>MU181917.1:1293683-1347271 GCA_016904865.1 Pissodes strobi
CACATGTTATGCCATCAAATATAAATTATCCATGAAGATAAAGAAATAATTATGCAAATAATGATAATAACAATATCAAAATATATACACATGTTATGCCATCAAACATCAATTATCAATGAGATTAGAAGAAATATTTATGTAAATTATGTTAATAACAATATGAAAATGTATACACATATTAGGCCATCAAATATTAATTATCAATGAGATTAGTAGAAATATTTATGTAAAGTATGTTAATAACAATATGAAAATGTAGACACATGTTAGGCCATCAAATATTAATTATCAATGAGATTAGTAGAAATATTTATGCAAATTATGTTAATAACTTTATGAAAATGTATACACATATTAGGCCATCAAATATTAATTATCAATGAGATTGGTAGAAACATTTATGTAAATTATGTCAATAACAATATGAAAACGTATACACATGTTAGTCCATCAAATATTATTTATCAATGAGATTAGAAGAAATATTCAGGCAAATCATGTTAATAACAATATGAAAATGTATACACATATTAGGCCATCAAATATTAATTATCAATGAGATTAGTAGAAATATGTATGCAAATTATGTTAATAACTTTATGAAAATGTATACACATGTTAGTCCATCAAATATGACTTATCAATGAGATTAGAAGAAATATTTATGCAAATTATGTTAATAACAATATGAAAATGTATACACATGTTAGTCCATCAAATATTATTTATCAATGAGAATAGTAGAAACATTTATGTAAATTATGTCAATAACAATATGAAAATGTATACACATGTTAGTCCATCAAATATTATTTATCAATGAGATTAGAAGAAATATTTATGCAAATTATGCTGATAATAATATGAAAATGTATACACATGTTATACCATCAAATATGAATTATCAATGAGAATAAATGAAATATTTGTTCAAATTAGGTTTATAACAATATCAAAATATATATACAGGCTAATACCATCAATTATGAATTATCAATGAGTATAAAAATATGTAATGGTGCAAATTATGTTAATGACAATATTATAAGTTTCATTTTACCGACTTGTAATGACATATTGTAACACAAAAGCAAAACAATTCACCAAAATAAACCGTACACCCCGCTGGCTTCTGACTCTCTATTTTTCGTTCTCTAGCAATACCTATCGGATCTCCTCCAAAAACCCTCGCAAAAACTCGACTTCAATTTATGACTTGTTTTTATCTTTTACATGTATAAGGGATGTCTCGAAATACACACATATATAGGGTGTCTCAAAAATTAATGTACCAGGTCTAATGAAATAGTATTTTAAAGATGTGGGTTATCTCAATAATAATAATAATTATTATTATTATTATTATTATTATTATTATTATTATTATTATTATTATTATTATGAATTTATTATTTATACTAAAGATATCATTTAAAGGGATTCCCGTTATATGAATAACGTTCAGAAACTTTAAATGGGCGATTTGGGTTAGTCTGGGTTAGATTAGCGGGGGGATATGCTTATAATTAAGATCAAAAGCTTACTTTTATTTGTACAAAATACTTACCCTCTTTTCCATGCATTTACTTCACACTTTCAAGTAAGAATTTTTACTTCTATTTTTATTCATACTGACTAAAGTACTTGCATAAAATTTTACCAAGTATAAAGATTTTCTTTTTTATTTCATATAGCCCAATGTGTAGGCAATGAAGGAAGCTTACATAAATAACAGTGATACAAAAAAGCTGGATTACACCATCATACAATCTTTTTAAACTGGATGATAGAACATTATTTCGTCTTACCTCGTGTAACGTGTATAAATCCAGCCTCATTCAACTGGAATTGCTCTCGACCCTTCTCAAGATCGGTCAAAAAATATGAAAGTTAGCTCAGATCGGATCTTGTTAAAATGCCAGTGTCGTTTTTTGTGCATTTACCTCATAATATGTGTCGTAAAAATATATTTCTAATCTCTTTTAGGTCGGGTCCTTAGATTCATCCACAAATTTGAGATTCTCAATTATTTTCGAATCGAATACGAGCCTTGGGAGACAAAATTGAAAATTACCGAACCCGTTTGGGATAATCGATTTTAAATTATTTCGTAAACTCGTCTTTCTTGCAGCCTAAGGGTTGATTTTAATTCAGTTTTAAGTCTCGTGCAAGCGATTCGGAATAAATTAAATAGAAGCGACATACCCTTAGCCTCAAAGTAACCGTAATGGCGTTTTCAGAGGCTAAATGGGCCATAAGTAAAATTTCAATTTCCGGTGATGCTCTAAAATACAGTTAAATGCTATTATAAAAATATATCCAGTATATAGGAGGCAATCTTCAATGTCTATTGAATCTATCTAATTTATTTATTTATTTGCGGGTATCATTTTGCCACGCTATTTCCCATCTCTTAATTTTATTTCATTCATTTCACCTCAGATTAGAAGAAACTGAGAGTGAACAAAGTTAAAAAACAGATTTTAAGTCCAGTTGCATGCTTTTGTCGGAGCTTGTAGCTTATGCCCTAGCTCAAATGCCGGAGAGTACGAAAGTTTTATTTATATTGTCACGAGTAGCTTAGGGGGTAGCGCGTTTATTTAAAGAATAACTTCTCAGAGAAGAGCCGCGTCGCGATTAGTACAATGACGGGATCTCAATGCTTCCTTTAATTCTACCACTGGATGTTCTACTCGTGAGGACACGCCTTGTTTAGCGTGCCGGGGGGAACTGAGGTAGACCGGGACCGCGTTACGTGGGGTAAGAAGAGATGATAAAGTAAGCACGTTTAGTTTATAACAATAACAATGTATTAACGATAAAACTTTAACAACAATTATTGGTCAGAAAAAATGAGATTCTATTATACCCGATTACTACGGTGCGCATGTTTTCTCGATTTGAGGTACTGTTTATAGGACTTTGCTTACTGCCTTATGATTTATAGTTTTTCTTAAGAGTTGGGTTTTATTTAAGAGCACTAAGAGATTTCACTAGACTTTTTAACTGAGTATTTAGACACTTGTCTTTCTCAACACTCTGACAAACTTCTTGTCAAGACTTTACTATGGAGGTTGTGCATCCCCTGGTCCTAGCAGTCGTCAAGTGACTAACCGGTGCCAGGTTTGGAAGGAAAGGAATGGAACCTAAAGCAGTCGTATGGCTAACTTTAGGAGCGGATAGAACCCAGAAGGCAGTCGTCAAGTGACTAACCTTGGGAGCTGGAGGTGAGACTAAAGTCTGCTGAACTCAGGGTTCGGTAGCGTATTTATATAAAACAAAGTGATGATCATTGCATGCATAAGGTTCAAAGTCGCTCCCGTTGATTGCTCGCGTTGTTTATAGTTTGCCTTTAATGTTTATATAACAATCTCCAAGTTCAAGTTCAAACTTGCGACAGGGTGATATTTGTTTAGTAGCTTATGCATTTTAGTAGATTACAATATAAAGGCGCCCCCACCAATTTGTACACGGTACTCGCTTTGGCTTAGTTTTTCAAACAGAAAATATAAATAATAAAATAAGAGATGGAGGCCAGAAATTTATCAATAAAAAATATAAATAAAAAAATTAGATGTTAGGCAAATTCAAAATAGCAATAGATCAAAACGATTCAATTATTGAAGCCAAATATTCTAAATCAATTATACTTACTACTTAGCTGCCTTTTTAATGCATTACTGCTACATACGTGAATAGAAAATCGGTTTAATACCGTAAAATGGTTTGTTTCGGTACAAAAAAACAATGGTGTAACGTCAATTAAATTAAATTAAATGGTAATTATTGTGTGCTTGGTGCTACTTGAAATTATGTCTGGTAACTACTAAATTGAAAATGCTTCACCTAAACAAACCTATTTACCTCACTAAATATTTTAAATCATTTACTCGTATAAATATACAGAGTCGAACTGCCGCTGACGTATAGCAAAATACAACTACAAATAAAGTGATAAAAAGCAACCAACAGCAAAATCCCCTGATAGAAAAGCATCCATTCCATTTGGACGCAATGCTTGCTAGTTATATTTTAGTTACAAATACCTTAAAAGCAACCGTAAAAATAGAATAAAGAAAATACCGCTTAAAGCGTACTGAAATAGTTAATTAATTACAAAAAATACTCTTAACATGTTTTAATTAACGGAAGTACTGGAATATTAATATATCAATAAAATAGAATTTATTTTTACAAAAAAATTAAAAAATAGGGGTTCAAAGGCTAATCTGGTATAAATTAACCACCAATTAAATATATAAATACATATAAAAAACGACCAAATCTCTCACGGTTCGATCTGCTGCTGCAAGCAGACAACTCCTAGAAGCAAACCAAACGTCCACAATCGATGAACACGAAGGACTCTGCGTACAGAAACACAAAGAAGTTTCATCAGCCAAAGAAGGACTCTTCTCGTAAATGAAAAAAGGAACTTCCTTGGGCGTGGAAGGACTCTTGAAGTAGTCGTTGCAAAAAAAACCACAAGAGAAAAATCAGAAAAATTATTTTTTTTCCTATGAACGGTTTTTCCAAAATCTGCTTGCACCGCAATTAGCTAGCTGCGTTAAAATGTCGACGAGACAGGACCTCTGCCAAACATTAGAAATATATTAGGAACCATTCTCGTAGAGACCAAAAATCATAAAAAAGCAACTCACCTGACATTAACACTGTAAATCTCAGTACGGAGCGAATCCGTACATCAAACAAACAATAATTCAATATCAAGACTCTAAGTATGGAGCGAATAGAGAATCCCATAAAGGTATTTCCACTTTCCACTAAGACACCTCACTGCTCATCAGTTTGAAAAAGCTTCTGAAAAAAACACAAATAAGCCCTATTAAGCAGTAACAATTCAGATAATATGAAGTTGACTGTTTTAAAGTAACTTGCAGCGAGCTCTGTTACATCTCTTTACACCTTTAAAAGGTTTAATCAACACGAAAGTTAAAAAATAGAGCCGATCAAATAGAAAAACCAGCTAATAACATGAAACCTCCCTCAAAACTCAAGACAAACTAGAAATCAAGTCGATAATAGGTACTCTTACTCCAATAAAAATATATACAATGCACTAAAATTACAGTCCACCACACACACATAAGCATTATAAGATCATTTACACAAATAGTGCACTATATAAAAATCGGCCTTTCCCATTGGTCAATCCGCATCGCCCTCCGCTCGCTTCGCTCGCTACGGGGGCTCAAGAAAAGAAAACTAACCAGGTGCTAACCCAATCTAACCCAAGACATACCCAAAATCAAGAAAAAAAGCTGTTAAGAAACATAATCTTTAAAAAATTGTAAAAAAAAGCAACGGGGTTCGAACCCGCGTTTTCCAGGTGAGACCCAACGATCTAAACCTCTACACCACAAGAGCTCTTGATAGAAATCGATTGCATCACGCAGACATATCGTAATACGAGATGGATCGACCAATAGGAGAGGTCGATTTTTACATAGTGCACTATTTGTGTAAAGGATCTTTAAACGCCTCACATAAGGTACTAGTTTTATAAAATTAAAGCATCATGGGGCTATTTTAGTCAAAATCTTGAACAAAGCTAACATTTTTGACAAGCTGATTCGAGAGACAAAGTTAGATTCCATGTTCCTAAAACATACTAAATGCTATAAATACTAAATATTCACTTTTGTTTAAGGCATGTACAGGGTGGCTCGTTTTCGTATCTATGTATGGGGAACTCGAAAACCGTAAGAGATACAGTGTCGGCCAAATTAAGGCAAAATTGCCCATTTAGATGCCTGACAATATGCCGTTTAGAAAGTTTCAAAATTCCGAGTATTTCCAGAGATATCCGGAAAAAACCGAAATTTTGAAAAACCGGGTAATTTTTTTCCTGGGCTTATTTAAAAACGGATCTCAAATTGAATTGCACTTTTGCATTGCCACTTTCTCCGCTCTATACAATAATGGTATCCAGTTTGAAATCCGACGTTTCGTCTTCAAGGAATCATCATCAACTTTCTTATTTTAAATAGGAACTTTAACTTTTTTTATCGTTTTTCAAATGGTATTGGCGTTATTAATATGAATAAATGTTTTTAATTTTTTTTTTAATTTTTTTTTCTTTTTTTTTTTAAATTAAATATTTTGCTTTGGCGTAATTTTAAATAATTTAAGGTAGGTACTTTTGTAGTTTTTATATTCTATAAAAATATTTTATTTTGTTTTTTGTATTAAGTGGAAAATTAGAGCCCGCATTAAAAATAAAAAATAGTAAATCTATTTTTTACAAGAATATGGCCATGAACTATTACTCAAACAAGTTGCTTAGTGCAAAGATAAAATATTTTCAACTTTTAACCAATTAAAAAATTGATTTAATAGAGAACATGAAGAATTTATAATCATACTACGTGATGCTATAGGTACTTTGATGGAACTACACACCTGGAATTTTGCCTATAAATTATTTTTTTTTTATTATTTATATGCAAAATTCCAATAGGTGTTTTTTCCATCAAAGTAACTATAGTATCACGCAGTATGAATATAAATTGTTTACGTTCTCTATTAAAAAAAAAAATTATTTGGTTAAAAGTTGAAAATATTTCATCTTTGTACTAAGCAACTTGTTTGAGTAATAGTTCATGACCATATCCTCGTAAAAAATAATTTTACTATTTTTTATTGTTAATACGGACTCCAATTTTCCACTTTATACAAAAACCAAATCCGGAAATACTCGGAATTTTAAAACTTTCTAAACGGCATATTGTTAGGCACCTAAATGCGCAATTTTGCCTTAATTTGACCGACACTGTATCTCATACGGTTTTCGAGTTCCCCATACATAGACACGAATTCGAGCCACACGGTACAGAGTTATTCATTATATTTTGACACCCACCTGCAGCCGTAATTACAGGTAATACGAAAAAAAACTTACATTCAAAAGTTGTATGGTTTTTAATATATTATCTTTTAGAAATGTCAAGGGGATAAAATTGCCTGCAAATGTCAAAAAATCGCATAACCTTAATTTTTTTAAATAGAACACCCCTTATATTATTACATATTTGGATTGTGCGAAAAAGTCTAGAAATATTTCATGAATAATGCCCTATACCTATCTCTAACGGTTTTTAAAATATTGACAGTTGAAAATCGACCATTTACCAAGTATGACAGCTTATAAAATCTGAACGGCTAAAGACAGAACAAAACGGTTTGCACTTTCCTATATTGGTTTTTCATAAGCTATCGTATGACACTAACTTTTTATTTAACCAGAGGTTAAATTTATCCGGGATTTTTTAACCTCTGTTTAAATCTAAAGTTAGTGTCATACGATAGCTTATGAAAAACCAATATAGGAAAGTGCAAACCGTTTTGTTCTATCTTTAGCCGTTTAGATTTTACAAGCTGTCAAACTTGGTAAATGGTCGATTTTTAACTGTCAATATTTCAAAAACCGTTATAGATAGGTATAGGACATTATTCATGAATTATGTCTAGACTTTTTCGCACAATCCAAATATGCAATAATATACAGGGTGTTCCATTTAAAAAAATTATGGTTATGCGGTTTTCGACATTTGATAGGCAATTTTTTTCATTTGACATTTCTAAAAGATAATATATAAAAAACCACACAATTTTTTAATTTAAGTTTTTTTTTGTATTACCTGTAATTACGGCTGCAGGTGGGTGTCAAAATATAATGAATAACCCTGTACATAATATATGGATGCCCTCCCTTTTCCTTCCTAAAAAGCAATGAAATAAAGGATATGGTCAAATTTCATCGTAATTAATGGGAGAATATACTGTGATAATATATGATGATATCCTTCCTATGTGTGCACTTCTTTTGAAATTTGACTAATATTTAAAGGGCGTTATTTCATTGCTTTTTAGATTCTTTGTTGACAGAATCAAGAAAATAAAATTAAATTAACAAATTAATTCAAGATTTCAATGGTAAATGAAATTTAACTAGCTATAGATTAGTCCACGCTCAAAAGTTAGCGTGGCGCCTTATGTCAATGGTTTTCTTATGGGAAAAAACTGTGCATTGTTTCCAACAACGTTGATAATAATTTATAAAAGTATTTTTTTCTTCAAACGTCAGTAAATCCGTCATTACTCGACTGTGTAGGCGGCCGTGAAGTTTCGTTTTTCCTCCGCCGGAGCTTTACTTTTCACTTTTCCGCCGGCGGAGGTAAAAGTGTTGTCATAGCAACATAGATACAATACAAACAGACAACAAAATAAGCGTCAACAACTCAAGATTTATTAAACTACAATTTGTATTTATCACTCAATTTGTGACTGCATTTCTAAAAATCACTAATTTAGGAACAAATTGGTTATTATTTAATCGAACTTACTCAATAACTGCTTATCAATACCGAATTAAAACGCAATCTTAAAAAAATAATTATTGTTGACAATGTCCACTGACAGCTTGATGTTACATTATATTCACCGACACCGGTCTAAGCAAGGCCACCTACGACCGTGGTCTAAGCCGCCTTGCGAACCCATTTATCTTTAATAATAATTAGATATTATTACTATTAAAAAGAGATGTTTTTGCATTAATTTGTCGACATTTGAAGAAAAAACAGCATATTTTATTTGGAGGAAAAGTTACTTTTCCTCCATATAAAAAAATATACTATTATCGTACGTTTAAAAAATACCTCCCGCTTGAGAAATTATGCATTTATTTAACTGCCTGCAGAAAAGAAGCTAAAATCAAGAAATACGTTAACTTTGGCAATGCCGATCTCCACAAGCGCAACGCTAACTTTTGAGCGTGGGATCTATAGTAATTAGGTCTATTTTGGGTCGTTACAACTTATTAAAAGTACGTAGCATTGCAGAAGAAAAATATTACAATTGATATTAAACTTCTACATCATTGTACCTGGGTAGCACACGCGGCAGAAGCTTATCGAATAAAGAAGGGAGATCTACCTACCCTAAAGCCACCTGACATCCTAACCTTCCTGAGGCCATAGGATACTTACGTCTACGTAACAGCTTACACAATTTATCAATACTTCGGCAATCACGTTATTATTGTTGTAATATGTTTTGAATGGGCGGCAGTGGACTATATTCGCGGAAACATATGTAAGCTGTTATATATCCACTATAAATCGGCTCTTAACCCATTTTTTTTATCATTAAACTAATATTTCACTTCATGCATGACACTCCGCTCGCTTCGCTCGCTCCTGAAGGGTAACTAAACGAAACTAACCCAAAGCATGCCCAAAATCAAGAAAAAAAAGAAAAAATCATTACGACAATCGGATGTCATACCTTTTCTAGCAACGATTCATTTTCTAAGGACGATGCACAGGTAGTATTTGTGTATTTGTACTTAATTCCCATCGGGAATCAAGCTAGTTTTTTAAACCGCCACTTGAGTCACTGTAATCAGGCGGAAGCGTATCGATACATTGTGTAAGCTGTTACGTAGAGGCAAATCCATAGGATTGAAGGAAATGCTATAGCCACTTTGACCGACTAAGCAGGAGAGGGGGACACAATAGATTTTCACAAGCGTCTGGATGGACCGAAATGTATTTCGGTTGCGAAGCTTCGCGCAAGTGTATCATATGATTTCTATGAAAGGTTGACTATTACTTCCCTTCACGCATGGCCCTCCGCTCACTTCGCTCGCTCCGGGGCTTAGCCAAACAAAACTAACCAAAACAAGCCCAAATTTTAAAAAGAAACAAACATGATCTAAAAAAAAATC
Organism: Pissodes strobi; assembly: GCA_016904865.1. Classification (NCBI taxonomy): domain Eukaryota; kingdom Metazoa; phylum Arthropoda; class Insecta; order Coleoptera; family Curculionidae; genus Pissodes; species Pissodes strobi. The sequence goes on from MU181917.1 coordinate 1,303,438, forward strand.
AACTAGACGCTATTAGATCTTCTAGATCACAGTGTGCTGATAAACCCCCAAGAACATGCATCCATCCATACCATATGAATGGTATAACGAAAAGAAATATAAGAAGAGATACGTATGAAAAGAATTATAAGACGTAAGGTTGAGTGTGTCCAAATGTTGGCAGCAAACAAAAAAATAATAAGTTTTTCCTAAATAAAATATATTTAAAAATAATGGGACAAATATATTTCATATTGTAGATTACTATAATAATTGGTGTTTCCGGATTCCGTACAACTGATGAAAAACATAGATTTTATGGAAAAGAAAGGTAGTAGGCCGATTCCATATAAAAAACGCACCATCCGGGAATATTTGTTATAATTAATACAGCGGTTATAAAAATGTAATCAAACGGCTTTTTGGACAAAATCCAATCCCACAGCACTCTAAAAATAACAGTTTTTTAAAGGGTTTGATAATTTATTGTATTCATAAATGAAATATCATGAGTTTTGTTTATCTCTTGAAGACATTTCCTTCAAGTTGAATTACCGTCCCGATTTTCGCGGGACGTCCCGATTTTTGGGGTCATTTTATTATGTCCCGCCAAGACCTATGGCGGGAAATTTGCCCGCAAGAACAACAAACAGATACGAGATACACCCGTTTTATATTCACACCTTATATAAAAGGAAACTTGAGGTATATTAAAAGTGAGCTACAAATAAATGTTAATTTTACACAGATTTGTAGAGAATTTTACAAGCACGCGCTTAGCAATAAATCAAAGCTGGCTTCGGCAAAAAGCCAAAAAAATAGTTATTACAAAACAAAATGTTATTTTTTACATTGCATAAGAATAAATTTTTCTTTTGTAATATATATGTTATATGTTATCTACACAGAATTAGAATTTACAAAAAGTACCTAGCCTTTTAGTTGTTTCTCAATGATATGATTGTTATGTTTTCATGTTACATAATGATAGAAGGTAGGATATTCTATTCTATATACGGTTATTTTATTTACTTTACTATGTCCTATTGTGCCAAAAAATGTTTTTCTATTAAATTCGAATAAAATTTATTCTTGACTATATTCTATATTCTGATTAAAAAAATCCTCCCGGGATTCAAAACTGATGTTGTGCACAGCAAACTTTCAACTCTTTACTTTAGGTCCCGATTTTATTAGGAATGTCCCGATTTTTTATATGCAACATCCCGATTTAAGAAATCTTGGAGTTGGCAACCCTAAGTTGAGTGCCAAGTGCCCTACCTAATGAATAATAATTATTCGGATGGTCAAGTGATAATTGTAAAACATAAATCGTCTCTTGAAATCAACAGTCGTATATCAATTAAATTTGACTGCTAACTGCAAACGAAAATAGAGCTATTTCAACACTAAACTAATCACAGAAATCTAGGTCTCTAAAACCGCTACTTATAGGGGGAAATCTGGACCATTCTAGACACATTTTGAAATGCGACACGGTTTAAATCAGAACTACCGTGATCTATTATCATAAGGTGGTAAAGTGTCCGGAAACGTCAACTTTGATCCTTCCCTCCAACCCAAAAGTTTTAGTAGATGGCTACGGAGATTGGGAGGACCGAGAGGTGAAATATAAAGGTTAAATTCCAGGAGATTTGACGAATTTAACTATGACGTACGTAAAGCGTGTTGATTACTAATAGTCATATGTGGATTAAATATAACTTAAAAATAATATGATTAATTTAACAATATCTTTGTTAGTTATGTCATTTTATGGGTACTTTTCATAGTCTCGATCTCGTAACAATTATTTTTAATTATCTACCATCCATAATAAGGGGTAGGTTACTTAACTTTTTGAGTAACCAATTTAATGAACTATTCTTCCAGAGGTTCCTTCCTGTAATATTATTCATAAGCTTCAATTAAAACATTTATTTTAAACACAGAAAGGCATTTGCTTCAATTATAATATAGGATACATAATTCATGAGCAGTAAACCAAATGTTTCTAATTACTAATTATTATTTAAACATTCATTCTCTTTCATATATTTATTGTTAGATAATTAACTACTCATGTGTATTTACAAATACCAGTTTTTCACTAGCGAATATCTAATAAAGGGTACTTGATTTATTTGGAACAAGAATTCCTTTTTAACTTATTGACTTTACGTGGAGTGACAAATCAGTTTCTCGTACATGTAATCCATTACATTATTTTTGTTATACAATTAACTAAGCATCTCAACGGGTATATGAAGAAATTTCAGATTTCTGGGCAAAGCTTATCCGAAATGTTGTTCTGGTTGTAAGCTAGAATACGAAACTGAAGATCGCCATTTTAAATTCTCCCATGTGGAAATCAGTGTGCTTTAGAATGTTACATCACACCAAATTAGCGAACACTTATAATTCGCACATCTATCAACAATCAACAAGTCATTTATTATAGGATCATGAACTTGAAGCGATTAACTAACTCCAATAATCAACATTGGCGTGTTTTGTAACCTTTGTTATGAATTATTTTCCTATTTAATTCCACACGAGAAAAGATTAGCATGGGACGCCCCCCAATTATTAATCTAGATAGACTAACCTGCTGAGAGCAAGGTCAAATGCGAGCGAGAGATCTCTTGCGCGTAAGCCACTGGTCTGGGCTCATTGTACGCCCACCCACATACCAGTTCAGCCAGGCAGCCCCATCTCCCCAGCGAAGGTACACAACCTGCTTGGCTTAATCTTTCTTATGTGCACCACGCAGCTTTCGAAGTGCACCTCTATTATCCTCACCAATGAGTCGGCAGGACATGAGTGGAAAATTAGCCGTCCTCCTGAATCAGGTCGCTTTCTCTTCGGGACGCTACCTGACATCTGTGCACATATAAGGGTCCTGTGAGTCAGTAGCTTTGGAACCATTGCTGGGGCCCTGGTTGACGTTTGGATATTTTACCCTTTACACTTGGCAACTTTAGTGGAGACCTGCGAGCTTTTTAACAAGTCACCGTTACCGGAGTCTTGACCGAGTTGGGGTTAGTTTAGGTTAGGCCAGTAGGATTTGGAGAAATTTGGAAGTGCGATAAATTATGCCAGGAATAAGTTACATGTTGGTAATGAATTTTATAACATAGAGCCACAGTTTATGATTTCATTTTGCAATCCCATCCTAAAATGTAATGTGTCGTGTCGTGTCGAAGCTGGAAATATTCCAAAGATAATTGTGGCGCTTGTTCTATTTTACACGACAATAGCTTAAATATTGAGGAAGAAAATTTTCAAGAAGGAAATTTTTTTATGTATGTTCGGTACACACACACAAAAGGAAAATCTCATACCACTCAACGAGCGGTGCGTATGCAGAGAAGACGGTGGACGTTGGACTTGAAGCCCTGTAGGCTGTAAATTTCGGAAAAGACGTTACTCGGAAGCCCATTCCAGAGCGAGGCAGTTCTCCAGACAAAGAAGTCCCGCAAGAACGACGTACTAGGTATTCGCAGCTGAATCGTATGTTGATGAGCAGCTTGTGTCTAACGGGTGTTTCCGTTTGGCACAACGCTGGGCGGAATCATAAGTGCCAGCTCGTTCGAACACCTTCCATAGTGGTATCGATAGTAAAGAGATAGGTCCGCCACTTTTCTACGATATTCAGGGCTATCAAGATCTTGAGTCAACTCGGGATCATTCGCAAGACGGACTGATCTCCTCTCTATGGAATCTTATATCTCAAGCAAGTGTTTGGGTACCGAGCTTCACATCTGTGAACAGTATTCTAGAGAGAGTGTTATCTGGGCCTTATAGAGCAGTAAAAGCTGATGAGGTGTATATAACTTTTTTGCTCCATAGAGTGCTCCTAGCTTTTGTGCTGCTGCCTTGGCGATTTTGGTGACGTGATTACGCTAAAACATGTTGCTTTCTACGTTGATGCCCAGCAAACTTATGGATGAGGCCATAGTCAGTGTGTGTTCTGTTATTGATAAGTCAGGTCCTGCGGTGTTTGCTTTTTTTGAGAAGACAGCTGCTTGAGTGTTTCCTGCGTTAAACTGGACAATGTTTTCCCCACCGCATTCCACGACATGGTTGTGATGAGAGTGATAATGATTTTGGTGAATATAAATGACGATAATATTCATACTAGAAGAGATGACATAAATTCTAGGTCAACTAATTAAAAAAATGAATACGTAATAAATTGGTGCCTAGCTGTGCTAAAAAGTGATAAAACAATACCCAATAAGCTTTACTTTTAATAAGTTTAAACTAGAATACAGAGATTTCTTTAATCTAATAATCAGTTAAATATAATAATAAAATCACTATATTTAAATAATTAAAAATAATGTTAAAATTGAGAGAAATTGGCATCAACGCATTTTTCTTACAAAATAAATTTATTTGCACGTTTTTAATTAAAGATTTAGTTATAAAAGAGAAACGCTATCGGTTTTACATCGAGGGAACGTATTTCTGGCATCAGTTCATTCATTCTAGCGATATACTACTCTCGTTGCATCCGGGCTATTTGTAATTGTAGTCGTTGCAGTTCCGAGGTGGTCAAGTTTCTTGCTTCGTCAGTCACGTATTTCACTAGAACAGTTTTCATGGAAGAGCAGTAATTCAGTAATCCTGCCGCGAAATAACATCTACTGTTATTAGTCATCAACTTAAAATGCATGTAACCTTTTGTTGCAGATTACATGAGCAGGGTTTAATGTCAAGAACACCAACTGTTGTCCAGATTTACTTCTAGCTCATCGTGCTTAACGATCAAATGGCCGGGAACATAGATACTAAAATGAGGAAGGTTGGAGATGTGTGTTATTCACAGACGAATCGCGTTTTTATATGCATCCACCGGATAGACGTTAACTTGTATAAGAAAAGACGAGGAGAACATGCTTAATATCTTCAAGAACACCTTTTAGAGACTGTACTATTATGGGCTCGAATAGACTTCGAGGAATGTTTAGCGGACCACATCATTCTTTTCGCTCGATTTTATGGACAGTCAACGATTATACTGGCCTCAATGTAGTCCTGATTTAAACACAACTGCGTATGTGTGGGATATGTTAGGGAGGTTAATTCGCAACAGAAGAGTGGGGAAACAATCCTAAAAAAGGCAATTGCCAATTATGTTCAATCAATACTACGTCGTATGGTACACGATATTAGTGTTAGTTAGTTTATCTATTTGTTATCTGTAATGTTTTTAATGTCTGTTATTCTTGCAATTTACAACTGTATATAGCCATTTAAAAATTTGTGTTAGTTTAAGTTAGTTTGAATTGAAAATAAATATATTGATCAATAAAAAATGGAAATGCTAAGAAAAGTTGAAGCTAAAAAATGCCATACATGGGCCCATCATTTTGTGGTTAAATTCTTTGATAGAATGTTCAGAAATTTAGAGCCAAATGAAACTTTTGGTTCTACACTGTATAAAACCCAATTTTTCCAAGATAATAAGCATGATAAAAGCGCCTACAACTTGAGAAATGTTGTCAAAATCGTTGCAAAAAGTTTTTAAGATTGCCTTTGAACGAAATTTTGTTTGTCTGGTTTTTTTTTGTCCATGAGTGAATTTTTGCATTTTTTCACTACAAAATGAGTCATTCTGCAAATTTGCTATTTGATCTGCTACCAAAAAATCCTGATGATGACCTTTGCCAAATATTGTAAATGGTGTAGAAGATTCGCAATTTGGCAAATGAGAAGTTGATCCAAAGCTTGTAAGCCTTCATCATATCTAATCTATTTCGTTTCAATGGCATATACTCAATGACATTGATCAGTAAAGTTGACTGATACGAAGATAGTTTTTAAATACTTCTCTCTATAGCCGCCTTGCTCCTATAATTGTACCCGACCAAAGTATTTAAAAGACGCGCAGAGAAATTAGTATCAGAAGGCCGGAGAATAGTATATTATTTTATATGGAGGAAAAGTAATACTTTTCATGGCGCGCTCGTGTTTAACAGCCGAACGGAGTGAGGCTGGTAATAGAGAGCAAGCCATGAAAAGTAACTTTTCCTCCAAATAAAATATGCTGTTCTTTCTTCAAATGTCGACAAATGCAAAAAGTCTCTTTTTAATAGTAATAATTATTATTATTAAAGAGAAGTGGGTTCGCAAGGCGGCTTAGACCGGTGCGGTGTCGGTGAATAGGCTCAGGTTGTTGCTATAGTAATGTAACATAAAGCTGTCAGTGGACACTGTCAACAATAATTATATTTTTAAAATTGCGTGTTCGATTGCGTTTTAATTCCGTATTGATAAGCAGTTATTGGGTAAGTTTGATGAAATAATAAACAATTTGTTCCTAAATTAGTGATTTTTACAAATGCAGTCACACATTGAGTGATAAATACAAATTTTAGTTTAATAACTCTTGAGTTGTTGACGCTTATTTTGATGTTTGTTTGAATTGTATCTATGTTGCTATGATAACACTTTTACCTCCGCCGCGCCGGCGGAAAAGTGAAAAGTAAAGCTCCGGCGGAGGAAAAACGAAACTTCACTGCCGCCTACACAGTCGAGTAATGACGGATTTACTGACGTTTGAAGAAAAAAATATTTTCTTATGTCAAATCCATCGGACAGATTTTAATCGATTCGTTTAAAAATTTTACGCTATTCAAAATAGATTGGAAATATATAGCAGACAGAAAATCAGAAATTAAACATTTTAATTCAGTTTTAACGCTAGCGAATTCGCTGGCCGTTGTGATGCAGGTAACTACATTTTGTTCATTTTACCTCGAGTTTCCAATTATGCAAAAAGGTTCTTTTTATTTTAATAATTTATCTGTATCCTAACCCTCGCTACCAAAACACAAATCGTCCTAAGCTCTTAGATACAAAAACCTGACAGTATTAATCTATTTCCGACCGTTTTACGGACCCCTTGAAAGAGTTTTCGTCACAGTTCCTTCAGCAAAGTTTAAACACGTAAAATGTTTTCCAATCAAAAGCGACCCTGAGGCTAAAATTGAAAATTGCGAGATCCATTGAGGCGAATCGATTGCAAATCCTTCCCTAAAATGTGTCTTTCTTGGGCCACTGGGGACATTTTGATTCAGTTTTAAAAGCAAAGTAAATGTTGCGGAATAAATTAAATACTAGGGATCTAAAGTACTAGATATAACGGAGTGGAAAAATTCAAATGCAATTTTTTATTGATATAAAATTTCCTTGAGTTATTCTCAAGTTTATCGATTTTAATAACTTAAGAATCATATCAGAACATAATGTATATATTTAAGAGCTTGGACATCTTGAATTTATTTTCATTTGTCAGATTGATTTGGATATATAAATGGACAATGTTGCACACTAATTACTGGAATTCTTTCATAGCCATACGATATAGACCTTTGATGCTCCATAATAATTATTATATGTTCGGAAAACTGGACGACTGGCATGGGTAGATATAGTATAAAGATTTTTTTAATGCAATTTACTGAGATTTTTCTACAAAATGTATTCTTCCTAAAATCAAACCATACTCATATTTCGAGAAATTAAAGTGTGATGTAAGAATGTAGAAAAATTAACATTTTACTCAATTAAAAACGCTGTCGGGGCGGGGTTGAGTTCAATTTGAATTGCATGCAAATTATTCCAAAATTTGTCTTTGATGGAAAAGATCCTTTAATTTACTTTTAAGCGCGGTGTAAGTGGTCTGGAATAAATTAAATATGAGATACTTAACGAAAATGCGGAAAATGGAGAATTTGGATCAGTACTGTTTAGATTCTGCTTTGCATCTGTATGTTTTATGTACTTATATGGTTTATAATTCACTCAAAGGGTTTACTATTAGAAATGATAAGATTACCTTCTTACTTGCAATATTAGATTTAAAACGTTCTGTTTTATAAGGTTTCGTGAAATTAATATAACCTTTTTACTAAAAAATAATGGGCGTTCAATGATGCATGATCTGAATATCGGCCGTTGTTATTATTGTTTAGCAATATCTTTTTATTTCTAAGAGATCTATACTTAAGTGTGTTATTATATACTCAGTAGTCCAGGTATCAGATTGAGTTCTTATATATCGACTTCTCCCAAACTTTGGACAAGTTTACCATTCGCATCTTAATTAACACAATGAAGGTTGTACTTGATTGTCCATATTCAAAATTTCATGTCATATATAATATTTTTGTAGGATATTCATATTGCGATCCCCTTCTTATTGAAGAATGCTTTTACTTCAGTGTAGTGAATTTATATCATCCTAAAATTACTGTTTGAAGATACCATGAGATTTAGATCAATTTGTAGAGTGGTAATCTCATAGTGGTATGGAATTAGATACTGATATAGGTCATGCGATGCCATTTAGTCCCCATTAGAATCTCCTATATTCACTTGATCATTCAAATTTCTAGATATGTAAATATTTGTGTGATCACTCTGAGAATTCGCAATGAGATCATTAGAGTTAAAATCTTATATCTACTAAACACCAGCTTAACAAAATTGTATTTGTTTAAGTTTGAATATTGTACTTAACCACATTTTTTGGACTTCGAATATTCAACTACCATCCACTGAGTTTCCCCAGAATATGATGCCAGCATGATATGCTGGCAGGCCCGTAAATATACCAATGTTGTTCGTTATTGTGGATAGAGTGTAGCAGTGCCTAGCAAGATCCGAGGCGAGCTAATACATGTGTCTCTTCCAGTCTAGTCTCAGGTCTGAACAGATATTCTACAGATTCAATCCTATCGTTATTAAAACCAATACTGATATTTTGATCTTTTTTTATACTAAATGTTAAAAGCTTGATCATGGAAACATTTAAATAAATGAAGGTCGTTTGCAGAAAACCATTCACTCAGAATATTTAGCGTATCTTCAATGCTGTTTTTGCATTCATTCAGATCTTCATTGTTGTACAGGGCCGAGGTGTCATCTGCAAAAAGCACGGCCCTATTACTTGTTGCTTCCACAGGTTCGTTTGTATAAATTAAATATAAAAGTGGGCCCAGGATTGCGCCTGAGGATACCCCTCTTTATATAGAATTCCTTTCAGACATTACTTTCAACTTTCATCAACCACTCTCTGAGTTCTATTTACAAGACTTTGAAAAGCTGCAGGGTTACACACTTTATATCATTCAATTTTATATAATATATTATGATTTACACTCGGATTCACACTATCAAAGACCATGAAAAGATACAAGCACAAAGTTTCAGTGACGATACTGTTATAACTTTTAGTCTTATATATTGACGTCATTGTCGATTTATCTTTTCTTTTGTTGTTCAATGAAAATATTATTAGTCTCAAGAAAGTGAAGAAGGCGACTAAATAGTATTAGTACAAATATTTTATTTTTTTATAATTTATTGCATTCCTTTGATGTCTGGATTTCACCCAGGCCTCCTTGAACGCTTCTGGATAACCTACATTTGACATAATTTGAATAAGTTTATTATGTGAGGTTGGGAAGCTGTTATCAAAGCAGCCACATCTTGAACGGGTCTTACTGGTATCTTATCACACCCAACTATTTTTTTTTTTTGAGTAACATAATGTAATTAATTAAATATGCCCCCTCTGCATGTTCTTGTCAAAGATAAATTTGAATGTTTGCGGTTATTTAAGAATTATTAAATTCACTCCGCAAATCTGATTCACTTCTGTTAGGAAGAAAATTAGAAATTGGAACTGTATAAGTATATTGGCTTGTTATTTTTTGGCAAGAACCTATGGCGCTTTTGGTTTATTTCCTGAACTCAGAACAGTTGAATAATTATGCAGAATGTTGGCATTTCTGATAAGACTCCCTTGTATTTTTAAACAGCTTTTATATTGTTGTCCGGACATTATCCTTTCCAGGAACTTTCCAGACATTAAACGCTGATTCAGGCGGCATCGGCACTTGCAAAATACTTAAGGTAATTTGTTATCCAAGGTTTTAGTCGCTTTCTCGCTTATAAACACATGATTGGAAACACCACATCAATAGAAAAAAAACTGTTCACATTTACTTTCAGAAAAAATCCCTTTCGCACAATCACTGACTTCCGCTCCGCATACGCAACACTCATCTCAATAGTTGTGCCTTGTAATCAGAATGCCCTAAAAAGATAACTTATATCAAAATTTGTGAAACTATTTTATAGAGTCTATAATAGTGAAGCATCCAGTGCCGACTCTCCTTGTCAGCGCTTTATATTTCCCCCTAGATCTGTTCCCGATGCCCACACGGGGGGAACCTATTGGTATTCTATCTTTTGGTGTCCTGGACTATTTTAGATTGGGCATCGGGATTAAGAATGGTGGTTTTTAGTTTTCATACATCTAGGTGCTTTTGATAGATATATTTTCAGGTTTATTTGCTTCGGTTTGGCTATTCTGTTGTCATTTAGCATTGTTGCAAGCTTAATATCATTCTTATGTATATTGCAAACACATACCGTCTTGTTGTAAATACTTATAAATATATTATTGCAGATTTCAAGATTTAATTTAAGATACACAATGTTTTATATATAAATTATTAAAGAAAGTACAATTTTGTAAAGCGAAAATATACATTTGTCTAAGTTATCACGTTTCCTGGAAACAGATGCCAACATTCGGCTTGCCAAGTTTGCCATTCTGGCCATCTGGCATTTTCGGATAACTGTATATTTTACTCAATATTTTGCCTTGTTCAGCTTTATTCTTTCTATAATTTGGTTGCGTTTACATCCCATAAATGTCAGCGTGGTTAAAATTCAACATTCGGGATGTTTTTTCACGATCGTTTCAGTGCACGGTTAAATAAAGCTACATCTCCAAAAATTGCATAATGGAATATTTAGAAATTGATAGAGAATTAGCTGCCACCAAATTTATGCGATGACGAATCATATAAAAATATATCTCGTCTTAAAACTATTATATCGTCACATGTCATATCCATATTTTGAGTCCAGGCTATTTTAGGGCTCACCGGCTATGATGGCAGTTTTGACCGCCTGACAAAATTTAGGCAAGACTAATCAACAAATTCCAATGACTAATTTTCATCGTAGAGGCTGTTTTATCTACCAGCTGATTTTTTTCCTTTAGTATTTTATTTCTGCCTAAATGTTCCTTGCGCTTGGGTTTTTAGCAAAGACCATGAATATATTGATGTTTCACATATTATTTTCCTCCTCCATCTGTGTCAGTTTTATTGCACGAAGAGTCCTTCTTTAACCTAAGCAAATCCTCATGTCTGTTCATCGAACAAGCCTTCTTTGACCTAAGAAGTCCCACGTGTCTGTTCAGTCTGAGTTCATCGTGGGCATCGATCGCGTAAATGTCCTTCTGGGATCTGGGAGCCTTCTGGATCAGCATAGCAGATCAACCAACCGTAAATTCAGTTCAACAAATTTATTGTCTTTACATTTTTTAATTAACGATCAACTTATAGCACTGATAGTCGGTATCTAAACTTTTTTTGTCTATAACTTCTAAACCTTTTACTATCAAGCTAGTTTATCTTTTATATATATTTTATTTATGGTTAATTTATATCGCTGATCATCAATATCTAATCATTTTTTGTTTTTACCTATATAATTATCTACTAAGCAAGGATGTCTTTGGCACTACCTTAGCTTCATTCTAACTTTGACTATAACTACAGGCAATACTATAATTGTGTCGTTTAAATTCAAAGTGAGCTACTTTAGTAGCGTACAGTATATTATTTTAGACTTCACGGACGGTTTTCACGTATTTGTAATCACTTACGTCAGACGTCACAGTGTACTCGAGCAGTGTGAACAGAACATGATCGTGTCCTGGGTAATTTAGTAATTGTTTATGTGGAGTTTATTTTCAATTATTTTTCTTATTTTTATATATAACGGATAGTTATTGGTAGTTACATATTAACTACTGTATGTTTTATAACCGGTGTATATTGATAATTACATATCGTTTATGCGACTTATTGCATAACAAATAAATTATTTTGTGCAAGCAATGGGTTGATTTATTTATCAGTGAGTCTCTGTTAATTGACATAACCGTTAGCTGAAAAATTATTTTCTTTTAGACTTTAATTGAGTAGGTAATTCTGATTTTATTAAATTAATTCAGTTTCCATAATGATCGTACCTCAGGTATTGCTTCAAGCGAAGTAAGGTATTTGAAGTATTTACAAGCAGTATCTATTTCAAATTTAGCCTTACTGTCAATTATATTTTAAACAACCGAGTACCGCGGATACCATGCACAGTATACTCAATCTTTTTTTTATTTATTTCATTAATTGAAAAGACGAAAACCTTTTCACCATTTTTTTCTTTGTTACAAACCGATTTTCTGTTCACTTACGTATTTATTCGTTTCATTTATTATCTTTAATACCAGTGTTTCAAAGGAGAAGTCCAGTAAGTATAATTGATTTAGACTAATTTCAATAGTTTTGCAATTAAAAAAAAATACATATTGTAGCTTTAGGGACAATAGTATAAATATGTGAAAATTCTGAAGTTGATCTCTTATTATAGCAGAGTATTCAAGCCTTTTATGGCCATTCGACATATTACTTATATTGTACTATATGCGTTTAATGTGTCTTTTTTAATATTAACAGTAAAATACGATTACCACCAGTGAATAAACTTTTGACGTTCACAATCGTCTCTGAATTGAAAATAATATTAATATTACCTCGAATATTACTAACTAATTTCATATAAAATTCATTATCTGCAAAATACCAACTAATAATTCTCTCGAAACCATTTGTCGGATGATTCGGATAACTCCTTTATAGAATATAATCCGTTTATTCGCATTCGTGTTTGCAAACTTCGTCGTTCGTTAATTAGAAGAGCGAATAAACACGAGATTACAATCGATACATGCACAGGTAACATACATACGTTAAATTTAACAACTAATGTCTTATTTATTATTCAAACTTGAATCTGCTTTGTATGCACTTGCTTGTTTTCATTATTTGATATTAAGTGCCTTTATTTGGTAAAATGCCATGTTTCGATTCACTGTCATCTTTCGAATAAGGTTCTATAACCACACTGCATGCCTTTTTAAATTTTAAGTGATTAGGCAGCTGGTTAAAGAACAGAAGAAAAGGTAAGACCTCTAGATCAGTCCATGCACCGATACATTTATACTTCAATGGCAATGTCGGCAAATGTATGTTTTCTTCTTAAACAGAACAACCAGTCATTCATATACATAAACGCAAAGGAGAGTCAAGATATTGCATTGTCTAAATGTTCCTCCATATATGGGTTTCTATTCTATTGCTTAGTTTCGAGGTAACACGCATAGCCCTAATTCCCTTTAAAAGCCCTTTCAGAATCCATATTTCTTCCCTATAATATGACACCATATCGAAGCACGTAAGGTATGCTTGCAAAGTAGACTGTCCTGAGATCACCTTAAGGCAAATACTTTGATATTTGCTTTTAAAGATTAATCTGCAGCACTTACCCTTTTGCAAAAATGAGACATCTGCTTTGCCAGAGACTTAGCGGTTTCATTCATTTTGGACACAAGTCACTGAAAGTTTACCTCGCCAGGGATGTCTTGGTAGACCCATATAGTTCTAAAGCATGCATAATGCTACCCTGTAACTCATTTGCAATGATTCTCCAGAATATATTTTAATTTATTCTGGCCTTGCCCAAAGCTGTTTGTAAACATGGCTCTGTGAGCATCTGTAAGCAATTCATTATATGTATTTCTTCTTTGTTTTCCTGTGGGCTATTAAGTATCTATTACCATAACTGCTTATAACTAGCAAAGTGTTTAGCTGTTGTTTACATTCAATGAGATAAGGACTTTTGTTATAGTTTGGTTTAATCCCAGTCTTTTAAATACAAATGGTGTTTAAAATTATCTATATTTTGGGCACTTAATATTTTATTTACAAGGATATGTTTTTCCTTAGTACCTCCCTCAGTTTCAAATGTAATTTGTTATGCCGCTGTTATTTACTTTTTATCTAACTCTGCCTCAAGCTTAAATTCAATCTGGTAAGATGGTAAGATAAATTCTACATTCCCTAATAATTGAAATAAAGATTGGTATTAGCACTGAGTTTTTATGACAGTTTATAAAAATATCAAGGATATACATCAGGCATGTTTCGATAAATACAGGTATCCTAATCATTATGTATTACAGCTAAACTTACTCTCTCGGTCTTAATGTTAATCCGTAGCCTACAATCCAACCCTTAATAGCTTTTAGTACACATTCACTTATGACGAGTGACGAAGCTCGAACGGAGTGTCCTCTTAAAACATGTAGTACTTTTGCTGGCACTAGTTGGAATAAGGTACCACTTTCTACGACGAAATGACTTTTTCTTGACTACATATTTACTTTCCATGGGCCACTGATACTCAGAGACACTTTTCGCGAGTTGATCAATACTGATTAACCGTTTGGGCAGCGTAATATTCGTGATAGATACATTTTGGCTAATTTTTCCGAGTGCCCATATTTTTGGGCCGCGTAACGAGTAACCGATCGTGACAACTTTTTCAGACTAACTTTTCCGAGTCACCATATTTTTTGGGCAGCGTAACGTGCTATCGCGAGTGAAGAATCTTTTTTGACTCACCATTTCCCAAAGATTTTTATATTTTTATACTATCTTTCAAGGCTTGCTCCTTGTTTTCCTCCTCGAAAATGTGGAATCAGCATGTGGCCAGCTATTAAAATATTTTTACTAAGAACACAAAGTTGATGCGGCAATTACCCTTTTAACATGGTTTGTAAATTCCAACTTTGGTCTTAGTACAGCCGCCTTTTCCAAATTAGGATAATTTAAATTAATTATTACAGTTAACATGATTTTTACATTCCGATCCCGGGTCTTTTCACTCGCTGAGTATTCTTAATAGAAACGCTCCCTGGCCAAGGTTTCCGGGTCTTTTCACTCGCTGAATATTTTAAGTAGAAACGCCCCCTGGCCAAGATTTTCTTTTTAGAGCAAAGTGTTGGGGGGACCTGTTTTTGAAGCGCGCAACTAGTGGGTGATAGTTCCTGTAGTTAGTTCATCTAACCGCGCGTTATAATGCAAAAAAGTAAAAGTCAGCAGCGGTTCAAGTCTGACTTCGTGTCTTGTGAAGTTAAACACAATGCCATTTATTTGGATTATATTCCAATAGTAAGTTATATTATTGTAATAATGACATATGATAGGGGCTATTGTTGCACATTTTCCTGAATTTTCCATATCCAAAATAGTTTAGCTTTAGACGGGGTTCGGGCATTATTTCTTGACACTTGAATTTCAATTTAATTTTTAAAACAAAATAATTATTTTTTCTTCAAACGTCAGTAAATCCGTCATTACTCGACTGTGCAGGCGGCCGTGAAGTTTCGTTTTTCCTCCGCCGGAGCTTTACTTTTCACTTTTCCGCCGGCGCGGCGGAGGTAAAAGTGTTGTCATAGCAACATAGATACAATACAAACAAACATCAAAATAAGCGTCAACAACTCAAGATTTATTAAACTACAATTTGTATTTATCACTCAATTTGTGACTGCATTTCTAAAAATCACTAATTTAGGAACAAATTGGTTATTATTTAATCGAACTTACTCAATAACTGCTTATCAATACGGAATTAAAACGCAATCGGAGATGCAATCTTAAAAAATTAATTATTGTTGACAGTGTCCACTGACAGCTTTATGTTACATTATATTCACCGACACCGGTCTAAGCAAGGCCACCTACGACTGTGGTCTAAGCCGCCTTGCGAACCCATTTATCTTTAATAATAATTAGATATTATTACTATTAAAAAGAGATGTTTATGCATTAATTTGTCGAAATTTGAAGAAAAAACAGCATATTTTATTTGGAGGAAAAGTTACTTTTCATGGCTTGCTCTCTATTACCAGCCTCACTCCGTTCGGCTGTTAAACACGAGCGCGCCATGAAAAGTATCACTTTTCCTCCATATAAAATAATATACTATTATATGAATGTTCTCTCTTGGCGAACTAGGACAGCTGAAGTTATTGTTGAATGAATTTAAAAATTTGTTGAAACAATTTAACCAGAATCAGTCATGAACTCCGGTTCATTACATCATATAGTATAGTTTGAAAAAATATTATTGATATAACTCGCTGAAATCGCATATATTCTTGTATATTGCAATACTAAAGGCCAAAAACGAAAATATTCCAAGAGTGAAATAACATAAAAATATTCCTAAAATTCTTTTCAAGATCGAAATTGAAGTCATCCGAAACAAAATTTATATTGTTAAAGTTATGTCCAATTTTATAGGAATCTCCAATTGGCGCACTTCAGGCATATTCAAAAGCTCCCATCCTAAGATAGCCTCCACTGGCATTCATTTAGTCTTCAACTGCAGCACCCTCATACACTCCATCCATGAGAGACTTCTCAAATTATGAGACACCTTCCACGGGCATTCATTTTGTATGTAGATTGCTACTCCTCTATGTGCAGCCAGTTCTCTACAGTAAGATGAGCCAAGCTAACAGCTGATTATTACCCACATAATTAAAATGTTGAGATTTTGATATCCAGTGCTCAAACAAACAAATTGCAAAGCATTCCTCACGTTGAACATTGTGATGAATAATATTTCGCTTACAAAAATTCTTCATTGTACAGTTTGTTACTCGAGGACTCACAAAGTGGTTTGATGAGGTTTTCCAGCTGCTTAAATCTTAAGGAAAAAATTGACTTTCATTCAGGAAGACTTGCTGCTTGTGGAAGATAAATCTTTTGATATCCACTAGCCACGACCTGAAAGACGGGACATCCAACTGGTGACGTCACTACAAAGCACTTCGATCTATTGAGGTCAGTTGACAGTTATTTGGCATTGATGAGGGTGTTTTCGCATTTAAGTTTAAATTTTACTAATCGATGATGATTTTTTCTGTGACGTGTCATTTGACGCGGTTTATTATGTACCCATAGTCTTCGATCAGCACCTGCAAAACCTCTTTAAGGGTCTTCATCTGAAGTTTCGGCATTCCCTAAACATTTTTAAAACCCTTTTCTTTGTTTAAACTCAAAAATATATGAAATGGGTAGAATCGTCGAATTGTTTACGGTTTTTGCCTCCTTTTTTGTTGATTTTGGGACAAGTTTTCCGATGAGCTCCTCAGATTCGAAAGTCGCAGCAGATCTTGTTTGCCATTATCTGCAGCACTAATTGATCTAACGCGCCTACAGCTCGGGTCGTACGTAATTCTCATACACGTATCTTAACAGCTATCATTAAATGCTCATTGCATAATGAACGAATCCTGACGAAGTTATGTTCCTGTAGGGCTGGATTCTGATATAAAAAACTAATGACAGAAACGATTTTGCTCCATTTGTCAAAATAAGGTATTGCCTCATTTTAAAATTCCGCGATCAAAGGAAGATAAAAACATGAAAGAACAATGGAATCGGTGACAATGAATAGAATAGAAGCTTTTGAATTATGGTATTCATAAAAGCTCATTGACAGCATAAACGTGAAAAGTGTGTGATATGATGTTGGGTAAAATAGAAGTCTGAAAAGGCATTACCAGAAACCAAGTCCGAGATGGGACAGGAATTCACTGCGCCATTAGCGGGACATAAAAAGGAGTTATCTAGAATAATTACCAACGTCATTTTTATAGAGGAAAGAATGCCATTACATGAGATACTAACTTTGTTATAAAACCTTAATATCTTTTCCGTGCCTATATAAATTACTATTTTACAGAATAGTAAAATATATTTTTCTACATGTTCTAAAATTATTAGATCCCGCTCATTGTGCAACATTTATATTGCATGAAAGCTCGAGGCTCACGTATGGAGTCGCACGCATGTATATTCCCTTATTTTTGGTATATTTGTACAAGCCCATAAAACGTAATGAAGCCGTAATCTTATTACCACCGCACCGTGACGCCATGTTCCAACAACAACAAGCAAACGAGCAGGTGCTCCTAATTGTGAAATGCCTTCGGCTTTTGACTCTTAAGAGAACATCCTAATATTACCAATATAACAAGAAAATTTGAGAGTTCGTTTTTAGGGAATAGAAGAATGAAAAAATACAGCATTACAAGTTCATAAAATATATTTTTTCATAGGAGTGTAATGTCCACTATATTATTATTTACTCACTTTGTGATGAACAGGTTAAATCTTTGAGTCAAATTGTGAGGTAAATAGATTTCCTACACTAGTTTTGACATGGTTACAACTAAAATTAAACCTTTTAGGTTTAAGCATATTATATATATTTACATTTCAGACACGACTTTTAAATAAAGTGCAAAAAAATGTTGTCTTCTCTGTACTAAATGCACCCTTTGAATTGAAATCCTCCTCTATTATTATTAGGGCTGAAAAAAAGAGGTAGTAAAAATAACGAGTGTCCCCCCCGAAACTTGTCTATATACATGTGAAATTTGATATTTCTAACAAATTAGACATCAGCTTCTAGAGGATAATAAAAAATACTTTGCTAATTTAAACTATATTTGTGGATCAATAATATAAGAAAATATAAATTTCGTAATTTATAGGATAACCTGTAATATTATTTCACGGCCCATCAAATCCCATCGTCCTCCCCCAGGTTGGAGAACATCGAAGTACAAAGTCTGGAGCTGATTAATGACAGTTTGTAACAAAAGGGGCTGTATTGTATTGGCTGGCAGGAACGTCAAACTGGTGAGAGCAGTTTGATTACGGGAGTGACGCCCCCGCCATTTCGAGTTACCACGGGATGTTTCCATCAAATCCCATCGTCCTTCTCCATCCTGGAGAACACCAAGGTACAAAGTCTGGAGCTGATCACTGGGGGGGGGGGGGGGGGGGTCTAACAAACTCCATTTTTACCCCTGTCAGAGTAGGGACCACCGAAGGAATGAGTCTAAGGCCGATGCTTCCAGTGGAAGCGGCCCTAGGTGGTAGATGCATACGCCTACTCGCATCGTCCGGTAAAACACCACCACACCAAAACTGGGAAGCGCTAAGTGGTTTTACCAAATCACGTTCTGCTTCTGCGCTGGTGGTCCCGGGTTCCACAGTAGGAATATATGGACATAATGGTGCTTCCAGGATCCGAATATTCCGGAGGTAAACTCCCCGGACACTCGAATCGCCGGGCGCTGGGCGGCCCTAGGAGCCCTTCATTCTGCATCTCACAGACAGCAAAGATACCGAACCAATTTAGAATAGATTTCTGCAACTGCAACATAAGATGCCTAAATACAAACATAAATTCGGTACACCAACATCCATAAGCAAATAGACCACACATACTAACCGTTACAGAAACACCAGTATGTTCTACAACAACAGTAAACTATCCCTATCCGGGTTACGACTTATACATACCCGATTTAGACTTAAGTTTGGAATATGCTTTTTTGTCCGAAGCGACCTTTCATGTCACCGTGAGGAAACACTCGAACCCGAGCTCGAACCGAACAACCTTGACGTCATGTGGCTCAAGTTCACCACCAAGGGATTAACCAAGTTTATATGTTGACTAACCCAAACTAACCCTCCGAGCGATAAAGCCTACCAAAGCAAGAGCGCACCAGGCGTTGGCAAGAGCGCACCATTTCGTCGTACAACTGGAAATACCTAGAACATGCATCGCTTTATACGAACTTTTTTGCGTGGCGCACTGCATCACTATGGAACACACTCCCAGGATATCTGTTTCCCCCTAATTACAACCTACAACTATTCAAGAACCGTTTCAATCAACATCTTCGCACCCACACCGCTTAATCTCCGTCTAGTGTGTGTGCCACTGCCTTAAAAAAGTGTCCCTAGTTTTATGGTATCACTTCCGTGATAATAAGACTCTGCATTGTATAGCTTTTTGTGCCTTCTTAATATTTTTTTAACTTTTGTGTCTTTATAAATGTCCCGATTTCAAATATGACCTTATGGGTGATAGCTTTAAATCATCCATAGGTTTTCAGGGAAGAGAAGAGGAGTGTAAAATACGAGAAAACCAAAGCATAAAAATATGTGTAGTAAGTCACATTTTTTTTGCAAACTATACTTTATATTTTACTGGAAAGAAAAAAAGATATAATCAAAGAAATTATTTAGTTGTCGTTTTTCATTTGTATCAGATGGGTTCGGTTTCACGTTTGAAAGTCCAATAGTACTCGGTCAACATATTTAGGATCCATTTTCCACTGTGCCCCTTTTTCATTTGTGCTATTTGCTGATGAATACTTTCTTGGTGTTCATCTCATACTGCAACTAAGTTTTCAGGATTGAATCCTGAATGCGAATGAAGAAAATGCAGCTTATGTGACTTGTTGCATCGTAATTCCATATAAGATTGGATAAGTTCTTACTTATCAAATCTTCAAATATTTCCATATAATTCTCCGATTTATTATTTCCTAAGAAATAGCCTCCCATATTTTTGAAAGTAGTCTACGCCCTATTTTATTTTTAAAGAAGTGCTGCTTTAAAATAATCATCCTTGAAAAGTTCTGGTATTTGCGGACCAACCAACATCCTTTTTTTTAAGCTATGCCTCAGTTATCATCGAGAATTTACGGTTGAAATAAAGAAACACATGACTTTCTTTAAGAGCTTTAACACTATCGTTTGTAAACCCTAGTTTCATGTGAGGAGGAGGTACATAGATTTTCTGCTGCTCATCTAAGGCTTCATTAAGGAGGTTTTTTAGACCGAGCACAATGCTTTCTCGTATCGGCAATTCTTTACTACTAATGTTGGTTGCTGGCTCTACTCCCATTAGCATAACGATCATCAATATTTTGTGTAGCCCCTCTACAACCTTGTAGTGCAATAACTTTTAAATTGGCATATATATTCCCTTTATGATCTTGGCACTTAATGTATGTTTCGTATTTATAGCATAATCCACGGGAAGATATGGTTGTTGATTTGGATTAAACGATAAAACTGCTTCCAAGAATCAATAAAGAGTTGCCACTAGGTAGGTTTATACGGAAGACCAAGCTCGTTCATTAAACGTGGAATATCGTGACAGTAAACCCAGTCGTTTTCAATTATTGCAAAAAATATTTCCAACTTAGCCCCTCTTTATCGATGCGTATAAATGCTCACCCCTTCTTGTAGAAGTTTCTGCTGCAGACAAAATCTAAGGAGCTATGCCTTTATTTTGAGAAGATTCAAATCGTTAGGATTTTCCTGAGATGCAAAATGGGGCTACCTCCTGCTACTACATTTGTAATCATCTTCCTTCTAAAAATTTGGCCCGGCTTCAGCGGTTATAAATTGTCTAGTTAATCAAATTTTGAGTATATTCTGTATTTTTGTTTATGTTTGAGGCATCATGAGGCACAGGTTAACATCCGATGGAATTTAGGATATTCAATTTTATGTTTGCTTTTACCAGAAAACCCCGCATTTTCGTTAAGCAAAACTTGATTTTGAGGTAGCCGCCAAATGAGTGGCAGTTCAAGTTCATAGCATTGAGAGTACCATTTAACCAACCCATTAGGCATTAGGGCACGGCTCATATAACAACCAGCAACATTACTTGACCTGTCAGGCGAAAAATTAAATTTGACCTTGCTAATGTCAGTTGGGTAGGAAAAGTCAGGGCTGGATTTGAAATATATATAAGTATGATTTTCCTTTAACAGAGCCGTAATATAAAATTTCAAATATCAATGGGTTATGAAATATATGTATACCTTGTTGTATGAGCAGGAAATTTAAAGAAATTCTTCTTGGAAGAATATCTCTGGTTTGTACAAGTTCTTATTGCTTAAACACCATGGCTTTTTGCATTACACAATGTCATAAACAACGTTCGTCTCTCACAACGTCAATTATTTGACAAATACACGCCTATGGTTTCGATTTAACTCCAATAGCAATAAAATAAACCAGCTGTAAAAACACGACGCCGCTGGCGGCAGTTTGACGGATTTCCTACCAAGGAATATCTTGCGCGCGGACTTGCGCAGATGCGAAAAATGAAGATGTGATTTTGCTGGTTGTTATATGTGCCGTGATTAGGGTTCTAGAGCAAGTATTGCAACCTATTTTGGGAGCCCAAGCTTTTTTATCTGGCAAATTGGTAACCAAAATATAGCTCGTAAGCTTTTCTTACAAGTGGGCTTAAAGATTTTCGTTGGGCCCCTATGGTCACTTTATCACTTATATAACAGAAGTTATTCTGTTTGTAGGAGCAGAGATCCCAACGGCATCCTTTTTACGCCACAAAAATAGTACTAGTTAAAACAATGTGTAATTACCACATCTGAATTGCACAGGCACAATAAAATAACTAAATAGGTAATCAAACTTTAAGACTTTGGTGAATATTTGAGCTTGCTCTGTAATTCCTGCGGATGCTTTCGGCCGCCCGAGGCCAGACCATATTGTCCACGTTCTCTAGATGAGTTGCAGCAGCATAATTCGTTTGTTAAAAATTAAATTAATAACTAGAAATGACTATCCTTCGTACGGTTTTCTAGTCAGTTGGAACAAAACTAATATGTTAGCGTAAACCATATTCCCTATCTTGATCTTGAGAAGTAATATTTAATGAACATGCATGACTTATGCAGTAGAACATGAATAAATTAATTCTAATTTGACTAAGGTCTATAAATAATCGTTGGCATATAACACGATATTACTGAAGAAAATATCTCGGAGATTATCAGTCGAAAATATTGTCACGATTAGTAGTTATCCGTGACGCCACGCCTGGGATGGCGTGCAGGTTATATAGCACAAATTAAGGATCGATCTACGTCAGGTGAGAAGAGATAATAAGGACTTAATGAAAAAACAATAGCAACGTCTATTAGTCGAAGACTTAATGAGATCTATACCCGAATACTAAAACATGCACGTCCTTTCGATATGGTTTGAATTGTTTATAGGTCTTAGTCCCTATATTATAATAAAGTTCTTTAAGAGTGATATTGTGTTTTAATTTATGGTTAGGTTAGGTTATTTCAAGAGATAATTATTTAAGGTTCTTGCTTTATCTTAATTACACTCCGCACTTTAAGGCCCTGTAACTCTTTAACTTTAAAAGTCACTTGAAACTTCGACTTTAGTACTCTTCAGGTGGGCATCTTCCAAGAAGTACGTTCCTGTGAACTGCACTTCCCGAGCTGGGTCTGAAGATTAGGATATGGTTAGAGCTCCTACTACGTCCCTGTGGACTGCGGTAGATGAGCGGAACAGGTGAGAGATAAAAGCCACTTGCTCTACCATTGTAATATTTTTCAAGTTCAAGTTACACCTTAGGACAGGGTGGTAATTAATTAGAAGTTAAAATGTTTCCAGTAGTTTACAATATATCACCGAAAATATCATCATAAAATATATCTTGGAAAGTATCACCTGTATCATCGAGTCAAATATGCATATGTCGGCTTTACATTTTTAAATGGAACATCATATAATATATTTTTAACATATTGGATCATGATCAAAATTTCAGCTCAAAATCCAGATTATAAGCCATAACCGCCATAATCAAGTTTTAATTAATGCTTAGTGATACTTTGACATTTTTCTGTGCTTCTTTGCTTGGTCCGCAGGATATCTATTGCTATTTTTATGACGACTACATATGCAAATAAAAAATAATAAAAGCTTATATTTTTACGATATTTTATTTCCAGAATTTTCAAAATAATTTTTTATTTTTAATTTTATTCTCCAGAGCGATCTTTAATACAATATAAAAATAATTTTGAACAATTTTTGATATTTCCATTGGTTTTCAATGACAACTCCGGATAAATGACAAGATTTGAAATTTATTTTTTTACATATATTTTTTTCATATATTTTCGTATAATTGGCACTTGCAATTCGGTGAGACATAAGATAATCAGAGTATATCAATTTTAATGAAAGTTTTGAGAACACACAACCCCTTTGCAGAAACAATTTCTTAGTTTTTGCTCTAAATTTTTTTATTTAAGTTGTGGTTTGGAACCTTCGACAAAATGCACTATAACACAGTTTTATCCACAATATCGAAATAGAATTTTTGCATTCTATACGCGTCTTTTCGCAAACCACGTTAGCTTCATCAGTATGTGAGAAATATACCAGAAATAAAAAGTTTTTACGCTTCGTGGCTTGTACGACTTATTGAATGTAGCGTAAAGTAACATCCCCCCCCCCTTTTTTCAATCGACTTTCTATAAAAAATATTCACCTAACATGGTTAGCGAAACGCGGGTCGAGTGCAAAAATTCTGTCTCGGTATTGTGAATAAAAGTGTGTTATAGTCTAAATGTTTTATTAGTCTATATATATATATAGGGTATTTGTTTTTACCACTAAAGGGCATGGCTATCGATACATCGGTATATGCCTATCGAATACTTATACGAGTATACTAATTTGAGCCGACAATCTTTAAAATTTCGTTTCATTTTTTGCATTTTTCTTTTTACTCAAGCTTAGCATTTTAAAAAGCAAAAGCAATTTTACCTACGAGCGTGTGTGGAAACACGATTTTCACGGCCGCTAGCAATATATTATTTGCATAGCACTTCTCGAATCTTTAAAAACAACTGAGAGTTGGCAATTTTGAGGAAAGAATATATCACGTTTAAAGAGAAAAACTAGTGAATAATGGATGCTATAGCTGGAGAAGACGATGATATCATCCCAAAAGACATAGCTAATTAAAGTTGGCAAATTTGGAGTTGCTACCAGAGAAATCGCGTCATCAGGGGTTTCAGTAATGATATTTGACTATTGGTAAATATTTTAGAGTTTTCAGTTTATAACCCTTTATTTATTTTTCAGATACGAGGTTAACTTCAAAAGTTTAGCAATATTTAAGTCGATTTTCGTTTTAGTTCTATTTTTATCATTGTATATTTTAACTAGAGAACAAATCCGGGACGGCTTAAAATGAAAAGGAATAAGTGCACTACTTTCAATAAATAGTATAAAGTATAAACAGATTTGATTTTCATATATTTCTTTCATTTTAGCCAAATATTTTAAGCTCCCTCTCCCGAATGGACTCTCGACTCAACATAGTCAATGGTAAAAATAGTACTGAATTAAGAAACGACTACGGTAGTGCCAAACCCTTGAACTTAACCTTGTACCTGAAAAGCAGAATGTGGAATAAAAACTGAAAATGTCGAAAATGTTATCAAAAGTGAGGTATTAATCACTGAAGCCTCCGATAACGTATAATGATCAAAGTTGACAAATCCCAATAAAGATTTTTTGAATTATGAAGAGAAAATGTATCACACAGGTTGTTGGCATTAACAGTTTTGGCAAGATACGTTCTGAAATAGCGGGCTTATTCGGGCTTACCACACCAAACTCGTATTTATATGCATTACCGGACAGCATATTTACACATCCTCACATACGACGGCACCATGGTGCTGAAATCGGTTAGGGTTTGCAAGCGTTTGTAGCACTACAAAAGGTCACTGATTTGGGCAACCAATCGCGCCATGTCTTTACGGTGCAATCAATTTGCGGTAAGAGATCTCGTGGTCTAGAGGTTTAGATGGCTGGGTCTCACCTGGACGATCCGGGTTCAAACTCAGTTGCTTTTTTTTAGGTTAAGTTTTGAAAAAATTTTTTCTTGATTTTGTGTATGCCTTGGGTTAGTTTGGGTTAGCACCTGGTTAGTTTCCTTTTCTTGAGCCCCCGTAGCGAGCGAAGCGAACGGAGGGCCATGCGAAAAGCGAAATATTATATAACAGCGTATTCCAGGTGCCCAAATCAGTGAGCTTTTGTAGCGCTACAAACGCTTACAAAACCTAGCCGACTTCAGCACCCTGGTGCCTATGATAGCCAGTTACGTAGGTGCCGAAATCAGTGAGCTTTTGTAGGGTAATTATTGTTTACAAAAGCTCACAGTTTTCAGCACCCTGGTGACATCGTATGTGAGGATGTGTGAATATGCTACCGGGCAGCATATTTACACACCCTACTATAGGACGGCACCAGAGTGCTCAAATCCGCTACAAAAGCTCATTGATTTAGGCACCTACATTCCTAGCAAAATATTATTAAATAATTTTAGTCCTATTAATGCCTGCAAAATGGCTTTTAGCATTAGGGTTTTGGAAAGATTGCGGGATCTTTTTATACTAACGTCTAGCTCCTACCGGTAACTGGCTATCATAGGTATTATTATGGCTTTGCATGGCCCTCCGCTCGCTTCGCTCGCTACGGAGGCTCAATCAATAAGAACTAAACAAGTGCTAACCAAAGCTAACCCAAACTAACCCAAAATTAAGGAAAAAACGTAAATTAATAAAAAACAATAAACAAAATATCTGTCGCGACCGACGGGAATCGAACCCGCAGCGCAGGAATGACAGGCAAGCACTCTGCCTACTACACCGCCGAGGCGTTGTAGAAATTTTGGTAGAACGTAGTGAAATTAATATGCATGGGCATAGCTTTAATCAAAAAGATGATGCTGGTTGCATATCACAGGGCTTGAAACTTTAAATTGAAGTGCCGGAGTCTGTACCTAGACCCCAATTGTCCTTCGTAGCCGAGCTATCGCAGGTCATGAACCAGATCGATCCGGATTCGCTCCGACGCCAAACACTGCCGGTAAAATTGAAAATTTGTCTCCAGTGAACCTGCCGTCGAGCCTACCGTATATTTATTTGTACCGTGCTTTAGTGTGTGTCTCACTACCATAAAAAATGGCAAGTGTTTATCTGGCAAAAGCAGATGGATAGGTCAAGAAAAACTTATCAAAAATTTCCACATATTACAATCGACTAATAGCCAACCAAACAGCATAAAAATCTGTTCGGAATATTTACTTGCACAGCATGCCAAATTCGTTGCTCTGCATATTGACCAACATCTTAAATGGAATAAACATGTTGAGGTGCTGTAGGTAAACTAAGTAGTATCATTCTATACAATGGTAGTATGCAGTATGTGCGTGCTATGCTTTCAGAGTTTTAAACCAACATTTTGACCAAAAAAAAATCCTTGTCCTCGGTATACTATGCTATCTTCTACTCCACTTCAAGATATGGTGTATTACTTTGGGAATGGCCGGAAAGTTAGGGGGAGGCTTTTGTTTTGCAGAAATATGCCGTAAAGCAAATTATAAAATTGGATGCAACAGAGAGATGCAAAAATCAATTTAAGAAACTACAAATTTCCACTTGCCAGCAATCTATATATTTGAACAAATGTGAACATTTTGATGGATTTAAATCTTATTTTCCATAATCCAGCCATATAACAAGAGCAAATATTCTGATTCATCCCAATGTGTGTATTAAATTACACAACAGCCTTCCAAATAAAAACTCAAATAAAAGACAATTATTTCAAAACATAATTATTTTAATATTTGATCTCACTGGAACCCTACACCATAAATCAATACTTGAATATAAATTAGTTCCAAATATTATTTTATTTTTCTTTTAAATGTGTCTCGTTCAAATTTAACTATCTGATATTATTTTGATGTTTTGTTTTAGCATGTAACAAGGTTTATTTCAAAGTTTATCTGTAATTTTTAACTGACTGATGTCATAAATGTTGTAAAATACTTTTCCATTGGGAACTAAATGTAAACTTGTGTGGGTAATATTTAGATTAAAATTATTCAGCTGTTGAAATACCTTTTTACTATACTTGCTTTCATTCTTCATATCTTAAGTATTACAAAACAGGTCAGTAAAACTACTAATATTTTTATTTGTTTTTTAGTATTAAATTTGACACTACTAATTCAAGTGACAAATTGAAGGCGTTTCTTTAATAAAAAGTATACTGATTTTATTAGTAATTGTACATATTTGAATTGAATTTGAGAGTCGTTTCAATAGCTGAAACAGAAGCAATAATTACTCAAGGTCAAATTATAATTTTTTGGTGATATATTTTACGCCTACCGATTACTTGGATACTAACTTAAGACAATCTTCTATTTTTCTTTATTTATAGCGATTTGTTTTTCATATAGGTCTAGTATTTTAACACGTGAAAACAATTTATTAGTATTATTTATGTCAAGTCAAGTCTCGTATTCAGGAATAAATTAGTACCCATATCAAGACCGAGACGCTGCGATGATTTAAAATCTAGACAGACACAGGCCCGAATAACAAGGTCTCTTTTTCTGAGTATCTGGCAAACATGAATTACGTACCTTCAGATATTCATTCCACGATCTTTCAGATATTTACCCTTTTATCATAAAAATGTCTGACAAATTAATTAATCTTTTATGTGAAAACAATGTTGGATATTTAGAAAATCAACTGCAAAATAGTTTCAACTAAAGCTTCGACTTAAACCTAATATATTTTACAGAAATAAGCCTTTCGAAAATACAAACTTCTATTAACCTAATTATTTTCTTGAGACCCCAAAGCCAAACAAATTAATCCGATTTATCCCAATCAGTCAGTAATCTCTTCCAGATTGGATCCTAATTTTAAAATGAAATTAATTCCAAAATACTTTATCTTTTTCCATTTTAATTGGAAGAAAGTCGGATTTCGGTAGTAATTATAATTTAAATTGATTCCAAGAGTCGTTTCAATAACTAATACCACGAATAAAACAATATAATGTTTCTCAGTTATTGATTGATTAGAAATAGTCATATACGCAAAGGTTAGCTATAATAGCTAAAAGAAGTGCATTACCCATAACATGGCTTCAAAAGTTCAAATCTTTGCGACAAAAAAGTTTGTATCTGTAGAAATATGGGGCATTAAATGCGCACACCTATGTAATTTTGAATTAGGCAAAAACTCTATAGGGGAGATAGGGGTTAGTTGATCAGTAGGGATATTTGATCACATCGATGTTTCCTAAAAAAAATTGATTCATTTTTGAGAACATATGTATTTCAGGGTAAACAGTTACAGCGTGGCAACCTCTACTTTTTACTTATTTTTCGTTTTATATTGTACCTTTCCTTATCTTTTAAATTTTATGCAAAACAATGATTAATTGCTCATCTGCCATATATATTTCAGTCGTTGTATTTTCAAGACAAATTGCACTTTATTGTTATTTGAAAAAGGTTCTTATATGTATATTTGATATAGTGACTAAGTATCTCATAGCATCTGTTCTTCAAATTTTCACCTCGTTTTATACTATGTCATGTTATCTTGTGTAGTTTAAAGTAGATTGCTTTATTAATTTTTTGTCAGATGCTGAGGTTTTATAAACGGAAGGACGAAGGAAGGCGCTAAGCCTAGAGTAAAAACAGAAGAACAAAGCATGTTCAAGAGGCATTGAAAAATGTAATTCAAACCATCGCTAAAAGATATGGAGTTGATAGAATGACTCTAAAAAGATAAGTGACGAAATATATAGCACGCTCAGATACTCCAATGACAACCGATTATCACAAAAATAATAAAATTAGGTATATTATTAAAAAAGACGAACGAAGAGTTTGCGGGCTACATAAAATTAAGCCCGAAGATACTCCATAAAATAGTGCGCAAAAATTAATAAAGAAGTAAAATATGAAATTGTTGTAAAAAACAATATTCCAAGGTCACTAAAATGGGATAATAAATCGGTTAAAAATAAAATTTCTGACAACGAATTAGTTCAAGGCTTTATCGCAACAATTCACCTTCTTTAATAACTCCAGAGCAGAGCTTATAGTTTTAATAAACAAAAGTACTCGGAAAAGTGGGACGTTTTTCCAAAATTTGAAAAAGATTTCAGATCGGAAATTTTTTAATATAGGTGGAATTTGGAATATCTATGACACAACCACAAAAAAAGCGAGGTATCCTCCTGGAATTATGAACATAGAGATTTGTCTTCAAAAGAAAGATTACTTTTTAACTGAAACTCGTCTTCGTCTGTTTCCTTTAGATGTAAATCTAATGCCTAGTCCAATACCTAAGCGTTTTTCTACAAGGAACATGTATCAGCGAAGCCTCTAAAATTATTTGCATTGAAATTATTTTTATTGTAAGATATTGTTCTCCATCCGAATGAGGCGTTTTATCTAAATGGAGTGAATTATGGTCATTCCGTGTAAAACGTCACAATTTTAAACTGGTAGGAATGGTATATTGCAAGCAAAGATTACGAGATGCATATCAAATTAATGGAAATATATCAGTATTTAAATTTAAAAGCCGTTGAGTCTAGATATAACATATGTTTATAAGGAATAAGCAATTTTTTGAAAAAAACAATGTTTTGTAATCAGATTAGGTTAAATCTGGAAACACCCTTAGTAAGTATTAACCGAGGTATTAACTTTCAACACTGATAAAAATGTAGAAAAAAAAACCTTAATAAATATTTCTTTGCTTTTTATTTATTTGCTTTAAATAAAAATTCCATAGATTAAACAAAATTTCTTTAATTTAAAAAATTGGGCGTGTTTGATTTTTCTTAGTTATTTCTTTGCCTTGTGATAGCAAGACTTTTTTCCATATTAAACACATATTTATTCGCTTTAAAGCTTTACAGATACGAAACCTCTCCGGGATTTAAAAAAATAAGGGTTGCTTTAAATTAAAGATTGTGAATATTGGACCAAATATTATTACTTCATCCGAGTCTCGTTCAACTTGTAGCAGTTGCGCTGGCCGCATCGACGCTTTACGCTCCTCGTGCCCTCAGTTCAGTTTCATTTCTACTGCCGTCCTATAGGGAGATTTTATAGAGTGTATCCGTCCAAGGTCGCTATTTTTTTAGTATTTGTGATGGAAAATACATTAATTAAGTGGAACTTAGGTCATTTGTGCCCTCATTTCAAGGTAAGTTACGTATTATTTAGCTAGGTACATAATTAATCGTTTGTAAATAAGAAGCGTTCTCTCATAATCAAAATGGCGTGAGTTTGACTAGTAATTAAAAATTGTTTTCTGCTGTTACCACCTAAAAATGCAGATCAATTCACGCGATATACGCGTACAATAGTGTATAACAGAACGCTTAGGCAGTTTGGCGTACGATCTTGATTGAGTAGGATTTTTGCTTTTTACGTTGTACAAGTTCAATGGCGTCCTTTTCGTTCTTGTACCTACATAATATAATATGAATTGATAGGTATTTCAAAGCCCTATTTATTCAATCTGAATAAATAAATGGTTGATCCATGGAAATACAGTTTTGCAGCAAATTGTTTTTTATTTCGATTAAATCTAATAGTGTTTAAAAAAAATAATTATTTTAGTTAAATGGATAAGATATACTTTTAAACAATGTAACAGTCTATTCAAATAGCATCATGAACAACAGTCACAATTGTTTTGTTTCTATTATTTTTTTGTTTTAGTTATTGTTCTTTTATATTTAGATCAAACTATTGATGGCATCGAAGTTTTACGTAGCCTGATGGAAATCGATTTAGTGTCGTTACTAACAATAGAATCGATGTAAATCTTGTGCCATTTGCGTTCAATACTCATTATACTGGATCTGGAGAGGTAGTTGTATGTCCTATTAGTTTAATTAAGTAAAATATTACTGCCTTTCACTATTTTTATATGATAAAATTTTTATGGACTCTAGAATTTTAGTATTTTTTTTATAAAAACTAGTGAGTTACCGTTAAAATTAATAAGTAGTACATCTTATCTCATAATATGTTTATGTTCCTATCTAGTATTTAGAAAAAAAATGTTTTTAGCTTATAATAATAGTTTTTTTTTATTATAAAAATGATTTAATTTTCAAAACCAGTGATAAGCAGAGACAAAATAATCTGATAATATTTTTTATTTATATTTTGGGAATACTCGTTTTGTTCTTTGCTTTTAATATCTTTGAATAAAAATGTTTCTTGGATATCGCTTTTAAACTTTTATTTTATATACTGTGGACAACTGTTTCTGCCATGAACTTGGTAATTAAAAGTTTCTGACATACCATTTACAATCGGGTTCGGATTTTTGATTCTTTAGCAATTAAAAGAAAACTAAGACATATAACTTATTTCAGCTAAAACGTGAAACCTAAATACGTCTTAAGAATAATAACAGTGTTTTTAATTTTTTTTAAGCTACATAGTTGTTATAGCTTTTTTATTTGCTAATGAAACCGACTTCTAATCACTCACCTAACTGAATGTCAATAAATAGTCCTTTTAGAAAGATGAACACATATTTGCAACAGCCAAAATTTATTTTTTTATTTAAGTCATCACCAACACAAACAGTAAACATTGAACAGGCTTGAGCAAACAAAAATGATTTGATTCAAATAAGAGAAATTATTTCGTACAAATGCCAAAAACTTTGGTTTAAATAACCGCCCTATTTAAATTAAAACACAAAGTTTTTGGAACAAATATACCTCAGATTTCATTCAAAGCACATAGGTTTTAGAACATATATATGATATATTTGTTCCAAAAGCTTTGTGTTTTAATTTAATTACGCCGGGTATTTAAAGCAATGTTTTGGGTATTTGTACGAAATAATTTCTCGTATTTGAATCAAAATAATTTTATTTGTTTTAAAGTTATTTTTGTTTAATGTGAACAACGATT
Source organism: Pissodes strobi (assembly GCA_016904865.1). NCBI lineage: Eukaryota > Metazoa > Arthropoda > Insecta > Coleoptera > Curculionidae > Pissodes > Pissodes strobi. The sequence goes on from MU181917.1 coordinate 1,335,925, forward strand.
ATAAAATCATATTGTTTGTTCGCAATAAATATTTATTTCGAACAAAGAAAATCTTAAAAATAAATCAAATAAATATTATTTTTTATTCAAACAAATATTTGTTTGGCCATTAGCAAACAAATATTTGCTTGAATAAACTCCATTTTTATTTGGATCAAATAAAATTTTTTTTCAGTGAAAGATTAGGGCGGGTGGATCTTTTACGTGGGCACCCTGTATAATGGCGTATTCTAAATAATTGGTACAATAAATATTATGGTTTTCTATACGACCATACATGCATTTTAGGTTCTAAAGTGATCCCCCACTAGTTTTTTTATGGCAATGACGCACACATTAAAATGAGATCCTATAGCTCTTCATGAACAGGGTGTGTGCGAAGATGTTGATTGACACGTTCTTGAATAGCTGTATGTTGTGATTTGGGGGAAACAGATCTCCTGGGAGTGAGTTCCGCAGTGATGCAGTGCTCCAGACAAAAGAGTCCTTGTAAAGCGATGTTCTCGGTGTTTCCAGTTGCACAACGAACGAGTGCGCTCTTGCTATCTGCCGTGACCGTCTGACAGGCGTTGCAGGGGACGGGATGAGACGGGCCAAATCTTGGGAATATCGGCATTGAAAATATCTATAAAACAGGGATATCTCGACCACATGTCTGCGGTGTTCCAGACTACCCAGATACCGGGTCAACTCCGGGTCGCCGACGAGACGCACTGTTCTCTTCTGAATGTAATCCAGCAGCTTTAGGATGCGCCTCGGTGCGGCACCCCAGATGTATGAGCAATATTCTAAGCACGGTCTTATTTGCGCTTTGTAGAGCAAGAGCAGCTACACAGTTTTTTAGTTGCGAAATAGCCTCGGAAATAGCGCACCAAGCTTCTGCGAGGTTGATTTTGCGATGTTAGCAACGTGGTCATGTCAGGACATGTTGCTGTTGATCAAGACAGTAGTGCGATTGACGAGGATGAGTAATGGCTCGAGTAATGGTCGATCTTGTCATAATGATGTCAAGGCCACCGCCGTATTGCGGGTCGTGGTAAACGTGACCGCTTGGGTCTTTCCCGAGGTCTTTCCTGCATTGAACTGGACCAAATTTCCGTCGCCTCAAGTGCAAACCCTCTCATGATCTTGATTAATTGCTATAATCTTCTCCTATACCAAAGAGTATAGTTATATACTCTCTGCCTATACGGTGATATGTCTCAGTAGCTGGAAAAGGGTTTTCCCTCCGTTTTTCCGGTCTTAATTTGGGAGACAAGGGTACTGTCATCTGCAAAACTGTGAATAGGATCATTGGTTTTGATTAGCAGGAAATAATTATAGATGAGGAACAGAGTTGGTGGCAGTATTACGCCCTAAAGCACGCCCGCGTTAATGGTGAATGTGTCTGAGAAGTGTTCATCAACTGCAACGTGCAGCGATTAAGGAAACTGGCAAGCCAGCTACAGAGAGAGGTTGACAGTCCGAAGAACGTCATCGGCGTTTGTTGAGCAATCCGTCATGCCAAACTCTGACGAATGCTTTCGAAATATCCAACACAATCGCTCGAGATTCTCCGTAGTTCTCAATTGCCCTACTCCATATATATGAGTGACCTAGGCTAATATATTCTCCTGACGATCTTTCTTTGCGAAAGCCCTATTGATTGTCGCTAATTATTCTGTTGATCTCAAGGTACTTGATTATTTTCTAATTGACTACACATTCCATGGCTTTGGAAATGATTGGAAGCAAGGCAATTGGGCGATAGTTTGAGGGCGTGGTTTTCTTGCCATTTTGTGGAACAGTTTGCACTCGAGCGACTTTCCAAGAAGATGGGTAATTCCCTTTTTGGTAAGACAGAGAAAAAAGTCTGGAAAAATGGGTGTTAGTTCGTTGGCGCAGTTCTTTAACCGATGGCAGGTATTCCGTCTGGTCCTGATGCCTTTTGCGTATCTAGTTTTTTGAGGATTTTACGAATATCAGTAATATCACGGTGATGAAACTTAACTTTTGATATGGTGGTACCCTTGGTTTTACTGAGTCCCTCCAGGTGTACTTTCTGCACTTATTAGGAAAATGGCTATTTCCTACGACCACGTATTAAGAAAAATAACACAATTAATCTGGTTATATCACACTTGTGTTTTAAAACCATTTATACGGCTCTATTTGAACAGATGACACATGCCAATTTGACAGCCTTTTTAATTTGACATTTTGATTGGGCAGATAATATAATATAGGTGACACGATAAGTACCTACTTTCCAAAAGTGGATTTTAACACGCGTGTTTTTTTTTTTTTTTTTTTTTTATGGCAGTGGCACACACACTAAAGGTAGATCCTATGGCGCTCGACGAGCGGTGTGTGTGCGAAGATGTTGATTGACACGGTTCTTGAATATTTGTAGGTTGTAATTAGTGGGAAACAGATGTCCTGGAAGTGAGTTCCACAGTGATGCAGTGCGCCAGACAAAGGAGTTTTGGTAAAGCGATGTTCTAGGTGTTTCTAGTTGTACGACGAACTGGTGCGCTCCTGCCGTCTGTCGGGACTGCCTGACAGGAGTTGCCAGGGGCGGGATTATGTGGGCCAAATCCTGGGAACATCTGCCGTGAAAGTATCTGTAAAACAGAGACATCTCGGCCACATGTCTGCGATGTTCCAGACTATCCAGATTCCGGGTCAACTCCGGATCGCCGACGATGTGTGATATTAATAATCGTTTTCCTAATGATGCGGAATGAAATATGGGAAGACATGTACAGATTGAATAATATAAACCAAGCATTCGAATTTTTTATTAATAAATTAAACTACTATATAGATAAGAATACAAAATTGGTAAGGCTAAAGAGGAATAAACAATCGATAAGAAAGCCTTGGATGACTCAAGGTCTGGCTAATTCTATTAAAGAAAAAAAACAACCTATATTTATTAATGTTGAGAAATCCTGAAAGTAATGAAATTAAAGAGAGGTATAATAGATATAAGAATAAAATTAGAACTTTAATAAATGTAAATAAGAAATGTTTTATGAATAATTTGATAGACAAAAATAAAAACTCATCATCAGCTTTATGGGAGTGCGTCAACAAAATTTGCGGAAGAAAAAGAGCGAACACAGAAATAGAAAAAATAACAGAAAACGGAATAGAATTAGTCGATAAATTTGATATTTCAAATAGCTTAAATAACTACTACAGTGACTTGGGACAAAATTTTGCAAATAAAATATCGCCACCCGATGGTTTTGAGGAACATTTAGATATATTGGAAAGCACTATGTATTTGTATAACACAACTGAAATCGAAATAAAATTCGTCATAAATTCACTAAAATCGAAAAAAGTGCCCGGATGGGATAACATCAGAGCTGAAACTATTAAGGAAATTAAGGATGAAATATTACAACCCCTAACTTGGTTGATTAATAAAAGTTTTAATGATGAATGCTTTCCAGACTGCCTAAAAATTGGTATTATTAAACCGCTACATAAAACAGGCGACAAAACGTTAACTCAAAATTATCGACCAATATCTCTATTATCAGTATTTTCAAAAATTTATGAAAAAGTCCTTAAGCTAAAAATAACAAAATTTCTGGATAAATTCCAGGTTTTAAGTGATAATCAATATGGATTTAGAAAAAAGAGGTCGACAAAGATGCATATGGCAGGTCTTTTTGTATCTAAAGCACTGTATAGTTTAGAGATTAAAGCATGTATTGCATCTTCCGTCGACCTCTCCAAGGCTTTCGATACGGTATGTCATAAAAGATTACTACAAAAAATTAAATGTTATGGATTGCGAGGAAAGATATATAATATACTAGAAAGCTATCTAAAAAATAGAACACAGTATGTGAGTACTAATGGAGTCTTGAGTGATTCAAAAACAGTTACTTATGGCGTTCCACAAGGTACGGTGCTTGGACCTCTCCTATTTACCCTCTATGTAAATAGCCTGATGACACTTAACACAAATGGAGACATCATCAGTTTCGCAGATGATACTGTCATAACCTACATGTCAAAGGACTGGAATACATTGAAGATGGAGGTTGAGGGCGATTTTAAAACAGTTAGAGGATGGTTTCAACTTAATAAATTAACATTAAATATCGAGAAAACGAAATATTTACCATTTACCTCTTACTTGAATAATTTGCCAAATTTTGGGCCAATATATATAGATGATAACACCCAAATTCCCGAAGCATCCTCAATTAAGTACCTGGGTATTACCCTAGATAGGCATCTTAAATGGGACTTACAAGTCAAAACCATTACAAACAAACTTAGAGGCCTACTACATAAATTTAAATACTTGCGCGACTTTTTAAATAAAAAACAATTAACAACTTTATATTTGTCTCTGGTGCAATCACATCTTACTTATGGAATTATTGGGTGGGGTGGTGTAGCTGACTGTCACCTAAAGAATTTAAACACAATTCAAAAATGGATAATTAAGATTATATTCAAGAAACCAATAACTTATCCGAGGGATACATTATTTAGCGAGAGCAAATTTTTTGACATGAGACAGTTATATTGCCAAAATATTTTTGTAAATATTTTTAAAGGAAAAATTCAAATGTCTGTGCCTCAACATAATTACAGTACTAGAGGTAAATGTACATACCCTACAATGAGCTTTAAGACAGCCGGCCAACGCTGTACGAATTATTTTGCACCAAGACTATAGAATATGCTACCTGATTGTGTTAAGAGTATTGATAGGCTTCCACGCTACAAGTCTTCCATAGAGAACTGGATAGCAATTAACAACAGATATATTTTTAATGATCTAATTGATTTAAGGTATTTAAAATAACTTTAAGTAAAAAATAAAACACACACACACACAACACGATTATGATTTTCACTCCAGGTTATGTATATAATTCACGATTATGTCTCTAACACCTGATGAGAACTCAACCCAACTATGTACTTTCATGGTTAAGATATATGTTCGCTTTGTTTTACTTTTTATTGCTGTATTACTGTGTCATATTTGTTTATATATTATATATTATTAAATGTGTTGATATTTTAAGCAACAACATGCACACACTCATCTATCTATCTCGCACACAGGCATGCGTTATGCCTCAGCGAGTTATCAATGTTTATTCTTCTTTCTTTTTCCTTTTCTTGTATTAATATTTGGTTGTATATTTTACTTGAATAAACATTATTATTATTATATATTATTATCTAAAAAGTGCCTTTTGTATAATTTTTATAGTTGGTCGTAGGAAAAATATAAATACATTATTCGTGTGAAAGTACGTTTTCAACCTCCTACGATTTCCCTACGAGGCATTTTTGAAAACTAGTATTTTCAAAACTTGTAATGTAACATACCAGTTTTCGTATTAGCACTGGCGACTTCCTTTCAATGCCAAATAAACGTCCGAATTTGTAGCAAAAAATCAAAATTAGGTCAATAAATGTTTGCTCTCTATATCACTTTCAAGTCACGTCCATGTGAGTCAGTACCGAGCGAGGTACCGAGTAACAATGAAGTATACACTTCATGCTTATACCCATATATTTGTAGTATTAAATATATGCTTATACCTACCGTACTGAAAGCTTTGACCCGGGCTCCGGCTCCGGGCTCGGATACAATTTTCTCAAAGTTTATTATTTAGTTAAGTACCTCTATATATGTCATTATATTGCAAACTATGTATGCGGGATGAGGGGTCCATCGGGGGGCCACTCTAACCGAAAAAAATGCGAAGTTGGTTAAATTAGGATATGAATGCTTTTGAGAAATGTGCCAAAATACGATTACTTCCAGAGAGATTTGGGAAAACCCTCGGGAAAACCGAAATGTTGCAAAATTATTTTTATTGTTTTCTGAACCCCCATTATCAACACCTTTTTTTAAAATACGGCCCTGGCGTTTTTATTGTGCTTCAAGGAAACTTTTGGTCACTCAAGTTTAATGATGTGTTACACCTATTTTAGAAATAATTTTTTGGAACATATCCCGTAAGAGTTCTAGTTGTTGCAGAGGGAAAGAAGACATGCATACGAAGTTGAGAGAGCAGGCTGACGTCCAAAATAATTGTATCACACCTAATAATCATTTATTTAATTATTTATAATTTCTGAATTTATTGAAAAAGACGTAAATTATAATAGTTAGTCTTCCTTCTCTCTCGCACGCACTAGAGCTCTTACGAGGTGTGTGGGACTAGTTAATTTTAAGTGTAATATACATCACCGTATTTCGGAGCCCAAAGGCTTTCTAAAAACACAGTAAAAAATAAGTTGATGATGGGGGGGCCGAATAGAAAACGTCAAGTAACAAAATTGATAACACAGCTTGTAGACAAGAACAAGTGGCAACGAAATAATAAAATTTATTTTAAAACAGGACTTTAGATAAACTATAGACGAAATAAAACTTATTTTACAACACTTATTATGTAAGTAAATTAATTCCTCAGTAGTTCAGCATCAAATTGCACAACTTTGCCTCAATTTTTAACCGGTACCTACCCATACACAGACTCGATTTTGTAGCATCCTGTATGTTTGCCAATCTGTCTGGTGGCAAAAATGTATTAGGATTCTAGGTTAAATAATGATTTTCATTCAATAAAGTTGATTTATTTTCTTTTGCAAAAGCTCCCAGTCTTTTTAGCTCTTCAGATACGATGTTACCTTGATCCATACCAATAAACATATAGGCATTTACATTTAAATGACTTAGAATATAACACAAATGATGAAACAGTAAAAATCTGACTGATGAGTACCTACCTAGGCTTGATGGCAATATAAAATTTAAAATTCTTACTGGATTTTTCGTCTTTATGGGTAATAGTTCGTGAATAATTAATTTGAAGCGGAGAAAGGCAATCGAAATGAAAACATCGTCTAATATATGACACTCATAATTTGTACTATTATGTTTTTAAATCCACATTTGAGCGGTCGAGAGAAGATTATAATTTTTGACATTGATTGCAATAATAAGATCATGATATCTTATGACAGTGATGAATAATTCCTATTCTTAGGCAAAACTTAACGAGTTTTGAACATAAATGCTTTAAAATAGTTCGAAAGTTAGACTGCCAATTCTGGAAGTAATTCTAAAAAACACTTACCAAATACTTTGGACCATGAAGCTGGCGGTCTCCAATCTGGATAATGCTTGGGAAAACTCTCCCTGCTCCAAAACGTGTGCAACACCACTTTATACACAGTCAACTTGTCCGGCTGACACGACTCCCCCGGGTCCCCCCTCGTCGCCGCTCCCCAAACCGCCCCTGAAAGGGCACATAACAAAAACAACACACGCATAATTCCGCGTACACCTTTCCCGATGAATTTATCGGACCTGGTGCGGCAGCTCATCGGAGATGCTGCCGATGACTATATCGACTCCACGTGCGAGGTGAACCCGTAATCGCGACTTTCGGCGGACGCGCGTGAGCGGGATCTGAATCCTGAAGCTTTGCTGAAGTCGGGAGAGTCGAAGCGGACCCGGCGATAGTGACGGAGAGAGTAAATTGGACATAGAGATGGGGGTGGAGGGATTCACCAGATTTTTCAAAATAAAATTTAATCAGCAATTTTCGCGGAATCAGTATTTTGAAATTTAATATTTAAACATTCAGTTTGGTCTTTACCATTCCGTTTTCCAAAAAAAATCGTGCAAAAGGAAAATTTTTTGAATTTCCACGTTATCATTAAATTAATTAATCAAATCAAACATTATTAAGTAATAAAAAAAAACATTCTTTTGAAACGTTGCCTTTCTCAGAAAGAAAAATACTGCATGCTTGATTCTCACAGCACTTGATTCACTGAAAATGCTTAACTTAGTTTTAATGAGAAGACATAATTAGACATTTATTGTTAATAATTTAAAGTAATTACGAAATCACAGAAATGTGGCGGAATTTACACGCGTCCTATATCATCTCTGTATCTATCTCATGCTTGTTCCTATACCATTGCCAATATCTAAAACTGACAGAGTATCGAAAATGCCGAGCAAAATATGATTTAATATACAGGTGCATTTGATATCTTAACATTTGATATCGGATAAGATAAAATTGAGTGCAGGTATAGATAGTTATAGAGAAAATATGTTTCAAACGTCTGAAGTTAATTGCCCTTAAGAGAATATTAGTTTCTTAAAAGGCGTATTTCGCAAAAATAATAAACAATAGAAAAATAAACTGCGACAAAAATGAACTCGGATTAAAATATTATAATAATTCAGTTCAAATTGGGGCCACCAAAAGAAATTAATCTGTAATTGATAAACAATTTGAATACAAGCGTATATATTATTATGTTTACGTTATAAAATGAATAATTGGCGGCCCGGCGAGAAAATTAGTACAAGTTAAAAATTGCAAAAAATGAGTTAAGTACATATCCGACATTGTCTTTATGCTATTTTTGCCTGGGACAAGTAATATAAGTCATTATAAACCAGAATTTGTATTTAGAGAATGGCGAATTACAGTATAAGTCCATTTTTGCCCATAATTGTTCTGAATATAAGTACAAGTAGACATATACCAATATTTAAAAAAAAAATTGCAACAAGGAAATGTGAATAGGAATATAACAGAACATATCCTGGTTTTTCCAGGGCCGTTCTTGGGGGTGTGCAGGTTGTGCGTGCACAAAGGCGGCTGATTGGGGGGGCGGCCGAGACAGCCGAATGCCTATTATTTTTATAATTAAAAGAAAATAAGCAAACCCAAAATCTTATTTTTTTTATTGAAACAATCCTTTAAAAAACCTTTATTCTATCGCGGATGGGAAACAGTAATTTTATCGATTCTAAACTCGTCAAAGTAACAATTTATTTAAAATAGTGAAATTAAACAATGTTTACCCGCTCAGATGTTAATTTTACCCACTCATACATATGTCATATATTTTCAGACACTTAACATTTTTCAGGGTCTTTCATCTTTGAATGGTCATCTCTATATTCTTGTTCTTATTTTAGGCGCGATTTTTGCGGCCATAAACTTCACCGCATCTGCAGCTTTAATTCTGACATCTTCTGGCAAAGCATCTTCTTCACGCTATTCTTTTTGTATATTAAAATCGCACGTTTTTTTGAATAATTTCAAATTTTGATAATAGCGCTAAAAGTCAAAACAAGTTGCGTTGCTATGAACAAAATTCATATAACAACCGTTAACCGTACAGCGATCACGCCAATTTGACTCCCAATATTAATTATTAATTAATTAATACATATTTCAGCTCAGGAATAAAATTGAATTTTATACACGATGCGACGGTAAAAAGGCTTTAACCTGTTCATGGAATTAATCCACTCGCTCCTTCGTCGCTAGTGAACCAACATTTAGACACAGGTAAAGCATCTTTTTGCCAAAAAATAAACAACATGGCCGGCCGGCTTGCATGAGTTTATTTTTATTATTCAATTCAAAAAAAAATTGAATTAAAGAAAAAGTTGCACGGCCGCAAAGCGTAACGCAACAGTCAGCAACGCAACAACCCCCAAAATCGAATTTGATGTGTTTAAGAGTAGTGATATTTTTACGATTTCGTTTTTCTAGATCAAGAGATACTATTTCCTTGGTGGTTTAGTTTACTGCAAAAGGTAAGAAATTTCCATTATTAGATATAATTTTATATAATTAAAAATATAGGATAGGTACACCGGACGGGCTGTACTTCTTTACCGTTTTAAATTAATTATTTTTGCACTTTTTGATTTTTTTCTTAATTGTGGATTTCACTTTCAGTTTTCCGTAATTTTTGAGTTTTTCTTAATTGTGGCTTTGACTTTCAGATGTCCGAATCCGATAGAAAGATAAAACGACTTTCAGGATCACAATACAGGAAAAGAATTTTCATTTCATGCACAAAGGCGGCCAAGAGGCTAAGAACGGCCCTGCGGTTTTCCCAAAATTTACTGGCGTACAAAATATTTATGCTTTAAGATGAGGAGAAAGACATGTGCACTCATACTATTTTTCACAATATTTGAAGTCAATAAATAATGCGAATAGTAATATAATATGTTTATTCCATTTTCCTCGAAGACAAATCAAAGGTATAACATGCGACTTATACTACTCTTCACACAAGAACTGTCGCGAAACATCCTGAATAAGAATTTTGACCAGACATATTTCTTTTCCCGTTTAATCCCTTCAGCATAATACAATGAATTTACCGATTACCTAACCTCAAAAACAGAGTTTACCTACGCATATCAAATTTATTGCTAGTGTGTGTAAAAATAAAAAATAAATTTATCAACAAATAGAAGAAAAATAAAGCTTGCATATTGCGTATAGCAAACATGTTTTCCAAAAGAACTAAACTAATTGTGAAGAAGGCAAAAGACGTGCATGAATTATTAAATAAAAAACAAGATAATCAATATGGTAAGATTAAATCACCTTTTTCGGGTCACACCCACATGGATTGTAACTACGATCACTCTATAGTGAAAAAAATTAAGAAATAATGTCCAGTTTCCATTGACATTGACCATCCAAGATATTGGATGCAATTCGTACTTGTGGCAGTTCAAATGCTTAAAGGAAATGAAACGGGAAGACTTTTATGAATTCTCAGCATTATTTAAAAAAGAATTCTGTCAAAAATAAAGTAAATGAAGAGGGAGAAAAAATCGTTTGGAAAAATATTAAATGATTTTGTTACTCTCAAGAAATTGGAGTGGTAGAATATAAAAAATCTTTAAACCAAAAACAAAAAATCTTCTTGAATTAGTACCCTATATAAACAAGAATTTTCACGCAGTTTACAAAAATTTTATTACAAAAAGTGATATACCAAACACTAGCGAAGTAGTGCAGGCTCCAATGGGTTCCTCGTTTGCAAAATCTGTAGACCGCAATCTGTTTTGTGCTTTGTGTATCTGAGACCTTTGTCTGTATAAAAAAGCATGTTGCCGCGCGCGCGCATGGTGCGATTGCCGTTTCGCGACCCCACTATTTTACCTCCGGCATAAACTAGAAAAGTTAGGTTGCCGAGGAATGTGGTATCGCAGAAAAAATTATTCATAACATCTGACGACTGATTTGGGTTCTTAAGACAGTACCTTATCATCGGAAACAAAGTCTCCAAAAATCCCCGCATTGGAAAATTTACAAGAGCCAATGGAGATATTACAATTTTAATGTAAACTACTAGAAAGTGAAATTGGCGTTCACGGCTCCAAGGGGTCATCTGATCATGCTTCAAACGTATTTTTTTTTAAGAAAAAGTGATTTTTCAACCCGGTAATGATAATTTTTCCCAATCGGGAAAATTTCTCCGGAAATGGCTAAAAAACTGAGCAAAATGGGCTTATCTGATC
>MU181917.1:1352271-1374452 GCA_016904865.1 Pissodes strobi
TTTTTTTTATAAAAGTACAGGGAAAGCCAAAAAATCGTCTTCGTTGTACATTAACTTTCATAAAGCGTTTATTTGAAATAGATGTCCATTCATCAAATGTCAGGCTACATTTTGTTCCCTCTTTTTGTTTTCTGAGTATTTCTTGCACTACTTGTGAGCGAATTTTCTTGGCATAGTCTAAAATTTTTTTTAATGGTGTTTAAAGAAGGTGGTAATATAAAACCTCGAGCTTTAAGGGATTCTCGTAAATCCATAGACGTAACATAAATTGAAAATGGGAGACCATCCAATGAGATTATACGTGCAAGAACTGCGTCTAGAATTTGTTAATTTTTTCCTACATAAAATTCAGTAAGTTTTCTTTGTTTGTGTGGAGGCATGGATTAATTTATATTTGAACTTGAAGTAGAAGCAGTGTTTTGAGCAATGTTTCGACATTGTATTGTATTCCTCACTTCAGTCTATATTTTACATTTTCCGGTTTCTTTTTGCCTTCACACTCTCCATTAAAAAATTAAACAAAACTGAATGTGTGTCATTGGCTTTCCTTTTATGGGCTGTATAATTTGAAGCTTTTTGGGACTTTTGTGTTTGCGTACGTGAATCTGCTGAAGTGCCTGACAAAAGTGACAAACTTGATGTAATCGAAGAAGTAGACAAATTATCCGACAAATCTAGAAATAAAAGAAACAACTTAAGGGGAGAGTAGTCGCCAAATTGCAATTTTGTTTACGTCAAGATTTTAACAACTATATTTATTGTAGAATAGTAGTTATGTATTTACTTCAGAATTACGTTAAATAGTGCGATTTTAAGGGTTTTTCAAAAAAATTCATATTTTCGTTATTTATTTACAAAAGTGGATGAAACTTTGACAGATAACTAAAAAAGAGATTAATCTAGGGCATGACCATATTATTTTTAAAATTTTTAATAGATTTCTATAAAAAACATTTTTTTTTAATATTTTTTTTGAGAAAAATCAAAAATAAAAATGATTAAGCCCTAGATCTCCAAATTTCAAATGGATTAAAAAAATCATGAAAATCGGGTCAGTGCTGTGGTAGCTTCAAAACAATTTTTTTAAAAATCGCGCCAGGAACTTCGGTTCCCCCTTAAGTTATGCCAAAAAATTGGCTTCGTCGGCTGTTCGGCTGTTCGAGACACAAAAACGTAGATTATTACAAATTTATTAGGCTAAATAAGAGAATTTTATATTTTTTGAGAAATTTAAGAGGTTACGTTAAATATAAATATTAAATATCCATAAATAATTGAATGATTTACGAACATTTAAAGTGTTTGAAATAATAAAAAAAAAACAATACCTGCGCTACCTTCTTGGTTATTTTGCAGGTCCATGTCCATATTAAATTGGGAAATAAATTAGTATTTATTAAAAACAGATTGGCTATATTGGTAATAATAATACGATGTATGTATAGCTGCCCGGCTCGGCTCTCGGCTTAGATTCACGATTCACCGGATTCCCGACAGAAACCTTCGGGGCCGGGGAAAAACCTTTTGGTCAACGCCCGATGTGCTTTAATAACTTCGAGTATTAAATTTAAAAGAGTAGGTAATTAATTATGAATTATTCTGGTATCAGATTTAATTGAATTCGGGATTTACGGGATTTTCGAGATTAAAATAATTTTAGCGATTCCTTTTTTTCCCGGGATTAAACTGTAGAATCCCGGGATTTTCGGACACTAAATTTTGTCCGGGATCCCGAGATTTTCTGGATCGCGATCCCGGGATTGCAATACCTACTTATCGACTACTTAAATTATTAACTTTTTAAAATTGCGTTCCTAACCATAACCAATGTATACCCTGTAGGAAAAGACAGTTGCTTCCCTTAATTGGATTGCTTACCTAGAACATAAATTCAATAACCGTCACTCTTTTTAGGAACAAGATCACTAAGATTAAGTAAAAAGAGTTACACGTGCAAAAATAGTCAGTTCTAATTTATCATTGAATTTCCCGTAATGCCACACATAAACCATTAATTTAATTGAATTATCATTCCCTGCACAATATTATACGTTATACCAAAAATCACAGCATAAGTAAAAACATGGATGGTACCGTCCCAAAACACCTCCCGTTGCCACCACAGAAACCAAGACGTAGGATATCTTTCCCTATTTCTCATTTCCCAGATCTAGGGTGTGTTTCTTAAAACAATGCACTCGCGCGCAAATCACTTAGTTGTATTTTCCGTCATGATGAAATGTCTGGCCAATTCGAATCAACTCGCGGATGCTGTGACAGTATCGCTACATTCCATGCCATATTTCACTTTTCGAATGGCCCTCCGCTCGCTACCGCTCGCTACGGGGGCTCAAGAAAAGGAAACTAACCAGGTGCTAACCCAATCTAACCCAAGACATACCCAAAAACAAGAAAAAAACAGTTTAGAAATATAACCTTAAAAAAAAAATTTTAAACAGCGATGGGGTTTGAACTCGAGTCGCCGAAGTGAAGGCTAGTCGTGCAAACCCCTAGACCACCAGGGCACATACAAACGATTGGTTGCATCACGAAGACATGACGCGCAGGTGCGCGCGCACGAATGGAATGTAGCGATACTGTCACAGCATCCGCGACTTTCGAATCATGCCAACCTAAAATTAATTGACATATTGAACTAAGTTTTTCTACTGCTGTATTTGTAGAAAAATGCTCATTATATAATATTTATTTTAAATTTAATTTAAAATTGACTACGTTTGCACTGGAAATGAGGATGGCTGTGAGTGTGCAGTCAGGAATCCGGGTCTTTCAGACCATGAGGCTGTACTTTTTAGCATTTGTTTGAGTGAGTGTGGGAGGCAAACTGGGTGTGCTAGGAGGCGGGGAAGAGTTCTTTCCAAACATAATTTTACAAATTTTACACAATAATGCCAAAACACTAATTGGACGTCTTTAACTGACCACTTCACCTTGTCTGACTTCCATAATTCTTTGAGCACAATTTTTGAAAAATGTTTTCCCATAAGGAACCTGAAAATCAAACCTAAGGCTATAAGAAGCCTTGGGATATCAAAGGAATAAAGATTGCATCCAAGAATTTACGATCTCTTCACACTATCCGAAAATTCTACATCAATAATGATTTTTTTATTGCCTACTTTAACAACTATAGAAAAATCTACAGACGAGTAATAGAATTATCGAAAAATAATCATTTTCGATCGCGATTAACTCGTTCTTCAAATAAACAAAGAGAATGCTGGAATATTGTCAACCAACTCCGCGAAAAAACTAAACAAAAGAGCTCTAAGCATTCTCTTGATCCTGAAGTTCTTAATGACTTTTTTTGTAATATGTCACAGGGGTTATCAAGGGATATAAAGTCTGCATCTGATCCTCTTGACTACTTAAAAGACAAGTGTTCTGATTCATTTTATCTTGTTCCGACAAACCGGTATGAACTGAGACAGGCACTTGGGGAAATAAAGAACAAGACTAGCACTGGCTGGGATGGAATTTCACTGAGGATATTTCAGCACTTACCGGATTGTGTTCTGGTTAGCCTCGCTGAGGCAATCAACCATTCCTTTTTGACAGGCACCTTCCCTGAATGTTTGAGGATTTCCAGAATTGTTCCAATTCCTAAGTGTGATGATCCCAGCAGGGCAGAACACTTTCGGCCAATTGCCCTCCTGCCAACACTCTCCAAGATAGTGGAAAGGTTAGTGAAGAATAGGGTTACATCTTTTTTGGCATGCAAAAAACTACTCAACATCAATCAATTTGGCTTTCAATCGAAAAAAAATACCCCAGATGCTGTTTTTCCCTTTCTTAGCGAACTATATATACATCTGAATGAGGGAGACTTTGCTGCGGCAGTATTCTGTGATCTCTCCAAAGCTTTTGATTGTGTGAATCACAGAGTGCTGCTGCAAAAGTTGAACCATTACGGTTTTAGAGGCAATTCTTTGCTTTGGTTTGAGTCTTATTTATCATGCAGACAGCAGACTGTGAGGGTTGGAAATGTTGACTCAGGACTTAAATACAATTTGACAGGTGTTCCACAAGGATCGGTACTGGGACCCATCCTATTTTTAATATACATTAATGATATTGTAAACACAAACATAAAAGGACTTATTACTTTGTTTGCAGACGACACAACAATTTTATGGACACATCGTAACACAGATACCTTAATGCGTACCATAGAATCTGATGTTCAAAAAATTAAGGGCTGGTGCGATGCTAATCAGTTATCCTTTAACTTTTCTAAGACAAACATCATGCATTTTAATTGTGTGTCTGAACCAGTCATTTTGGATAGTAACGAAGTTTCATGTAGTGATGTATCAAAGTTTCTTGGTGTGCTGATAGATAGAAACTTGACTTTTAAAAATCACATCATAAAACTATTAGGTAAATTATCATCGGGCTGCTATGCACTGAGCATAGTCTCTAAAAACCTGGATTTTGCAACAGCCCGTATGACTTACTTCGCTCTAATCGAGTCTCATTTGCGGTATGGGATAGTGTTTTGGGGTTGCGCCTGCCAGGGCCTGTTTCATTCAGTGTTTGTTTTGCAAAAAAGAGCTGTCAGAAGAATGTGTGGTGCAGATCCAAGGGAATCCTGCAAACCCCTATTTAAAAAACACAAGTTGTTGACTTTGCCATCTCTGTTCATCTTTGAGACATGTTGTTTGCTGTATAAAAGGTCTGCACATCTAGTACTCACAGCAAATAACAAAAGGCAGAGAGGATGTTTACCAACACCTATACCACACACAACGTTCATAAAAAACTCAATAATATATAATGCCAGGAAGATGTATAATCATATTCCAAGAACATTAAGGGAAGCTAATTCTATTACAGATTTTAAGTGGAAACTTAAATATATTCTCTTGAGTAAGTCATATTATACTGTAAATGAGTTTTTGGAGGATATGTTTTGATCTCCCAGCAGTCAGGTTTTTTTTATTTTTATTTTCTTCCTCCCCCTTTTCTCCCTCACACTTCAGCACTCAGTAATGCATTATGGGGAATGATTGCCTCCCTTTAAGTAGATGTATGTATGTGTTGTAAACTTGTATCTTATAGATGTAAGTTGATGTACACTAGATATACTAATATATTGTATGTAGGTGGTATATGTCCTATAACTGTGTAACACTTTTAATACTTGTTTAACTTTTTTAACGTTTGATTGAACACCACATTTTTACAGATGACTTAATTATATTTTAATATTCTCTTTTAATTAAGTAGGTCTTTGTTAATTTAGTTATAATTTAGGCTTTGTCGACAGAATTGTAAAATATTCTATGATAATAAAGCATTTTTGACTTGACTTGACTTGACTTAAAATACCTAAATAATTAGCAAATAATAAATTTAAAAGAAAAATAAATTTCAAACGAATCTGATGGGTACTGACATCTGTATAAAACTAAAGAAGCATCAGTGGAATTGAAATAATACAGCGAGTACTGTAAAGACATGACGATCGTGCACCGACTGTGCACCTACGGTGCCGTTTATACTTTACATAAAAAAAATTGTATGTTTCATATGAAACGCACTGAAATCCATATTTACATTCATTTTACACATAAGGACTGTGCTACGACCGTCTTGCGACGCGACGGTCGGAGGACGATAGTAACACAGCACGGCTCGTATGTGAATATCACCCTTTATTATGGCAAGCTATTATATACGTTCTGTAGCTCAGTAGTAGAATACTACTGCTGTTACGGATTCAGTTCAAATACTATCTTGGAACTGGGTGTAAGATAAAAAGTAATTAATCCTAGTCAAAATAAACATAAGTGAACTCGGAGGAAAAACCATGTTTCGAAATTGTGCCGTTAAATTACCGTAACAGACTATATTTTATTTTTATATTTGTGTATATGTTCGAAAATAGAACTATATTTCATGTAGCTCATCCAGGTAATATATACTAGCATTTTCTAAATTAATTTATTGATGAACATAAAAGAATAATAGTTAGGCCCTGCGCTCCGCGCCCCACTTGGCTCCAGTCCAACACTGATTCGAAAATCAAAAACAAAGAGTGGTATAACTTTTTTCGCGATAAAACTTAACTCCAGTTCCCTTGACTAGAGCTTATTCCCTTATTAATTTATGAATAGACCATCTTATATGACTGAGCAAAAGGTTTCGCTGCTTATAGTCCCCTATCTAGAATGTTTACAACCTAAGAATTTAAGATAGACGGCGGCGTTATCCGATATATCATTAATTATTTACGTTCATTTATAAATTTACAACTTTTGGGTGTTGGAGCACTTTGAGGGGATTAAAGTTAATGAAAGTAATATAGAAGAGGAGATAAGTGAAGTGCAAAATGTGCAAACTTATAAGTAAGTTATAACGTCTCGATGTAAGGAGTATACTGCATACGTAATCTCTTAATAGAAACATGCAAATCTTCAGTCTGTGCTAAGAGCATCTAAGTACGTGCGGAATAAAATGGTTGCTATTTTAAGAATAAGAAATGTATTATACATTTTTTGCAATTTTAATGGCTGGAATCTTGGTTCAAATTGTCCTGCGTATCCGAAACGGTTTCTAATAATGCCCTCAAATTTATTGGATAATTATACGAGCTATATCTTGAAGTTGTGGTTTGCAAATTTAAGCTAGTCCTGGAAGAATATGCAGTACTCTTATGTTATTTAATAATTCAAATGGGTTTTAAGAGAAAAGTCGCCAAAACTTTTAAGTCATCTATATTATGAGAGCGTCCGTTATTGTGCAAGAACATAATGACAAAAATAGTTCTTAACAGTAAAAATACTTCAAAGTCATACTTCTCTCGAATTATTGAATATTCTGTACTTTTATATACTTTGCCTTCCCTCTAATGTATGCACAAATAAGTTATTTTAGCAACATATAATATTAAGATTTTTTCTTGGTCTTACATAAAACGTATATACTTAAATATTACGTTTTACCCATGGGTTCTGACAAAAGCACATAATATGACACACTGATAAAAGCAACACGCGTTTTGCACGCTATTTGTATCCAGTCGAAAATATATCGGGAATATTCCGGATGAAGCGATGATTCTCTATTATTTTCGACCCAGCCGCGCTACACATCGGGAAAATAACAGAGCGATCAGGAATAGTCTCGGTGGGTGACGATTCATGAGGAAATAACATAGACGCGGCAAGTTAGTTGTATAGGACAGCCCATAAACATACAAATGGTCACTAGTCGTGACAATATTACTGAATGAATAAAATATTTTTTAGTTTTGTACATCGAACACGTTACGCGTTGAATCTTCCACATGCATAATATTAGCGTCAGTCAAAAATATGCATCAATAACATAATTCTTATGAGCGAAAGACCCTGTAAACTATAAATTCTTCTTATTACAATTATTTACAAATTTCCTACTATTTGTCTATAAACGACCAAGGGAAAATTAAAGCAACATTTTCGACAACAAAGCATATTTTAAGAAAAATTGCTTTATTTATTATATAAAAAATTATATAAAATTCTTACAAATATTTTAGTAATACGAAGTTTAAATAGAGATTCTTTTTTCATAACAATATATGCAGCGAAAAGGGATGAAAGTACTTTTACCGGTTTTCTAATGTTATTCACCGCAAAATTATTGTAGTGTTAAATACAAAATATTTGAAAACTTAAATGAGGTTATAATAAAATTAATTTGCCTAATGCAAGATTATAGTGATTTTTTTAATAAGTTGAAAATATATTATTGTGACTGTAAAATATAGTCGAAAGTTCTTGATCTAAAGCCATTTGAACATATTTTCAAATAAATTTATTTAATCCATATTATATTAATATTTCAGGTAACTGCGTTATATCTCAATACATGGCCACCACATAGCTATTAATTTTGTGCATTGACCCACCTCGCGCTGTTTCTTGTCACAGCGGATATTAACTTTACGCGTAAGAAACCCTATCCATTTAATTTGGAAAGAGAACGGCTTCGAGCAATTACACACAGAACATCAAGTTTAAATACCTTACATGTAAGCAGAAAGGATCTGGTCAATCACAAACAGCGGTGCTAACCGGAAGCTTGAACTCAAACCCATTTCCGGACACGCACACATAGCTAGGAAACCCTTGCACTCTAGTCTCATAGGACGTACTTAATCTAGAATCCCTACAATTCCCCTCTATAACAACCGATTTTCTCAAAAACTAATAAGCAAATTTCAAAAAGGTTGGTTTCAAAATTCACACTTTGTATTTAGGAAACTAGTAGCATTACATACTTTCCCTACTCTTCCGTATCGGGTACGGGTAACGGAAGAGTATTTCAGTAGTGGGGGTAAGTTCCGATGCAAAAGACAGACAGAAAGGGGTACTTATTGCCCTGTTCATGGTTGATTCTCGCTTAAGCCTCGTCCCGGATGGCAGCGGTCTGTCGCGTGAGCTGACGATAACTTATCTTCCTCGTTTGCATCGAAAAAATCACAAATTCGCTCTAGTAAAAGTAGTGTTACTTAAAGTTTCGAAAAAATAGTGAATCTCGCTTATACAACGAAAGTAAGTGATTTTTGTGTCACATGAGCTCCCGGTCGATCCATCCACCATAATCCATAATCTCTCTCTATTCCTCCTCGTCTATTTGACGATTTCAATCTTGCTAAATATAGATTCCCGCATTTTTTCACCTTCCGCGTATATTTCATACATGCCTAATAGTAGAGTGCCCAACGCAGTAAAAGCCTTCTTATAGTATATTTCATTACCAGTCCAGAAACTAGGCTTTTCCGGTGCGCGCACGACAGTTTCCGGAAGTCGTGCAAGCACAGGAAAAGCTGTTTCTGGACGTGTAATGAACGACGTAGCCGAACACCGGAAGTCGTGCAAGCACAGGAAAAGCTGTTTCTGGACGGTTAATGAACGATATTTTTCATAATACCTCTCTGAAATCAAGACATAAACATAAAATTATTTTAATTTTACGTATTCAAAATCATGTCATAATACATTTTGTATTCAAATGAAAGCAAACGTCAAACTTGCAAGACAAGCAAGACAGGTATTTATCTAATGTTCATCAAGCATTGCTATGGAAATGTGTTTGTATGCTTTGTTGTAATTGAATAGGCAGCTAATTTTGAAGTATTTGTGACAAGTAATGTCAGAATAAATAAAATAATTTTACTTAAAATTAGACTATTGACGCTAAAATGTACTAGATTCATCTTGTAGACTGCATCGCTGTATAATTTTAACCCAATTTATTCTACGTTATGCTTATTCTGTGACTAAATAACTGCAAATTTAGCACGTAAAATCAGGGAGCGGGAAAACTTTTCCCGTTCCCTAATTAGGGACCGGGAAAATTTTTCCCGTGCCCGGACCGAAAAGACTTACTTTCTTTGCTCTACAGAGACGTCGAAAATGATAGTTTTCAGAGAGGTATTATGAAAAATCATTTTTGTGGGCACCTCGGGGTTACAAGCTGAAATTTTCACAGAATGAAGGCTTTATTATATTAATTCAAAATCCGAAGGTAATAAAAAATCATAACGGGCAAAAGATCAGTATACTAAAAATCGAGATTATTATATATAGGATATTAAATTATGAATGTTTTCATATAAAACTCATCTACATTTTTGTACGAATTATATTTTTTATCATTGCTTGAAATATGCAGATTACATTGGCCCTTACGGCAAAATAAATCAAAAAATTGATATATCTTCCTTCGAACCTGGGCAAAATCTGACTGAAATATACTCATTTTTGTATTCACCTCGCATTCTCTCCGAAATGAAGGCTCAAATCAAAAATTTTTATTCTTGCAAAAAGTTTGCCGTAAGTAAATGGTAATGGAAAAATAGAATTAAATGTAAAAAAGTAATCGCGACCGTCCGATCTCGCGCTTCCCGAGTACTCTCGTATCTCACTTTTCTTCATAGCTTCCTCTCTCTCGCGCCTATGGCACAATACAGTAAGTGCTTTTACACCATTACGGGTTAGAATACTAATAATAACAATAGCTATTATTAATTGAATAAAGTCAATGAAGACATTTTTGATTATACTGAAATTTATTTTTCCTATACGCTGCTAGGTAATAAAGAAGAAGAAAATAAATCATATACTTAATGCAACTGCTATTAAAAAAAGGACTTGCTTTTATTCAGAATAGAAAAAATCTCTATAATAACAAAATCTATTTATCTTCTGTGTGTATCTTCTTCAGGAATAGACACAATGACTTCAATATTGCCTTCCAGTATTTTTTTTTTGCATGATCCTATGCAACCTATTTAATTTCTTCTACGTGTACAAGCTTGCTTCCATACAATCTAATAAAAAATCATTTGATTAAGTCTTATTATATACCTATTTAATCTAATAATAATTTACCTTTTTTTACATCCACATTCCACATGCAATAAATACTTTTACATCCGAAGGAAATGAGGATAATTTGGATATCACCTGCCTCCTCAAATTTCCATCCGCATTCTGTCACCTCTGGTAATAGGGGATTTGGTTCTAAAGAACTGAAGCACACCTTAGTTTGATAATGTGCTCTCATACTGCGAAATTTTAAACTATTTTTTGTAGGGGCTAGTTTTTCAATTAGCGATGAAGAGGCCAATAGCGTCCTGAAAATATTAATAGACGAAATGCGAAATGTTTGGATTTGTTGCTTTCATGCAATCTAATAAAAAAATATTTAATTAAGTTTTATTATGTACCGATTTAATCTAATAATAAGTTACATTTTCACATCCAAAACAGTGGAATTTATTTATCCACTCTGTTTTTAGTTAAAAAAAAACAGTTAACGAACTTTTTATCTGAACGAGCACTCTCATAAAACGAATTTCAAGTTCGCAACTATAGTCGGGGATTTACCAATATTTTTAATAAGAAAACAAATTGCGAACCAATTGACAACAAATTACTATCCTCTATAGTCACGAAGAAGCTGATACTAGGATTTTGTTGCATTATACTCTCTGCTAAACATTCTATATATTATTTGACATGCATAGTGGACTCCAATGACACTGATGTACTTGTACTTCTGGTACATATTAAAAATATATATTTCTAGAGAATTTGGGGTAAAATGTGGAAGAGGAAATTCGGTGCGATATGTGGCCGTTCATGACATCAACCGAGAAAAAAACTTACAAAAAAATTACCTGCATTTCATGCTCTAACGGGTTGTCATACAACCAGCCAGTTTTCAGGATTAGGAAAAATTAAATGTTGGAAAATGTATCTAAATTATTCCGATTATTTAGACGGTATTGGGTCCAGGAATTTTCAGATGGCATGTACAATAACATAGAGAAATTTATCATAAAATTATTTTCAACAAATCCAAACATTTCGCATTTCGTCTATTAATATTTTCAGGACGCTATTGGCCTCTTCATCGCTAATTGAAAAACTAGCCCCTACAAAAAATAGTTTAAAATTTCGCAGTATGAGAGCACATTATCAAACTAAGGTGTGCTTCAGTTCTTTAGAACCAAATCCCCTATTACCAGAGGTGACAGAATGCGGATGGAAATTTGAGGAGGCAGGTGATATCCAAATTATCCTCATTTCCTTCGGATGTAAAAGTATTTATTGCATGTGGAATGTGGATGTAAAAAAAGGTAAATTATTATTAGATTAAATAGGTATATAATAAGACTTAATCAAATGATTTTTTATTAGATTGTATGGAAGCAAGCTTGTAGACGTAGAAGAAATTAAATAGGTTGCATAGGATCATGCAAAAAAATTACTGGATGACAATATTGAAGTCATTATGCATTATGTCTATTCCTGAAGAAGGTACAGACACTGAAGATAAATATATTTTGATATTATAAAGATTTTTTTACATTTTGCGTTATTCTATTCTGAATAAAAGGTAGTCCTTTTTTAATAGCAGTTGCATTAAGTATATGATTTTTTTTGTACTTCTTTATTACCTAGCAGGAAAAATAAATTTCAGTATAATCGAAAATGTCTTCATTGACTTTATTCAATTAATAATAGCTATTATTATTATTAGTATTCTAACCCGTAATGGTGTAAAAGCAGTTATTGTATTGTACAATAGGCGCGAGAGAGAGGAACCATGAAGGAAAGTGAGATACGAGAATACTCGGGAAGCGCGAGATCGGACGGTCGCGATTACTTTTTTAGATCTAATTCTATTTTTCCATTACCATTTGAGAAAAAAAAAATTCTCATGCACCTGTGTATTCTGAATACTTAAGGCAAACTTTTTGCAAGAGTAAAAATTTTTGATTTGAGCCTTCATTTCGGAGAGAATGCGAGATGAATACAAAAATGAGTATATTTCAATCAGATTTTGCCCAGGTTCGAAGGGAGATATTTCAATTTTTTGATTTATTTTGCCGTAAGGGCCAATGTAATTTGCATATTTTAAGCAATGATAAAAAAATATAATTCGTACAAAAATGTAGATGAATTTTATATGAAAAGATTCATAATTTAATATCCTACACGTTCATATAATAATCTCGATTTTTAGGTATACTGCCCTTTTGCCCGTTATGATTTTTTATTACCTTCGGATTTTGAATTAATATAATAAAACCTTCATTCTGTGAAAATTTCAGCTTGTATCCCCGAGGTGCCCACACAAGTCAAAATAAGTTATAAGTAGCACTCTACTATAAAGAGCAGCCCTCTTCTGTAACTTTCATAAATAGAATGACCCTCGTGTACACACATAGAGTATCATGTTTTCTAATGTAGATACCATTTTATGGCTAGTTATAAAGTCATTATATGATTAAGAGCTCCAGATAATTAAATGGTGCAAAAATCATCCTTTTACTCCAGTATTCCATAATTGCTTAGCCTAAGTAGTGCAGGATCGTACTCATGTAAAGGAATTAATACTCTGAAGAAGCAGGAGTACCCATTGCATGTAGAAGTTAAAGTAATAAATTAATATAAGAACAGTCCTTTAAAGTGACTTTTCCAGTCCTAGTTTTACTAGTGTGACGAGCGTTGAACTGTCATTGCTGTAACCTGTTAATAAACTGCGCACGGAGAGTGAACATGAAGGTAACATTTGTCCTTGATATATTATGATTGTATTTATATCATTGCTCCATCAGCTAATCAGTCTCCCAATCAGTTTTAATAATCATAATAGTTGTAATTGGCTGTAGTTTTATATTTACAAGAATATTCATCGGTTAGGATTAGAATGGAGGATTGGATTAGTGTGTGAGGTTGAGTCATAGCACTAGCAGAAATTGATTATGCTCTAGCATCATCAGAATTAGATACTTGATTTGTTTATATTCCTATATAAACGAGCTTAAGTTGTTTTTAACTAAAATAACCCTCATTTAAATATTTATATAATGCTAAAGATTTTTGTGTTATTTTCAGAATCATTTTAGAACGAGCCTTACGGTAATTTATACTACCTACGTGCAGTCCAATCTACTTCCCAGTGGGTCCAGCGCAGGCAGTTTTTTCACCCAACACGCATATAACAGAGTTACCAGCACCCGCCGCGCCGGTAAAAACGAGGTTAGTCCTGATTGAAATAAACATAGCAAGCAGGAAAATTTCCGAAAACAATTTACTATGAAAATTTGTGATGGAACTAGAAAAAAAATGCTTTGATTTTGGAAGGAAAGTGGATCCTGTTAAAAAAAAAATCGTTTATTTCGAAGAAAAAAACTGCAAAAAAAACGAAAGTATTTCCAAAACCGAACTCACAAATAGGAATAGAAAAAGATGTGACGATATTACCATCTACCATTGTAAACATGCAAATAAAAAATTACTTCTTGATAGTGCACCGCCTGAAATCGATAGCAGCCACACGGAAACAAAGATAAACGTCAGTGCCAATATTTTCCACATTGATGAAAGAAAATCTGATTAAATGAAAACGGATATCTTAACTACCTCCGTTCTTGGAAAAGAAAAGAGTGGCGTCGAGCCAACTACGCCTGTGATTAGAGATGATGAGGTTTTTGACAGTAACAACAAAAAAAAAACAAAGACTAGGAATTCTATGAAATATTAAGTTTACAGTAAAATATGGAAAAAAGAACAAATCCAAATTCAAAAATAGCCGTCCAGCACCAATAAAATGGGCAAACAACCATACTACTGGTATTTTAAAGTTGGCGAATAGGATTAGTCCCACCACAAACTTGCAGTGTATTTTCATGTCAGGATTAGATTTAGACACCGAATTCAATCAAATATTAAATCTCCCAAATCTGCTTAATTTTGGCGAAGGATATGTTTGGAACAAAATACAAACTAATACGAGTAAAATCTAGAGCTCATACAGGTTAAAAGTCTCATCGACTAAGAAAAGCGAAGTCATAGTTACCAAGCCCTGGCCAAGTGGTACCCTTCATAAACCATTTTTGGAACCTCACAGGATAGCTCCATTAATAATAAACGTTCAGACTTTTAAAAAATATATAAATAAATGGAAAGCATCAAAAATAAAATACGAGACTGAACAGCTTCTCGGAGAAAGCTTGGTTAATTGCTTTCATACATTGGCTCTAGCAAGATGAACTTGAAGTCATGGGCATAGATAGCTACCGTGCCATTTCTGGGTTTCTGGATTTGGTAGGTTAATAACAACACATGCTTGCAGGTAACAATCTAAACCTTTCTAGTCTGTCCAGGAGCTACACTGTGAAGTTACTGGCATTTTTCTGAATGAGTAAAACCTTCAAACTGTAACTTTCAATACATCACCAAATGGTAATTTTAATCAATTGACAGATATCTAATCCCTTGTTTCAGAATAATTGAATGCTAGTGGAAATGCCTTAATAACAGGGGTTCAATGGGCACTTAAATCGTGGTGATTCTAATTGATTCCAATGTCTTAGAGATTCGGCATGTAAAAGATTTTACCGTTGGTATGTTGGATTTTCCATAGCCGGCATTTTATTTTCAGGACAGTTTAACACGATATCTTTTGCAAAACTTGTGCTCTTGTGAGGGCTTGCTGCCGTTGTATAAACTGATTGAGATGGAGTGATGGGACTTTTCAAGTGTTTTGGATATGAATGTGAAGTAAGTTTAAAACAACCACGAATACTTGTTTTCCCTTAAAGACAAGGATTATCAGTGATCATCACAGTGATCGGGCAAGTTGACTTGACGACGGCTTGGGGGACATGCCTGAGAAGATGAAGTTCATGATGACTCTTATCAGGCTCAACCTGGTTTCGATGTCAACTAAAGCAGTAAAGGAGTTTAGGAGAGAACACCGTAAGGCAATATCAATTGTAAAAAAGCTGCTAAAGATAATTGTATAGCTAGTGCTAGTACTGCTAGTAATCCATAAAAAAAAACATGTTCTATGTTTATTAATAATGGCAATCGACCTGATATTTCAAAAATCATCTGATATCTTGAATGATGAACACTTTAATGATTTTTACGCCTCTTGCAGAGAGATAAATCAAAAATGGGTAAGCCACCAATCACCAATGTATCTTTTGACAGCTATATGAAGCACACTGATACGCCTATCTTTGGTTTTCATAAGGCCTCTTTTAGCACCGTCAGGAATATGATTATTTAGCTAAAAAACACAGAAAGTAAGGACCGTTTCGATCTGAACGTTAGAATCATTAAAAGTCAGAAAAATCTCAACGTTTATCATCTCACTAAAGTGTATACCAATATATAAAATAAAACTTCAATAGATGACTATTGAAGATCAATTTTCTTACTACCAATACTATCCAAGATGAAGTCGCAGCTTTGTCAACGTCAACATTTTGAGGGGTGAGCCCTGTTCTTTCAGAGGCAGTTTCGTTTTCGAAACGAGAAGCGATTGACTGTTTAAAGCAACACTTTCTAGGCAATTTTGAGGATGGCCTTGACACTTACGCATCTTTCCTACAAAACATTTGACTGTGTGTCATATGATAAATACGACATTATCGGTGACTATACCTCTCCGATCACACTCAGTACATCTTCTATAGGCTGAATATTTTTTTGCCTATTTTGTTCCTCATCTATGGAAAAGACCTTTCAAATTTCAAGGGGTGGCAAATTTCATTCGGCTTTCGGAGAAAATGACCTGTTTTACAGAGATTGACATATCAGATATCAGAGACAGATATTTAAACATTGAAATTGGGTTTCTTGTAAATAGGTTGTGTCTGAATGATGCAAAGACTCCAAACAATAATTTTAGTCTTATAAGGGACGTGCTATGTAATGAGATGAAGGCAAGTTTTCTGGATGCGTGAACTCTAGGCGGTCTTGGGAGAGCCATGCTTATCGCCTTAGCAGCAAGCTATCCTAATGAATTTATTTTATTGGGAGCCTCAGGATGCACGTACCTTCAGGTACTCTTTTATCTACATATCATGGTTATTTCCACTCTATTATGTCTTATAGTAATTATTGCAGATTCGATCTTGGTCGATTTTCTAAACAAACAGGAAGTGCTCATAGGCACTAAAATTTACCATAGGGGCTAGTTCTAAAGTGAATTTGTACATAAACAAAAACCTTTCGCATTATATGAATATTTTAATAAGTTATTTTACCTAAAAACAACTGAAAGCTCATAAATAAACAAAATATAAACATTAAATCATTGTATGTAGTCAGTATATATGGACATATCAGTTGATGCTAGGTATCGAGAATAATACTCTTAAAAACCAAAGCATTGGATAAACAATTGTAATCCTAAACAAGTACATGATTATAAACATAATCTTGCAGCTAAATACAGTTAAATGTTAAATGCTTGTTAAAGTTCCTGCGGAACTGCTCCGCGTGAGCTCGATTAGCTGAGATAACTCTGAGTACAGTAATATATTAATGTCCACAATAAGCTAATATGTACAATATATTCACCACTTGGCGAGCAATGTTCAATCGTTCAGCAGTTTATCTTCAAACACAGGCAATGTCACTTTTAAAAACACTACTAGGTTTCTTCTTGGCTTCTGTCTTCTATATACAATGTACTTAAACTTCTTGCAAATAACAATGACTCAAGTTAAAGTGGATTTAGGTTGAGAACGATATGCAGACATATGCATATGGCATGACAGGGATGCCTTTGTGGAAATGCGATTTTTTATAGACGCAAATATGGATACTAAAACACGCTATGCAGGTCGCATAGGTAGGCTAAACCCCGTGTAGTGGAAATAGCATTTGTGAGAAACTTTATATTATAATAAAGCATAGAGGATATTGAGAGAGTGATCGTGAGTAAGTGAGTTTACTTACATGGCCTATTACCGAGGAAACGGTTAGTAGAGCGTCTTACTTTTGAGTGAGTGATTGTTAACGAGTGAGTTTACTTACATGGCCCAATGGCGAGTGAACGCTTAGTACAGCGTCTTCAGAGAATAGAACCCTCATGGCCGAATGCCAACGGGGACGCTTAGCACAGCGTCTTATGAGAGAATCAGAGAATAGAACCCCCATGGCCGAGAGCCAACGGGGACGCTTAGTACAGCGCCTTGCTTGTGAGAGAATCAGAGAATGGAACCCCCATGGCCATTGTGATTTCTGAACACGCGAAACTACATGGCATGGCGGCCCGCCATGCCATTGGAGCGCGAACACAGCGCGACTTACTTACTTGGGGGGTCGAGATAAGACTCGATTGAGAGAATAGAGGTTTTTGATACGTGAAACTACATGGCATTCCTGCCATGCCAGCGGGAGCGCGCCTTAGCGCGGTTTACTTGTCTGGGGTTCAAGATGCTACTCAATTCTAGAAAGAACGTGAGAGCTAAATAGCAACTAGGTCGCGCCGGTCTAAATCGGTCCCGATGACGAAATACTGCGTGCGACGCCTCCCTCTCTCTCTTACGACTCCAACGCCATCTAGTGTATGTGGCGTTGAATCGAGCGATTGTATTCGCGCTATGTCTTCGTGATGCAATCAATTTGCAGCATAAGGCGTCGTGGTCTAGAGGTTTAGATGGTTGGGTCTCGATTCTGTAGCTATCCGGCGGCGGCCGGCGGCTCGGGTTCAAACCCCGTTGCTTTTTTTACATTTTTTTTACGGTTAAGTTTCTAAACAGTTTTTTTTCTTGATTTTGGGCATGTCTTGGGTTAGTTTTGGTTAGCAAACAGTTTTTTCTTGATTTTAGGTCCAAGACATAGCCCCTGGTTAGTTTTTTTTTCTTGAGCCCCCGTAGCGAGCGGTAGCGAGCGGAGGTCCATGCAAAAGGTGAATTATTACTTATTGTAATACGTGCCCGTACTTTGGATGCACTTTTTACGAAATATACAGCAGCTTGCATGTGTTTCCTCGAATAAATAACACAATCGTGTCGGGAACGATTTAGACCGGCGCGACCTAGCCACTAGTTGAGAACTAGATCAACTCGAAGGCGTGGACTTCTGCCTTTCTGGTAGGAGAAGCTTTGTCACACCGGAAATAGAAAGGGCAAATAATGTAAATGCAGAGAAGTTATATGAAACTTAACATCGGCGATTGTCCAAAACAAACTTATGAATTTTAGCACAAATCTAGTTTAAATCTGCTGGCAAGTTTTTATAAAATTTGATTATTAAAGATCGGAGTTTTAGGGACCCCTAGAATTATAGTTAGTAATTTTAGGTTGGGTGAAGTGGCTATCCTGTAGGAAGCGCTGTGATTGGGGGATGCCTTTCGAGGCCGCTTTGCTTTTAGCTATCTAGACTGGCTGATGCAGTGGATAAACGTTGTAGTGTCGCCGAGCTTACTTTGATTTCTTTGGAATGCGAAGACAGTGACGTGGAATGTTAATATATATACAAATTAAATCGCTAGATTTGAAAACGTGTTCAAATGGTTTTGGAACAGTAATCTTGAGTTGAGAGCATTCACCGCATGCAACAAAGATCTTTAGATTGTAAAGAAGATGTTTTAGAACAATTTTATTATGACAAGTTTAGGTTTAGGGATGTTTCTAGGCACAAGTTTATTGAAATGTGTGTTTATCTTACATTGCCTTGTAAACATCTCTTCACTTTGTATCTGGGTAATCACGACTATACAACGATAAATAAAAGTAACATATACCTTCCTTCCTGGGACTTGAAAGATCCAGATTTGGTACTGCCTACTAGTGTGTCAAAAATTTTAATGCCCTCGCTCAGCAGTAGACGTTTCCCTTACCACATCACAGAGCTTCAGAGTGTCGCGCGCATTACATTGTTGACAATCACCATATCCTTAGGACTAGCGAATTGCTGTCAACTGGTCTGTAGCTCAGTGGCTCAAGGTTGAATGCTGAATCTGTCATACAGCGGCCCGTGTTCGACTCCAGTGATAAGACATGATTTTTTAATTTTTAATATTTTGTGCAAAGAGTATTTTCTTCATTTTGGGCATGTCTTGGGTTAGTTTTGGTTAGTTTCTGTTGGTTGCGCCCCCGTAGCGAACGGAGGGCAATGCGTGAAGTATAATAATAGACATTTTTGTCCACAATGTGATGCACGCAGAACTCTGAAGCCCTCTGATGTGGTACGAGGAACGACAAGTTCCCGCAGCATGTAAAAAACTTGGACGAGAGGCTGTTTTGGGTCAGGATTAAATAGCATCTTATATTCTAAAATTTTTACTCTCGTGAGGAGTATGTTCAAAGAGACCACTACTCTATTTAAATGTTAAAAATTTTAATTGTATTCGTTTCTATTCATTAATGTTCTTGTTAGTATTTTGTGTAAGATTAATTTTGTGTATTTATTGGCATTAAATTTACCTATCTCTATTTTAAGAGATAAAAATTGAAAAAGTTTTATTACATAATTTTTAATGACCCGTCTATGAGTATATACTATACTTCCTCTTAAATGAATATAATTTAATACAATACATGCTTTAAAAAAAAACATGAAACAGCCCCCGAGATTATACATTTTTTAAGCAATCAAATTAAATGAAATAGCGCTGGGACTGGCATTGATATAATATATGTTAAATGAAACAAATTAATAACTAACATTTATTTATTATAAATTAATGCGCTTATACATTTAGTTAACGGGCAGTAAAAATAAACATAAATATATTATTTAGCGGAATAAGCCAAGCGGTCATCTATCAAATTACTAACCACGTCCGACGTTGCTTAACTTCAATGATTGGACGAGAACTACTTTTTACTCTTAGCAAACAGTGTGTTCTATCTCATTCTCTCGCAGGCTACATCCTATAGATCTCTTTTTACTGTCCCTTTTTCGTTTAATCCAGTCTCAAAACGTTTTCACTTCGAAAACACGGATAAAAGATGCTGGATTTTACAAATTAAATTTCATAAAATAAGATAAAAAAGCAATATACCTACTTTTTTGTTAGAATTGTGTTGTTTATAATTTAAGTTTGGCCAGACGTCGCCATTTTACTTCAACGGATTACACGATCTATTCCTGGCCTAGAAATATTACGGCACGTAACGATCGAATATTTCCTGAATCACAAAATAACCTATTTGACTGACACTTAGTTTAATTTGCGACCCATGCTTTCACTCTCCCTATTACATCTTGGTAAAGGGCTGTATTTGTGGAATATACGAGAAGGTACCTACATTGACTACACATTGAAATTCCGAATTACATAGTAATTTGTCCTCTATAGGTAATCAGTGACACAATAGGGATAAAATCAATCACTCAGGCGCGTACAATATACTGACAAGGGCTTTTAAGGGCAATTCTTTTAATGAGACGAAAATTTTAGGTCCTGATGAGTTACGAGTATTGTGTTTTCAATTTGCCGACATCGGATGGACATTTAAAATTGAAGGGTGATAAATCATTAAATTTTGTTTTCTAAAGGATAGGTTAATTTTTCATCATTTTCTGCTTTATATGTCATTTCCTCGCGACAGAGCTGCCCTACGTGCTCGTATTATTCGTGGAGAATATAACTTTTTACAATTTGAGTTGAACTCGAAGCTTGAGGCAATAATAACAGTATAGTAACTTTATGTAAAATTTTAAATATATTTAATTTTCTAAATTA
This sequence comes from Pissodes strobi, assembly GCA_016904865.1. Classification (NCBI taxonomy): domain Eukaryota; kingdom Metazoa; phylum Arthropoda; class Insecta; order Coleoptera; family Curculionidae; genus Pissodes; species Pissodes strobi. The sequence goes on from MU181917.1 coordinate 1,373,296, forward strand.
ATGCATACTGCATAAATATGGATCTTAAGAGTGAGAGAATAATGTCGCAATGTTTTAATGCTCTTCTTTGCACAGTCGGCTAGCGCTTCAGATCGACGATCGTCTGAGATTTTCGAATCGAGGGCCAATGGTTGGGTACCCTTAAAATATGCCCCGAATTGCGGACTTACCTAAATTAAAATAATAATGATTTAAATATGGGCATAGTAATGCAATATTAGATAGTGCATTGTAGCGTTGATTGATTGAATACTGATAATACTCGTGCAATTAGAAGCTGAGTGGCATTGTCAATTTGTAAATTCAGAAGCAATTGGATTTTTTCTGTCATGTATATAACTTTTATATTTTTTAATGAGCTACAGGCTAAATTATTATTACATATTCAGTTAAGATTATTTAGCCAATAAAGCTTTTTTGGTAATATGCTGTTAATGATTGCTGAGAGAGCAAGAAAACCAAATTAGCAAAAAATGGCACCTATAGGGTTGTTCGACAAAGGATTTGAAAATAATGATTTTAACTTTATCCTGACAAAGGGATTTAAAAAACTACAGAAAAGTAAAAAGACTGCATTTATGTTTTGGATAGGTTTGCGCTTAATTCTAAGATAGGGAAAGTTGTTTTCCTCTCTAACATTAAAATCTGTGGCCGCGCGAAACGTTACAAATTCTAGTTCAATGACCAGAAACAAACTAATTAGCATGGAACCACGTCAAAAAGTGATTTTATTTTGTGAGTAGGTACTTTGCTGATAGAATAACAGCAATATTACCTAACTTAGAAAGTCGTATGCCAACAGAAGATATTCTTGTTGCAATAATGCATTATTTTATGTGGGTCACAATTGACCAAATATTGGTTATTTACATATAAGCACAGACCAGCATGTTCATCACTGGGCTTCCAGATTCGTCAAAGCTGTTTGGATGATGATTTTTGTAATGCTTTTGAAAGGAAAACAACGAAGTTTTAAAAATTTCCAGAATTTATTTTTATAAACCGTGACACGTGTTTCGGCACACGGTGCCTTTCTCAAACGGACTAACTAAGATTATGCTAAGAGTAAAATATCCTAAGTAGGTATAGAGGAGACCGACATATAATAAAAAAAAAAAAAGAAAAAATGGGGTATGGAAATTCCAAGTAATATTGGG
>MU181917.1:1402632-1418726 GCA_016904865.1 Pissodes strobi
ATATTTGATGGAACAACATGTGTATATATTTTGATATTGTTATAAACATAATTTGCACAAATATTTCATTTATTCTCATGGATAATTCATATTTGATAGTATTAACCTGTATATATATTTTGATATTGTTATAAACATAATTTGCACAAATTTTCATTTATTCTCATGGATAATTTATATTTGATGGTATAACAGGTGTATATATTTAATGAAATCGTTTTATGCTGTGAATAACACTGTATTGCTGTCTTTTCATGCTGGAATTTTAGATTTAATATGACTGTGATTGTAATGTAAGTAAGGGACTTGATGAATCCACTAACATTTTCCTCCCCTGACTGAGCGAATATCCTAGCTATAAATCGTGAGCTTGCGAGCAAAGCACCCTAAGTCGTTCTTTTAACAAATGCTCTATTTTTAATGATTTGTTTTTGTATGAAACCTATGTGAAATTTAAATTAACATTAATTTGTAACCTTCATTTCTGACTTGATGCCAATTGCTTATAAGCACCCGAAATGATAAAGGATCTGTAGCATGTGCACAATTACACAGAATGAAACCATATATCGTAATTGAAATGTATTATATCGAAATGACTATAACTAATAAGCAACAGTAAAGGAATATTATTCAATCACAAATAATGAAATCAATCGCTAAGCGATGACGAAGGAAATATATATTAATCGGCCTGCAGGTCTTACTAGAGATATTAGCTCAATTTGCAACTATAGCTGAGTAGCCTCCCGTATGGGACCTCAGTACCTGCTGGCGACGTCTGGCTAACTAATAATAAACTCTTCAGTTTTGAATGTATTGTAGTATTGTCACAAGTGTGGAACGACAAATTGCGGTGCGTGAGACAGTAATTTAATTAATTGTTAATAAAGGTTGTACAGCATAACTCGGTTTAGGAATTGCGATCGGGGTTTTCTCTGTCATGCTCTTTTCCCTCGTGAATTCCAGGCAGAGTATGGCACGTTTTTCTTTAATAAATTAGGCGTATTAGGAATCTGTGGTTTAATTTACATGATGCACCTTTCCCTCAAATTTCCCTAATTGTATTTAGTCGAAGCGCAATCCGAATAATTAAAAATTGTGTAAGATATAATAATAACACAACGTAGGTATTGATTTTCTTTTTAATCTATTTTGACGATCATTGGTAAAATAAAGACAAAGCACAATTTTACTTATCCGATTCAACTATTTTGAATCGACCCGGGTACGTTATACTACAAACTGTTTAAGAATCGTGTCAATCAACATCTTCGCACACACACCGCTCGTCGAGTGTCATATAGGATCTCCCTTTAGTGTGTGTGCCACTGTCATACAAAAGGCGGTAGGAGCTTTTCAGCCAGGATATGACTTTGTGAATTTATTATTCTTAACATCGAATTATCCTTAAATCTTAAATCTTGATAAAACCAATTATTTGTGTATTAATACAAATCAAAGATACAGTGAAGTTCTGAAGAGACTCTCAGAACAAGAAATTTCCTTGGCATTCATGTATATCAGAACTTCTTACTGGGTTGAAGTGATGTCCTAGGTTTGCTGAAGGGTAATCTCGAAATACCTGGCAGTATTCTTAAGGAGGATTACAGATATTTATCATGTTTTCATTACACAAGCATTTTTAACTCTTTCTTCTACAGTAAGAAACCGATTCTCCGATTTATAGATCCAGCATCAATTTAATACCTACCAGAAATGTGGCATAGAGGCCTGACGATTCTTGTGCTACTTGGAGGGGTTCAGCATATGCGTGTTTAAAAGGTTTCCAACAATTTAAAGGGTGAATAAATTTTAGGCATTACCTTAGACTTTTTAGCTAATAGGTAGTTAATTAATTGATGGTTTTCCTATAATGTATTTACTCATTTCCGTCAGATATTTTATGTTACATTTATAATATCAATAATATCATTGACACCACATCAATCATCTCATTACGATGTTTCGCAGAAAATAGGAGGAATAAAAATAGACGATCCTTCACAAAGGCCAATCATAGTTTAGAATTTAATTCAGTGCTAAAGGATGTGAATAGTTATATTCGCGATCAAGATTTATTCACTTTAGAGGAAAATTGAGTGCGTAATAGCATATCCAGACTATAGTGTATGTACACACTAATGCCATAACATCAAGACCATTGACTGCTCACTTAAATCTTGTGACGTTTTTAATTGTAGCAGTAGTCCCCAGTACCCTACATATGTTCGATATTAGAACTTTTGTGACTCGTTAGCACACTTTTCCTGGCTAGTGAATAAAACTAAGCCGTCACGGGTCACGCTCTTTAACGAGCAGCAGTACGTAAACTTCTTTAAGCGCGTTCAGCTCACTTTTTCTGGTTTGGGATTGAAACTGAGCAGTCACCGTTGATTGAGAATATAATATCAGTCAAGGCCGTTATGAGCGACAGAGCGACCCATCGGATAATGTTGACATCAACTTCTTTTTTCTGGAAAATGGCTACAATTGGAAATTTGGGACTTGGGACTTTTTTAGGCAACACTTGTGGGCCCCTGAAATCAATTTGGCAATTCGATTTTTCAAAATTTTGCTTTGATACACGATAATTGTTGAAAAAATCAATTGATTTTGATGACATTTTCTGGGCACGCTCTTTTTGTCGATCTTCCAAACCTTATTGAAATTGACGATAATCGAAAAATATCGAGTATTTTTTTAAGCGTGTATATTTGCATTATAAGATCCTTTACACAAATAGTGCACTAAATAAAAATCGGCCTTTCCCATTGGTCGATCTACATGGCCCTCCTCTCGCTTCGCTCGCTACGGGGGCTCAAGAAATGGAAACTCACTAGGTGCTAACCCAATCTAACCCAAGACATACCCAAAATCAAGAAAAAAAGCCGCTTAGAAACATAATCTTTAAAAAAAAAATAAAAAAGCGACGGGGTTTAACCCGCGTTTTCCAGGTGAGACCCAACGATCTAAACCTCTACACCTTCAGAGCTCTTGATAGAAATCGATTGCATCACGCAGACGTATCGTAATACGAGATGGATCGACCAATAGGAGAGGTCGATTTTTACATAGTGCACTATTTGTGTAAAGGATCTTTAAATGCTGTATATTTTTGGAAAAGAGGTTATTTTGTGCCGAAGCAGCGAAAAATCCCAGACTACAATGCGATAGGAAATTTCCAAAAAGAAAAACCTCTAAATGCCTTTTTGTTTGGAAAATGTCGGGAAACTTTTGGGGGAAAATGTAAAGGCATCGATAGGTAAAATAAATTAAAATATTATTTTTTTTTTCGAGAAAAATATTTTTTATGGTAAAGCTGACCAAACTCTGCGCGAAATAACAAATAATGATGTTTTAATGATGATGCTTTTTATACGGGGTTAGCTAGTTGAATCTAAATTTTTCGCCATTTCATGTTTTGGCACTAACAAGAAACCTAAAGTCTCATTTGTATTATATATGTTAATTCGAATAATTATCAAATTGACAATAAATAGGTATTATATAGGTCTATATACTTATATGCAGTTTTGACAAATACGTTCGTCAAAGTTTTGACGCACTTATTTGCATCGTCGGCGTAGCTCAGATGGTAGAGCGCACGCTTAACATGGGAGAGGTACCGGGATCATTGCCTGGCTCCGCTAAGAATCTTTTTTTATTTTGTTTCTTGAAGTGAAACTTCTTAACGCGCGCTGAGAGTAAAATTTGAAGCTACGAGCAACACACGAGCTAGCGGAAGGAAAATCCGTCACGATATATATATAAGTCTAGGGCGTTTAAGTTTAAGAACTTTCACTTCAGATATGCGCATATCGCTTCGTTGAAATTTTCGTTTCTGTCATGTGGTCTTAAGCACACACAGTAATTTTTCTTCAAACAATGCTTATTTTCTTTAATGGTTTCGTTTTCATCTGCTTGTAGTCAACTAAAATTAAGATTTTAGTACTACTGAAAACGGTGCAAATAAGTGTTGCCATCTTAAATTAATCCTCAGTTTATTATCTGTTTAAATTGTTATGTTTCTTGAAGCTTCTTATATAAAGGTAGATGTTAATAAAGTATAACTTTGAGGTAACATAATTACCTTCAACGCTGAACATAAGCCCATAGGGTACATAGGGTGTACGGTTCAAAGCTAAAGGATTGAATAACCCAATTCCCTCAAGGGCTGATATTAACATGAATTTGGCTGGGAATTGTTTCTAAATCCATTTTGAATTAGTTAATTTAATTAGATTCAAAATTGGCTTAAGGGTTTAAGTTCCATTTCAAAAACATTCTCTGGGTCTTGATCCAGTAATTTTTATTTTAATACATGAATAATAATACATGAAAGTGCTACATCTTCATGTATTTTAGGTTAATAACATCAAGGCTCTAAAAAGATGTAAGCAAATGAAAGCACGAAATGATGAATTCAAAGTTCCTTTTCGAAGTTTAAATATGTCACTACGACTATTTGGCAATTAACCCGAACATGTTTTATTTTTAATACATCACCAGAGTAGCTATCGGTTTAAATAAAAATTTCCAAGTTATATTTATATAAAAATATGCAGAATTTCAGATTTGAATAAAAATGTAACTTCGCGTCGGCAACAGGCAACGTGACGCTGGGCTGAGCTGGTAATAAAATTCAGGGCGATTTTAAAAGGATATTAGGGTCCTTTAAAATATATGACGAGATAAATCGGAAAATAACTTAAACCACCCTTCTTTAAGGGCCAATTACGTAAATAAACGAGTTAACACGTGCAGAACCGGTCTCAGAAATACTGACACTACAAACTACAGGATTGAAAATGTAAGTGACTAATGTAGTTATTTATACTATAAGGGATGTAAGTGACATTTACTAGTCGAGGACGATTTTGTGCCCGAACGATAGCTAGGGCTGACAATATAGTTCCAGACTGTTAAATGTACTTACATCCCGTGGACTATATAAGATTTTTTCTCCACCCTGTAGAATTTATTCTTGGATTTTTATCAATTTAATTCGATACTTTTCCATGAAATTATGAAGTCAGCTCTGGCCGGTTTCTATAGCGTCATAAACATTCTTATTTTATCAATAACGTCAAGCTGCCAGTTTGTTATTAAAAATTGTGAAAAATTGAAATTATTGATTTGTATAACAGCCAAATGGATATAGAAAAATCCGCAAATATCGCTTGTCTGTCGCTGCTGCCAGAAAAATCGAGGAAGAGGTATGAAGCAACGTATCAATACTGCTACTGTAGTTTCAGAAAACGTGTTTTTGGCATACTTTCACGAAAAATCTGCTGTATTAAAGTCTCCATTAAGCTTATGGTGTAAATATTCCATGTTGAAGTCCACCCTTTTCATAGAGGAAAAAAAAAACATAGATATTTCCAAGTATCTTAAACTTCGAGAATTTTAAAAAATGATAAATGGCAGGTATAAACCTAAAAAATCCAATGTGTTTGACAAGAAAAATGTGAATAAGTTCCTGTTTGAAGCCCCCGATGATACTTATTTAATGATGAAGGTTGTAATGATAATGGGAATTGCTGGAGCGTGCCGTTCTAATGAACTCTGTGTAATGAAAATGGACAATGTTGAATTAAGGCATGGAGTTATAATTGTTACTATTCCTGATTCCTAAAATGGAATGGCACGTATATTTACGTGTCACTAAAAGTGACGATGAGAAGGTTTGATATTTCAAAGTAGTTCAAAATTTGATATAAGATCGCACATGACGAATTTTAATCCTCGCTTCTTCATGCGATATCAAAATGGAAAGTACTTAAATCAGCGGCAGTACTTCAAGAGTAACAGAAAATTTGGTTAGAGAGGGAGAATTTATGGAGTCAGAACATTCCATACAAATTGAGAAAAAACGAGAAAACATTTATACAAATATTGTAAATAATGTTCATAGTTGTAATAATTGTCCTATTAATATTCAATTCACTTAATATTACTCCATTTTTATAAATCATTTTTGGCTTAACGTTGTTGATTATTAAAGGTAGGAGATACCTTGTTGATGTTTGTAGCACGGCACATATTGTTATATGTGCCGTGTTTGTAGTTTAAACTCATGAATACAAGGTGGCATAAATTATTAACACCAAAGGGTGGTAAGTTGACTTACAACCCGTTGTCAAGGGCAATCGATACCTTTTTTGGTAATTCTCACTTACGTCCTTCAAAACAATGTCAAAATGGGTTGTTTACAATACAGGGAGGGGAAAAATTATCTTATATACCATGCCTACTGTAGCATGTTGCAAACTTCCCCATGCAGGGAATGCAATTTTAGTGAGACCGCTACAACGTTGGAATTTAGCACTAGGACATTAATTTTCGAATGAAAAACATGAATATTCAATAATATCTAACTAATTTAGATTGAATTACGAAATAAGGTAAATTCTTGTTTAAATTTTCTAAATCTCCAGAGGCTCTTGAATGAGCTTGAGACTATGAATTAGAGCTGTAATAAAAAATAAGCCTGAACATAGATTTTTTTTATCTCAAAACGTCATGAAATGCCACTGTTATTAGAAATGCCAAGTTTATCAGAAAATAGGAAACTATTTTAAAAAATAAGTCGATGTCGGTAACCCTGAGGTAAAATGCACAAAAATTCTTGTATTACATTTTTTCTATATTGGCTACTATCGTTTCGCATACCACGTTGTCTTATGCCTTGTGTATGTTTGTGCCTATAGAGCATGGAAGATAGTGTTTTTTTTTGGGCCTAAGGCTCTTGTAAGAGAGGAAAAAAGGGACTTGATCCTACAAAAGCAGGGGTTATTAAATTTCGGATTTAGTTGAGCAACCCAACTAAGGAATCCATCAAATTGGCCTATAGGGCTCATATCTAGGTTCTAGTTAGAGGTAGCAATTTTTAGAAATTAATAACGAAAACTGTCGATAGTGTAGGATACTCATTCTAATTTTCTCTAGTATCGTTATCGGTTGGATTCAGGCTTAGTTAGTTATCATTCAAACTATAGAAGTATTTTATCGTCACCTTGTTATTTAAACCGACCGTGATCGGTACAAGATCACAATTGTTTGTTTGTTATATCTCTCTATTTCTATTTAAATTTGTTGTTACCTTTGTTTTTGAATTACACTGATTTTTGAGTTAGAAAATAGCTTTCAGGCATTGATTGAATTGAATAATTGTTATTATCTTTATTTTGAATTGAATTGATTTTTGAGTTGAAAAGTAGCTTTCAGGAAATAATTAAATTCTGAGTACCTGGTTAAATTTACTGATTTCATTTTTGTTCTTACCTGATTATTGTAATTGTTTTTTATTGAAATATTGTTCATTACGATCTTTCTCAGCTTAAATAGCTATTCATTTTATCTATTATCTGTAATCTGTTCACTGTTTGATTTAAAACCACAATAATTATTATTGTCTACAGTCTAAACAATTCTGTGCAAATTGGCGGGGGCATATTTAATTAAATTAAATAAAATTTCTCCTTTAGCGCGTTTTGGCATTTTTCAGCATTGTCAATTGAAAATAATTATTTCTAGTTCGCTCCTGTCAATTTCTGTATTAAAAACCTAAGCTAAGACACGCGACGCTCTCCGCCATATTGAAACAGGGTTGTAACAACATTCTTGGTGAACGTTTTAACTGCCAGGACAGTTCCAGTGACGTCACAGGACAGATCCGATGCACTACAGCAATTTCCAAGAGCCCTCTCCAGGAAGCTCGGAGGAACCACAAGGTGATTAAAGTGTAGATGTCACCAAGCTAGTTCAACAGAATTCACTTACTTTTGTTAGAAGGAAATAGAAAAAAGTTTATTTTTTTAAATTTTTAATATTTTATTTTGCGCTTTTAACCACTACAGACTGCACTTGAAAAAAAATAATTAAAATAAGCATGCTTCTTACCCATACACCCTGAGCATCTTTCAGTTTATCTTTTTAGTTAATTAAAGTAATAATTTAAAGAAAAGTGCATTTATAGTTTATTGTAACAAATTGGCTTTTTATTTGAATTCTAGTAATTATAATAATAAAGCAATTGAAATTATATTTCAAGAATTCAAAGTTTATCTTAACTAATTAACTAATTGCGTTATATCGTAACACAGTCAGATATGTTACAGGATCAATAGTTTTACTCAAGTTATCTGTTAGGATCGTGACAATATCGCAGTCATAATCTTTAAAATGTTAGGAATAGATCTGAATGCTGAACATTCCTAAATTGGTTAATAACCAACTCTTCTTTTGTCTATTACCAGCGATATCAAGTCTAGAAGCATAGTATCAATTTCAGTTATCTTTTTGCCCAAGGAACGATATTTACTATTGTAGCAGAACCGACTATATCTGGATCATAATTCTATTATATTAAATCTTTATATATTTCAGTTATATTTAGGTTACGGTTATCGTTGCCAAATGGTACCAGGCGTCTAATAAGTATTTTTTGTTATAACTAACATGCATATCTTTATAAACTTAAATGTTCTTTTTCGATTCTAATTCGCAAGTGTTAAGAGCCATTGTGGTGATCACTAAGATAGTTTACCAAATTGTTAACTGTGTACGCCTGGTGTTAGGTAGGTACCTATTAGATACGATTAATTAAAATCATTATTGTTGAATGTTCATTATCCGTATTGTCATTGGGTTATGAACTTATTTTTTGTATTTTTATCATTTGCAGGTATAAGAATAAAAGCTGTAAACATTTTCCTTGGTTTTCTTGGAAAAGTCCTAACAACCCACCTATTCCTGTACATCGCGGCGCTCAACTTGTGGCAGGAAAACCAGAAAAATTGGAGAAAAATAGCTTCCTTAAAAATGCCAATTCAACATTCACCTGTACAAGGGGGTCCAGAGAAGGACAGGACGTCAGTGAGATTTCGATTACGAAGTCATACAAGCGGAACTGAAGAGGCAGCAGTTATTGAAGACAAAGAACAACATGAAAAAACGGTGGAAACATCAAAGAATACGGGGGCCGTCCGAAAAACATTACTGAGTAAGGTTGGTGAACAGCAGAAGGAAGGTAGGAGACAAAATGTTAGATATTTGCCTGATCAAGGTATTCAGTAGGCAGTAGCTATGTTAAATATGTCAGATTATCCGGTTAATTTATTCAATCAGAATGTGACTCCTGGATCTCTTGGTGCGCCACCACCACCGCCTTATTCGACTATTCAAGGCGCAAATAAAACTAATTTTTTTCAAGATATTTCACCAAATTTTTATAACTTAAATCGTGAAAATGCCAGAGAAAGTTTTCAAAGGACATTGCCGGGAGGACATTATGATAATATTAGACAAAATAATGATTGTACTCCATTTAAGAGACGTGTAAGAGCAAATCAGCAAGGTAAATTTCCTGCTCAGTCCTCTAATAGCTTTGATAAAAATAGGGCGTTTAATCAACAAAGAAATACAGTTAATGATGGAGGCATAGATAAAACTTTTTTAAATAGTATACCCAGTTATTCGGTGCAGCAGCCACATGTACTACATAATCATAATGGTAATAACGCTGGGAAATTAGATTCAAATTATACTGATAATTTAAATTTACCAAATCAGACTTTTTTAATGAATAGTAATGATATCGCTAACATTGTAAAGAATGTAGTTTCTTCCATACAGCAATTAAATTTAGGTGTGAGTAATGTAAATAACCATTTGGAAACGACTAATCGGATGCCTATTTTCGATAATTCACAAAAACTACACCCCATGGAATTTTTAGCACAAATAGAGTATATTTTTTATTCGGAAAATGTTCCTTTTGAACAGTTTCGATTTTTATTGAGTAATCAATTTAAGGGTTCAGCTGCGTTATGGGGCCAGGCATATTTGCAGAGTTTTAATAATTTTGATACGTTCAGGCGTGCTTTCATTGATCAATTTTGGTCAGAAACTAGACAGTTAGAGGTCAGATTGGAATTGCAGTCAAGTAAATTTGGTGATAATGAAAGTTCGTTTGTGGATAATTTTATGTATTGTGTGGCGATGTCCAAACATTTGGAACCGCCTTATTCGGAGCAACTTTTAGTACAAACGATCGCTCGTCATTTCCCACCAAATATTTCTGCCGTTTTAGTAGGAACCGATAACCTTGGAGAGGCTATGGAAAAATTGAGACAAGCAGATTATTATTTTAGCACGCCAAATAAAAGATATAATACGAGGGGTGAACAGAAAGACTTTATTCGCGAAGATAAAATGGGGAATCAAAGTACAAACTATGAGAAACCATTCTTTAACAGGGGTAAATTTTCTGATACGGATTATAAAAGAGTCGCGGTTTTGGAAACTTGTGATAACGCTGATAATGTAAACGAAACACAGTCGGAAAACTTTTAAATGTCTCTCAGGTTAACAGTCCGAACATGGAGACTATAAACAGTAGGGCCAACAAAATAAGTTTTTGCAATAATCCGCAGGAGGAGTTGTTATCTGATGAATGCGATTTTGATCATAGTACTCAGAAAACCCACTCTCCAGTTATTACTATTTCAATTTTTCAATATATTTTTCCTGCTCTTATCGATACCGGGGCAGAAATCTGTGCTCTGAGTGAAGAAACGTGGTCACAGTTAAGTAATGTCCACGACCAAATAACAACTTTTCCATGTACCGGGGTAAAAGTAACAGGCGCATTTCGCGGTAAACAAAGGCAAATAAAACAGCAATCATTGCTTGCATTTTCTATTCTAAAATTTAAAATAGTACATGAATTTTGACTAATACCAGATTTAACTTAAGCCGTAATAATTGGAAGCGATTTATTACGTTTGTTAAAAGCAAAGATTGATTTAGATAACGAACACATATTATTATGGCTTGGTGAAAAGTTCGTAGTTGTTCCGGAAACCACCTTAAATCATCAGTTTCCAACCGACATATCAACCGAGTTACGAGCTACAAATAGCAAATCCATTTTGCCTGTTTGTCCTGATGTTTGTTTCAGTTCTCCGTTTGACCATGGAAAAGTTAACGAGATACTAAATCAGTGTGCGATCACGCCCTATCAATGATCGGTTGTTGGTCGACTCCTCTGCGAAAATACTGATATTTTTTCAGAGAAGCCGGGCAAGACGACGGAATATTATCATGAAATAAAAATGCGCGATGAAACCGAATTTTGTGAGAAGCAGTATCCGATACCCATGTGCCATCGAGAAGCGGTTCAGCGACAATTAGATTTGATGGAAGAGTGGGGAGTAATTAAACGTATGGCTACGCCGCGCCGTACATATCGCCTATTCTGACTTCCTTGAAAAAGGATAACTCGGTTCGAATTTGTCTTGACGCACGTCGTTTAAATAGAGCAATGGAACGTGAATATGAAACTCCGTTGCCAGCGATGAAATTGTGAGATCTTTTCCTGATTTTACACACGACTATTGGCAAATACCACTTTTTTAACTATCTATGTGGATGATATTTTGATAATATCGGAAAGCTTTGATGCTCATGTTGCACATTTGCGTATGGTTTCTAAACGGTTAAAAGCAGCCGGTTTTACCTTACATCTATCAAAGTGTGTTTTTTTTTAGGGAAAGCATACCTTTCCTCGGTTATATTCTTGATTCTGAAGGCTATCGGCCAAATCCTCCGTGTATACAAGCATTAGTTGATTATAAAGCACCTAAAAATGTCAAACGATTAGTTAATTATGATCGGTCGTTTTGCGAAAATTTGTCTGAACTATTGACATCTCTTTTACGGAAGAAAAAAAAATGGCAATGGTCAGATTTAGAGCAAACCGCGTTCGATAAAATAAAACAGAAATTAGCGGAATGCACTTTGTTGTATCATCCCCGTGATGATATTACATATTGTTTGGAAACTGACGCTTGTGATAACGGATTGGGAGCTCAACTCTTTCAGATAGTCAATGGAAATCGTCACGTGATTGCCCGACAAACAGTCACCGAAAGGGTAAATTCAACACTGCTTTTCTTCCAAAGCACTTCATTCTAATTACAATCATCTTCTTTATGGAGGGTGCTCTTGTTATCTATTCTCGTAAATAAGCATTCCAGCGGATATCAGGGGAAAGATGTATAAAAAGCGCTAGTTACACTTTGATTTCAAGTTCCTTACTCAGCTAAGACGCGGCCAAAATGAAGATATGCCTAAAACGTTATTAAGAAATCTAAAGATATCTATGGATGCCCACTACTTTTCGACAGTATAAAGAGGCAATGAGGGCCGCAAAACGTTGATTCAATAGCCACATTTGCGGAGACGCGGGCAAATCAAACATCGCAATAAAAAGTGAAAAAACTCTGAAGCCGTTCAGGTATCTCTCTCTATAAAAATATACGAACGTACGGCAAGATAGCATAACCTACGGCTTGCATACAAGCAAAAAGATTAAAGCGACATCTTCCTTGTCCGATAAAATGATTGATATACGATGCCACCATGGAGTTTCATCGCATTAAAAGGCAATTTAATTTATCTTCCAGAAGTATGATATTGCTTGCGACATTCAAGTGCATTTAACTTTTGCTGCCTAGGGAAATTAAATAGATTTATGACCTTATAACAGAAAATGCTAGGAAAAAACACATTTTACGGAATACACCAAGCAGGCGTCAGTGGATGTGGGATGTGGTTACAAAGTCAAAATAATATGATATCAGCAGCACGAAAAAAAAACGTTTATTTTGCATTTTTACGAAAAGTACTACCTTTTAAGTGAGTACGGTATTAACGGGACAAAATGTGTTGCTGTAACGAACCGACGACGCGATGGCGTCGTGGATATAATCGGATAAACAAGTAGTCTCATTGTCAGTTTAAAAGAGATAATGTCACATATAGACACAGTTTTTTTTCCATCGAGAAGCTCTTGCTTTAAAATCTTTACCTTTTGAAATAAAATCGCTTGAATCTGCGCGAATAAAATAGCAAATTCTCTTAAGGGAAAGGATTTTCTAAAAATGTGTAAATACTTTAGTTCGCAAGAGGAAATCTATTTTTTTTTATGTTCGGCACACACAAAAAATTAAAATACTGTACCTCTCAACGAGCGGTAGGTTGTAGTTTTCAAGAAAGTCGTTACTCAATTCCAGAGCGAGACAGTTCCCCAGACAAAGGAGTCAAGCAACAGCGATATCCTAGTTGGTTGCAACTGAATCATATATTGATCAGCAGCTTGTGTCTGACGGGTGTTTCTGTTTGGCACAACTCTGGGCGGAATCATAAGTGCCAGCTCGTTCAAACACCTTCCGTAGTAGTATCGATAGTAAAGAGATAGGTTCGCCACTTTTCTTCGATGTTCAAGGCTATCAAGGTATTTAGTCAACTCTGGGTCATCCACAAAACAAACTGCTCTCCTCTGTATGGAGTCTAATATCTTGAGCAAGTGTTTGGGTGCCGAGCTCCACACATGGGAACAGTATTTCAGAGATGGTCTTATCTGGGACTTATAGAGCACTAAGAGCTGATGAGGTATATACAACTTTTTTGCTCTATAGAGTGCTGCTAGCTTTTGTGCAGCTGCGTTGATGAGTTTTGTCACGTCATTACGCCACGATATGTTGGTTTCTACCTTGATGCCCAGCAAGCTTATGGATGAGACCAGAGGCAGTGTTTGTCCGGTCATTGATATGTCAGGTCCTGCGGTGTTTACTTTTTGGAGAAGGCAGCTGCTTGGGACTTTCCTGCGTTAAACTGGATATTGCTTTCCTCACCCCATTCCACGATGGCGTTCATATCCTTATTGAGTTATTGATGGCAGTAATCTGATTATTGAAGTCTGTTAATGAAGTCCGCGACATAAAAGGGGATATAAGAGTGCTGTCGCTTGCAAAGCTGTAAATATAATTGATTATTCTGTCTAAAAGATAATATACACCCTTGAGGACCTCCCACATTGATTTTAAATTCCTCCCAGAGATGTAGACAAATACCAACTCGCAGTAGAACAAGTATCGGTACTTTCATGTCAAAATAATTTTATCTTTCAAGTAATTACTATAGTTACAACTAAACTAACAATTGTTTTCACCTTAATTATCTGAAGGATAGCATTTATTCCTAGATAAAATTACCATGTCAAAGGAAACTAAATGTATAGTAGTAGAAGTAAAAAATGGCAGACAAAATGCGTGCTACTGAAAGCGCATTTTACGGAAGAGATCAAGCCAGGCACTCATAATGTTATTAACAAAAAGCCATTTTCCAACTTGGGAATTTTCTGATTTGCGCCGTCTACAAGTTAGTGGCACAAGAGTCTAGCGACCCGACCAAATTTTCGATACCAAAGGCCACCTATACTGCATAGGCGGCCTTGCGTGCAATGTATTCATAAAGAAGGAGGATTCTTTGTGAATGTATTCGCCGAAACCCATGCAAGCTGCTGTATATCCAATATAATACGGCTTTTGTTAAATATATCCTAGTTTTTAGTTAAATAAAGCAAAATATTTCGTAAAAAGTGCATCCAAAGTACGGGCATCACGTATTTACAATAAGTTATATAACTTTTCGCATGGCCCTCCGCTCGCTGCGCTCGCTACGGGGACTCAAGACAAGGCAACTAACCAGGTGCTAACCCAAACTAACCCAATACATACCCAAAATAAAAAAAAAACTGTTTAGAAACTTAACCTTAAAAAAATAAAAAGAAAGCAACGGGGTTTGAACCCGAGCCGCCGGCGCCGATAGCTGCCACTGTTGAGTTGAGACCTAACCATCTAGACCTCTCAACCACCACGACTCATGCTGTAAACCGTTTGCATCACGAAGACATAGCGCGAATGCAATCGCTCGAGTCAACGCCATCTGCACTAGATGGCGCTAGAGTCGGTATCAAAAATTATATCGGGTCTACAGACGCTTTTGTTAGTGGCGTCTCATATAAATAACCCCCCCTCTACTCACCAGCTAGCTCAAATGCCGACCTAATTTGTACGCTTGGCAGACAGCTCGTCCTGGCCTACTCATGGTTAATAGCAAATTTTCTTCGCTATAACTTGAAACCCTTAACTTTGTTCATTCTTAGTCTCTTTCAATTTTGAAGTGAACGTCCCGAATAAAAATTAGAAGACTAGAGAAAAGCGTTTCAACGTGGGAGAAGGAGGCATGGTCCAAGAAAATATCTATCTATAATTTTCTTCAAATATGCGATCATTTCCATCACACGAAAATCGAACTTTTAGATTTAGAGTTTCGCCCGTTCCCACCATCCGTCATCTTTCTTGTCACTACATCAGCTATATTATATTATATGTATATCTTATATCTTCACTCTCCGTATTTGTGGTTTATCTCGAAATATTTGCTTTGTGTTTGTGTGCTAATGTTCTGTTTCCCCATTCTAGCTTTGATGGTTCGTCATGTTTAACCTATAATCACTATTCACTGCTTCCTTGATTGCGACTTTGACATGCGTCTCTCCTTAACTTTTCTCTCCTTAACTCTCCAACTCATACGAACTTCCTTTCCTATCTTACATGTTTGATTTCCATTGCTCTTAAAATTCGTTAATGTATTTAATTGCGGGCTTCAGCAGCTTGGCGGCTAAACATGGCTTTTATTTTCATTAATAAGTAATACGTATTACAAAATGCTTGCATTTATTTATTTTTGAAATCTCTATGTTATTATAATTATTATATATTATTATTATTATTATTATTTTTATTATATTTTTTTTTTTTTTATTTTTATTTTTATTATTTTTTTTTGTTTTTTTTGTTTTTTTTTTTTGAGGTGGAAAATCTTCAAGAATATACCAGGGATGGATGCTGGTTATGTCAGATTTCTACTGACTAAAAACCACCTCTGAGCTTCGACTGCTAGGGCCATTAGCTCATTCTTTTTCTAGATTTTCGCATATATGTCTATACTTCTTAAGAAATTCACTGTATTTACTATCCTTTCTTGTTTTAGACATTCTACAGCGGTAAGTCCACGAAGATCATGCATGCTACTACGATGTACATCAAACATTGGACAGCTTTTGATGATGTGAGACACAGACAATTCAACAACACATAGGGAACACACTGGTGCCGGTTCAGCTCTTAAAAGATGGCGATGTGTTATATCAGTATGTCCCGAGCGCAGCCTTAGCGCCC
>MU181917.1:1423726-1437729 GCA_016904865.1 Pissodes strobi
GCCCGATTACTAGGCTGGGGTAACCTGGTGGAAAAATAATTCAGTTCCTCCCACTCAGGCTCCGTTCAGGAATTTGCGGGTTATATGGCATGTCTGAAGTATGACTGCCTTATGCGCGTATGATGTTCTGAGATAATCCGAGATCCTGAAGATTTTTAGGGAGATTTTTCGAAGTGATTCCTTCAGCCGAAATTACCAGGGGGATTGTGAAGACTTTAGTCAGTTGCCAGACGTTCTTCAGCTCTACTGCAAAGTTTTCGTATTTTGTGACTTTTGCTGCCTCAGTTCTTCTGACGTTATGAGATAGCGGCACAGCTCTGTCAATGATGGTTCCAGTCTTTTTTTTTCCTTATTAATGATAACGAGCTCCGGACTCTTGTAGTCCACCGTGTAACGGAATATATGCTTATTCCGCTCCACTAAAACTTCGGTTCATTTGCAAATGATTCTCGGTATTAGATATTTGAGTCGCCAGTGACATCTATTCATAAATGGATTAATTTCGTGCAAGTAACGATTTTAAAAGTACTGGTACGCTGTTTTATATCTACCGTTTGTGAATTTATTTCACTATAGATTACTATATTTGGGATTTTAGCTGCCAGTGACATATATTCACGAATGGATTTATTTCGTGTGGATGGCTATTTTAGGAAGCGCAGTACGCTATTTTATACCTCTAATTGATGAATTTAATTTACTATAGACTGCTATATTTAATATTGGGTATTTCCATGGCTTGACGATGCGTGATTTATAGTAGTGAACACATGATATAAATTAGCCAATAGGACAGCGGCAAGCATAATTTGTCGAACGTCTTAAATTTTGAAAGCGAGGTCGTTCATCTTGTGTCGAGACGCCGACGACGGGTGAGTGTTAATTTTTTAATCTTGAAGTATTTAATTCATCTTGCAATATATTTAACTAATTCTTTAATTTTTTAATACATAATTAATAATTTTTTCTGATTCGCTTAATCGTATTTCACTAAAGCAAGAATTTAGCATTTTTATATTACACTTTCAATTAGCTTACATCTTCAATAATTTTTAATTATTGTCGTGACCGTTAAGTAAGATTACCGATTTATTAGTCAATATTTGCGTCTCTCATTAATCAAATTTATGTAATTTGAAAGAGGCTTGGTCCAAATTTACGGAGAACGTAATTATTTAATCATTTAATGGTCACGCACATTATTTTACGTATTTTCATTCAAATTGAACAATATTATTTGGGTAAATTCTCGGAGTAAATTTTATATATTCCTGCAAAGGTAGTAAATTGAATTTTCAGTAGAATTTCTCCTAATTTTCCCTCATAGAATGGCTGGTTTTCATATTTTTTCTTTTCAGGTTCATTTAATTAAATTTTCGGTTTATTAGTTACATCAGGCATATAATTATTAGCACTCGCCCTGTCTCATCTCAACACTGATGTACCAACATTATTTGCATTCATGAGAGGTTAATCTCACGTATGTGAAATTTTCTGTTTTTTTCTTTTACCTAACATTGTAATTTAGGTTTCTGATTATATCTGCTTTAACCAGTAAATTTTCAATTTGTTGATCGCTTCCTCAGTGTCACTGATGTTCACATGATATTTCCCTGAATATTATTTAATTAGCGATATACATTGGTCTAAGACTAGGTTATTTTCTCTTGCAGGTATTCAGCATTGGCTGGATGAAAACATCGTGCTTGGCAAGTAGCTGGTGTTCGTCCACTTACTGTACAAGTGTTCTGAGGTATTCGATACGTTGTGAACCAAGTAAGTCCTCGATAAGACCAAGAGACACTAACTTGGGAACAGGCAGAAGGTTCCAGTAGAGGTCCCAATACGATCGTGAAGGGTTTGTATACTACCAATACTACTACATTATTATTATTATTATTTAAAATTATTGGGCTGTCGACTTTGAAATACTCATTCTTTCAAGATTTGGACTATTAATATTCGTGTTTTATGGAGGTTGCCTATCATAATTTGCGGCTTGCGGCTAGTCTTAATTTGATGTAATTAAGATAATATCATCGGGAGGTGGTTGATTTTTTTTCCATTGATGCACATATCCTATCATATCTGAATTAGTGGTTAGATGAAAGTGTACATGTGTTAAGGACTTTATCGCTGAAAAGATAAATAAGAGAGCTTAGTTAGTACGGAAAATCATATAATAGCAAAAAATTTAAATGATAGTACCAAATGTATAGAAGTTTTCATATAATAAGTGGTTTTACAAGAATGTATTACTGTATAGGTACAATAAATAACAATAAAGAATGAATAATCTGTCAAACGTGTACAAAACCTGAATATACTAAATTCCTTAAATTATATATAACTGAACGAGCAGTAATCCTAAAAGTTTGAAAAAAATCAAATTTGATTGTGAAAAGGAGTATGCTTTTATTCCAAGAGCATAGAAAAGGAGGGAATAATGAGAGACATTTTGGACACAGCAACAATTGGCGAAAATATGTGAAATGAAAAATATGCTAAGTCAATCGACAGAAAATATTGAAATGAAGGTGTAATTAAGTGAATAAATAAAAGAAGATATGCAACTCTTGAGATATGACAAGAGACCGAAGATTTTTTATTCCATAACATCAAAAAAGATAAATCCGTGGGTTGCTATAATACAACCACACAACAGGATAATGGCATTACTAGCCAAACAATTGAAAGAGATATTGAAGTTGGGATGATGTCAAGGTTTGATAACTTAAAAAATGGGGTAATTGCCGTGAAACTTGCTGACCTGAATGACAAAGAATTGAAGGATTATAGGGTGAGAATCTCCGACGATGCAATAATCAAAACAATATACATACCACAAAATAATTTAAGATCGGCCATTGGATAAATTCCAATATGCCACTAAATGACTATTTAAATTGTAGAGGTTATAAAGACCAAGATCTCTATATAGATAACTTTAGCATGGAAAAGTGTAACGAAAAGGGTCGTCGAATATGAAGGGCTTTGATATTTATAAAAAATAGCGTGAAATATAAAGTAACGAAAAGGGAAGCAAAACATCCAGTTAAACTGGGGAACTTCTTAGCTAATTGCATTTGTACGATTTATATCATTCATCATCTCAGAGTGATATTGCATTTCTCGAACACTTAAATGATTATGTTTGTAAATTGTGACAACTTATATATTGGAGGTTTTAACTTAGGAATTTGGAACGAGGATTCATATTATGTCCGAAAATTAAAAGACCTAGTTCATTCATATGGCATGAAAAATATGGTGATTGAAATTGCTGATCTAATTATCATTAATAGAGAAGACCTAAAAGTTGATGTCTGGGACCAATGTGAGATTTCGGACCACTCAATAGTATCTTTGATAAATGTATTTGTAAAAGAGGCAGTTATACATACGGAATAGAAATTGAAGGCAGGTCCATTCAAAGGAACGATGAATAACATCTCTGTAAGAGACTAAAATAATGCAGATCTTCTTGTGAATGATAATATCTACCTTTAATAGTGCATGCCCTATAAAGATTGTTAGAACAACCAAGAAATATTCCCAGAATAAATGGTATACCAGGAAAATGGGAGACTTATCAGCTGAAAGTGAAGCCACATATATTTGCATTTTAATAGAGAGTACCTTTGGTACTTAGAACATCAGTATCAGTATCAGAACGGGAGGCCCCTAGCGGGCTTTGCACTTAGGCCACTAATGGGGCTCGTTGTTGAGAACCTTCAGGATGCTCATCTTTGTTAAGAAAGCTCGCATCACCTTCAGACTAACACGACGCACTGAATCTGGCTCGATCAGCGTCGCGCCAAAGACTTTGAATGTTGTCCACGCAAAGGCGGGGCATTCCGTAAGTAGATACGGTCTCATCAACCTCACTCCCCTCCTCTGCAATTCTCAGCAAAGTCAGGTGCCGTCTAAGTCTACCAGTATCCTGTACTCCTTCCAGCCCCATGGTAAGACTCTTCGCTGGCCCATGCTGTATGTCTCATCCCCGGAGCCATCCGCCATATCTCTTCGGCCCGACCCTCCTTCCAGGCCTCCAAAATTCTTTCGCGAACACTCTGGGCCATTACCGCACAGGGATCAGGCCCTAAGTATCTACGTGCGGAGCCTTCTCTGACTAAGGCGTTAGCGGCCTCGTTTCCCGGTACACCCGAGTGTCCCTGTACCCAGACCAATAAAGTTGCAATTTCTTAAAACATAGTAAAATTTTGAGTTTGGGCTATAAGTGAATAAGAATAGAAAGGGTTCAAAGGGTGTTTAGAGAAGAAATTACCTTTTTAAATTGCATGTAATGATTAGCTTTAGTGCTTTCAAATAGGAATTAGAGGTCTCCAATAATAATATCCGCATAAACATCTTCTATATATAGAGACGTCCGTATACATTAGATGAAACATTATTGGGATATCTTCTTCCTATAATTCATCAGGGGAAAATTTATTTTAGAGCTAAGTGATAGCCATGAGGGAAAAGCAAAAATATGGTAAGCAAAAAAGGGAGAAAGAATTCAGTGTTAAGTTATAAAATTATGGAAGTGGTGGATTCGTCCTAAAGAGAGGTTTGAATGTTAAAAATACTTAGATTCTGCTGTTGAGACATACTTTTGCATGATATACATGAGCTAGAGAAGAACACCAGTGAAAACTCATGTCTTGGGGGGTTTGGAAGGCTCCAGTAAAAATTCTGAATTGGGTCGATATAAAAATTACCATATACAAAATCGTCGTGTGATAATAGGCTTAGATATTTTCAGATAGGATTCTGGAACAGCTTCTTATGTTCTGTGATCCAAAGGTCTTAGTAAATTAACGTCGTTTTGTGCCCTTTGTTTTAACCAACTACTTTAGGGATTGATCTAAAATCATTTTGGGAGTTTTTGGGGTTTACCAATAGCATATTTTAATATATAAAATGGAAAGACTTTATTTTGGGACAATTTCTATTACAAAAAAATCTATAACCGGGGATTTCTTATTGTTTTATTCTTACTTGGTAGATTCAGATTGCTTCGAATTTAAAATCAGGAAGGTAAGGCTGAAAATGATAAGCTCCAGATACTGTAGTGCCAATATTTGACATAAATATACTTCGTTTTCAACTACCTGGATTCAACTAAGACATATGAAATTAGAGTAAATTAGTTTAACTAATCTTTTTCCAGAAATGTGGAAATTTGTCATGAATCTGTACAGTACATTTTTTAAAATGCAACTAAATGGGGTTTCCAAATCAGATTTCTGCAGACAAAAGAATATATCGAGCGCATCAAAGCCAGAATTGGATAGAACGGACTTAAAAAACTTCGATACAAGCATGTCGATCCAGAAAGTTTTAAACAGACAATAGCGAGCAAACCGAGGGAAAAACACCAAACATTCCCGAATTCCATGCGTCCTGATTGAAATAAAAGGCTGCAAGGGAATCAGTAATATTTCAAAGCTAGATTGACCGGTCAGCCTTGTTAAAAAAATTCAGATAGCCCCGTGTTTCCCTCGGGATCCCGTTAACAAGATTATTTGCTCTTATTTCCTGTCTGGGAATGTTTCGCTTTTTTAGGAGGGTTTGAGTTTGTTTTCTTGACCACTAAGGAAAATAGGACGAGAAGGTTTATACATTTACTGTCCCTTGTCAGAGCATACATGTATATTATGGGAGTGGTAGTAATGTTTTTTTTTGTAAAAGGTTAAGTATTTATACTAACTTTTCCTGTCAAATTCGGATGTTATTTTAAATGAATAATAAGAAAAATTTTTAAGTGATATTACTCCGCAATAGAAGGTTTTTATTAGTTTGAGATAAACCATGAAGATTGAAGACTACCCGTTGTTGATATTTTTGCCCAAAATCAGTAAAGGAATTAAAAAAAAATAACATGGACAAGTCAAGGGAAGAGGTCTCTCACCAAAATTACCTCTAGCAAAAACAACTGTGGAAAATGTCTGCACGCTTTTCTTTCACGCACTGTACTCTTGTAACTGTACCTAGTTATGTTCGTACTTATCATTGATGACTACATATATTTTGTTTTCTGAAGCTATTTATATATTCAAAAATATGTGAAGTTATTTCAAAGTTCCATCGTTTTAAGTCGGAGGCAAAATTTTTCACCTAACGTCTCAATCGTTGCTCAGTTTATATAAACCTTATGCGAAAACGTTTAGTCGATATTTGAAAATAATTTTGTCTCTAATTTTCCATTGAGTAAGTCATGAATTTAAAAATTAAAATGATTTACATTTCGGCATACTTTCCATTCTGTGCTAAAAACTTCAACTGAGATAGAGACATCAACGGGGTGGGGTGTAACTCGCGACCCTTTGTTTGTCGTGGGTGTGTGTTTTTCATTTACTAAATGGATCCATCCATTTTAAATTGAGCGTTTTTGTATTTTCTTGGACGAATAAAGACAAAACGCCTGGACGTGTCTTGAAGGCAAATTAAGTATTTCAGATTTCAAATCGAATATTTTCCTTATATTTTTAATTACGTCAAACTTATTTTTTACGCAAGAAAGAACGCATAACAAAAGATGATAATTAAAAATAGGGTTGCCGCAAGTTGACATGAAATTCCCGAATCAAGTTAGATAGAAATTCTGGTCTCGAGATCGAGATGATAATAGCTAAATAAAAGCTTCATTCAGTTATAATTTAACATAACCTGAAAGCGTAAAAACAGAAAAAAGTATCGTTTATTGTATCGGATATAAAATTTCGATTCCATTCTCTTCTTCAGGCGAAAGGTCGTGTGGAGGTAATTCTATTCATGTTTTGATCTTGATCTCTATCTTCGAGATTTCAATGCAAAAGTTGTCAAACAAGAAGCGCACATGCCAGTGATAATGAAACACAGTCTTCATGACGTGAGCAATAATAGTAATTCGAGATAAATCGATTTGCCAATACCTTAGAACATGCTAGCCCAATCAATCATGTCCGAGTATGAGAACCTAAGGAAATATGGTTCTCTAACGATGATAGAACAGGAAACCAAATCGACCACATTCTAATAGATGCGAGACATATTAATTGCTTGAATGTAAGAAAATTTAGAGAAGTAGAGGGACCCTAGCTTTCCCTGAAAAGGGCTAAAATAAAAGCCCAAATCTCATCTCACAAGGGCCTGCAAAACAAATAGGCAAACGTGGTGGAATACAGTAAAACTGATGGGAAATGAAACAAGAGAAAGATCACAAGGAATACCGGCTAAGACCGGCAGAAACAAAAACGAACGCGAGAACAACATAGATATAAAGCAAACTGTTAAAAGTGCCCAAGTACCAGGAAGTAGAGAAAAGTTGCGCAAGAAATGGTTTGACGAAGCTTGGTCCAAACTCAGCAAAGGGAGAAATGTTATCAGAAAATGTTTTAGAACGCACCAGAAAAAAATAGGAGAATACCAGCATATAACGAAAGCATTAAAAAAGTATTGAAAATAAGTAGAGCTAGTATCAGCCAGCAGCAATCAAAGAAACAAGAAGAAGGAAAATGGAAAAACAGCAATATCAGAAGAAGAGTATCAAAAAAGAATGCCAATCTAGAACAGGAACCTATCTTAGAAAAGGCATCGGAGATGATGAGGATATTTTTAAGGTCTAAAAATTGCGAATTCCTGAACGACAAAGCGAAAATTCGCCACCCAAAGACAGTGGTGATACAAATCCATTTCCCTTTGTAAGAAGAGATCTTACGGGCGAACAAGTAACTAAAAACACAAAGACAACATACCAGCCGAATGCCTAAAAATTACCGAGAAAGGCCTGCACTCGATTAAGAATTTCCCTAAGAGGACAATAAGTTGGCTAATAAAGTAATAAAGTAATAAACTATTCTTCTATTGAGAAATTGCATTAGTCTGCGCCTTTTTTTGGCCAGATGTTTTAACTAGAATTTCTTTACCTATACCTCATAAATGAAATGAAATGAAATGAAATGAAATGAAATGAAATGAAATGAAATGAAATGAAATGAAATGAAATGAATGGAGTTGTTTTGGATGGCAATCATGTTTTTGCAAGCCTCGTTCAAAAGTTGTTTCCAGCTCGAAGAAATTCCAAACAAACCAACATATTAAGACGCCGCCTCAGATTGCTAAGGTTAAAAAGATGAAGTCCGGTCCCCTTCAGTCAACGTTGAAGCAGTATTTTCAGACTTTTAAAAATGAAAACCTTAGCCAGTCAGAAATTATTGAAGAAATGTGTAAAATGTTTTTGGCTGCTAATATTCCTTTAAATAAGCTGATCAACTAGTAAAGGCTTTTCTGCAAAAATATTAAAAATTTTATGTTACAGCTGAATGAACATTGAAGAAATGTCGTTGGAAAAGTGGTACCGTGCTAGATGAAATAAAGAGCGAAATTGGAGGTAGCCATATGTATATTGTCGTCGAGGAAGCAATTTATTCTTGTGGTCATTACATAGCCAATTTAATGAACGGTAAACTCACAGAAGAAGATTCTGGAAAAGCTTACCTCATAACTGTAACAGAACTGGAAACAACATAAAACCTTACAGCTTCCTGTTTTATTCCAGAAACATTAACACATTACACATTTCTTTTTGCTAAATTCACTTCCTATGGCTAGAATTATTCTTGTCCTATAGTCCGATAAATCGCAGGGCATAACTTAAAAATATTTTATGAAAATATAATTCATGTAGCTTGCCTAGCTCAGGGATTAAATAGGGTTGCGTAAATTATTAGAGCTTGCTTCCCGTTGGTCTATAACCTAACAGCAAAAGTGAACAAAATACTCCATTAAGAGTGGAGTCTTACAAGGCGCATTTGCCCAGAGTACCGTTACCACCTGAGCCTCTCGTGAGCAGATGGGGTAA
This sequence comes from Pissodes strobi, assembly GCA_016904865.1. Lineage (NCBI taxonomy): Eukaryota > Metazoa > Arthropoda > Insecta > Coleoptera > Curculionidae > Pissodes > Pissodes strobi. Next base: position 1,432,575 of record MU181917.1, read on the forward strand.
CTGGATTCGTGCGGCAATATTTTACGCAGATAATTTCCAAAAACTGAAAGGTTTAATTTCCCAAATGTCTGATGATTCTACAGTACATCCAAAAGTGTAAAGAAATATTTCAAAATGTTAAAGTGGAAGAACAGTTAATTTATATTCTAGCAGACTGGTCGGGATACACAAATTCTTTTATTATTGCTTAAGACCATAAAGAAGGGTGTGGTATTCTAATTAACCACTTTTAATGAACAGTATAACATAGGGTGGTGAGAAATTGAAACATGTATTCGGTATTGATATAATTTAATAATGCAGGTGTAAATTGCATTTAAATATAATGGAGATAAACAAACAATGTTTTCTTTGTTAAATAGAAAAAATATATATACAATTCTTAGACTAAAACTTTCAATCACTCATCATTCGTTCCAGTATAAACTAAAATTACAAAAGGTTTCTTAAATTTAAAAATGTCTACTGAAGCGTCTTGATTATTGAAATTAGTTTTTATCTTTATTATTTTTAGACTTCGTCTTCAACTTAGTAACTTTCACACATCATACCTTGTCCCTTCGCCTGCTTTACCTGCCTTGCTTTACAGGAATTCGACCATGAATATCAGTCTGCTTCCGCCATTTTATGTTCCAACTGGAACGGGGATGCTATCGTTTCTAACTTCGAAGAATTGCTTTTAAAAAGCACAAAGGAGGTCTTTGTCCAAACCTTGGACAAAGATAACTGAGGTGCACGAAATATTTTCTAATATTCGTGCATACAAGAGAAATTGCCCAAAAAGGAATTTGACCTTTTGGCGCGAAGAGGCACTTGCTAGAGCTCGGTAGCACGACCGACCCAGCAACGTGGAGTGTTTGCAGAGCACTAACTTGAATTTCTTTCTTCGAGCGAGTCGCCGGCTGGCGCCACGATCAAATAAATAGAGGGGATTTGGCGCTTTGCCGAATTCATTTGAAATTACAAGGGTAGAAGCTGTTTTCTTTCTTTATTTGACAGACTGATTCTGACGGAGACAAAAATACATTAACTTTAAAACGATTACAAACGTTTTCCATTACTACTACTACTATAGTGAAAGTTGGCTCTATTGTAATCTCTTATATCGACAGAGCTAGTGTACAGGATCGCATTAAGGGGTCGTCCGTCTAGGTTTGGACTTAGGGGTTTTGAAGAACTGGCATATGCTAATTTAAATGCACAAATTGGGTTGTACCCGGGGTGAAATAAATCTATTTTAAGTTTAATTATGGCTCAGTCATTCTACATGCATACAGGGTGTTATCACCAAACTATACGGTGAAAAACGATAGTTTCTACACGTGTTGGGGTGTTTCCCCAACACAGACAGTATTTTGCAACTAGAAAGAATCGTGTACAAATATAATAGAAACATGTGGACAAAATTGCAAACCAATACGAGGTGAGGTAGGAAAATCAGTAGGGGCAAAATTAGAAGGTTAAACACGGGTTTTAAGGTAAAGCAGGTCGTAAACATATTTTCAGGTAAAACTGTAAATAATTAGGCTACTGAACCTGCCTTAGCTCCAAAATTTAAATTTTGCCTTATAACTTCAGTATAGGTGTAGAGAGATCGTTTTTTTTTTGTACAACCATATCCTTAGTGACAGGCGCCATAATTTTTTAGTTCAAAACCTTGAAGCACAGGTAATAGCTAGTGTATTTTATATTTTTTCAAATTAATATTAATATAGGTTTGATATAAACTGATATAGGAGAATCGTATTTGTGGTTTAATAAAGTATGTACAACTTTAATGTATTTTTATTCAGTACTCAATCTAAATTAGTGAAAATTCAATTTAGAAAATAGAAATTTAGTTGTTTTATTACTGCATATTTCTGTACTTTATTTCATATATCCTGCATACATTTAAAAAAAATTATATACCTATATGCGCTTTAGTGGTCATTATTCGTTTTAGCGGTACTATCTACTTTTTTTTTCAATAAAATAGCTATCCTGGCAAGTAAGTATCAAATAATAATTTAACTTAAAAAAAAATCATAAAATTTGCGCAGCTTTTACCACCGTGGTATTTTTTGAAATAAACTCACCTTCTTCTGTGTTTTTATTTCAATACAACAATATAACTGGATCGGTACATTATTGCATAGATGTAACCAAAGACATATAAAATTATGTCTTTGGATGCAACATGCAAGTAACTAAACATTTTGAAATGTGTTAAGGAGAAGCGAGCATAAAAGCTGGAAACCCAGATCTATTCCATATTTCTATGAAAATATTATTTAACCTGTTAAATATGAATACTTATTGATAAAAGTAATTTTGGACGAATATATACAACATCGCCTTGTTTTGAGAGAGTTAATATTACGAATACCCCTTTATAATGAGTTTTTACTCGTTTAATTTCGAAAACATATTTGCCCACATGCTTGGGTAAGTTTAATTTCCCAAGAACAGTGTAAAAACCAAATTAAGCCTTAATTATTATTAAAGAGCCGACAAACGCGGTACAGAATAAATGAAAAAAATAATTAGTCGGATCTCAGCAGGCCATGGCGCACCTACATTTAACGAGCTTGCGAAACTGGGATGAAATTAATGAAGAAGAATATTCAATGTTTCAAATTAAGGAGTTTTACAGGGCCGGATTTGCCAATTCGCTTATATAGAATCTACCATCTGTGTGAAATACAAGTACACAACCTATATGAACGAAACTGCAAGATTGCAAGGTTTTTTGTTTTTCGGTTATACAGGGTGATTTCAAATTCAGTGATAACATAGTTTCAGTGGAGATGGGTCCGAAATGCGTGCGTAAGGAGAGCAATGGTTTTTTAGGATAACTAATAAAAATCATTTTTGTTCAACTACCACTACAATAGAATGTAATTTTTACCCAAACCAACCTAGCCCCTACCTGTTCTGTATCAACCTCATTTTGTTCTACCTCATACACACTATTCTCTGAATATTACTTCAATATTATTTGAGCCAGAAAAGTGTAGTATTTGTTCACAAGCGATTTTTACAATTAGGAACTTACACAAATTGTATATTTATTTTGACCAATAAAAGTCCAACGAGAAAAATATTTCACAAGCACAAACGGAATAAGTTTATGTCGCACAAAGATCTTAGAACCACTTATTTTCTGCTGGTCCAGCACATGAATAAAATGATAACAAACTGACATAACCTCAATAACGCTACTTTTGCATTATAGCAACGCCAGTCATTGATCCAGACCACCTTTTCTACAACATTTTTAGGCTGATTCGGTTCTGACTGAATCGCTAAATAGTCACCATCGAAGATACTGCAGAATAGATTTCCAAGTGGCTAAAAAGCATAAAAATGTTGAACTTTCGGAGAAAGAGTTTACGTAATTTATGAAAATATATAAAAATAGGGATCCTCCAGATGAAATTGTCAGTTTCTGTGATCTGTAATTACTAACTTTTTCAACTTAAGGTCTGTCGGAAAGATAGCCAGCACTCCAGTTCAATAATGATCCATTAATGTGGATGATTTTGAACTTGCTCAAAAGTACCGAATGACCGAACCTATTAAATGCCGTAAAAAAATTGAGGTAAATGGAGGAAACTTCTCCAACTTCGTCCAAGGCACTTAGCACATACAAATAAATAATTAGGCAGATTTATCTACATAGATCTCCCGTTATGAAAACGTGTTAATATTGACGCTCGCCGAAGGTCCTGGCAAAGCACTCAGATTGCATATAGGTCTATAAGTTAGGTATATTAAATTTGTTGCCAGATATATGAATGAGAGTGGGATTTTCCAATAGTCGAGGAAAGTATCCTATTTCAGAGATGCATAGAATATGATATGAAATGATCGAGAACATACAATTACAACACGAGAAATATGAAGATATGATGCATTAATATTATCGTAGGAATAATGTTGATTAATTGTACAAATCTTTACAGCAATATTTGTTATTGTAACAAAATTCTCCATACAATACATTTAAAAAAATCTCTTGAAAGTAGTTACAATAATAAATGCACAGCAATATTTGTTTTAAGTGATTTATAAGGGATACTCAAATACATTGCACGCACAATGTTAAACTTTCTATTCACACCATTAAAAAGTAAAGTATAACATAAAAATAGGTTTAGCCTAGAATCCTCAATTTAATTTGTCAACGCAACGTTTAGAAAATAGACCAAACTGCCATAAATGTACGAAAAATGCATCTGCTGTCTTGTACAAATATGAACATAACACATAATATAAATTTAACTTCAAATAGATAAATATTTTAACATAGGAAAGGTATTACAAAAACCAACGAAATTGATAGATATAATAAGGAAAATTGACTGTAAATGTGATGGGAATAGTTATTTACACTAGCATAAATTGCATCGCCCAATTGCACTCCTTCCCACATTATCAAAGATCATTGAAAGATTGGTTAAAAAAAGTCTTTTCTCTCTAAATATAAAATACTACCCATCAATTTGGATTTTTAAGTAACAAATGCACAAATGATGACATGTTTTCCCTCTTTAATTATGTATACTTCAATCTGAACAACCATCACTCTACAACAACAATATTCTGAGATTTCTCTAAAGCTTTTCAGTTGTGTAAATCATAATATCTTAATTAGCAAATTGCAGTACTACGAGAGTAGTACTGAGGAGTGCCTCTCGAATGGTTTAAGTCGGATCTTAACAGCAGAAGTCAGCTTGTGAGGGTTGATACGTCGATGTCTTCTTGTAAGCCAATAGATTGTGTAGTACCCCAGGGTTCAGTACGACATTGCTTGTCTGGACATTAGCGGTAAAGTCTGTCTCTTGACGGACAATACTAGTTTCACTTGGAGCAACCCGGACATTACGGATCTTCACAGAGCTGTATCTAGTGACTTATTCAATCACGGTGCGATTTGATATTTAATATTTTATATAATATTTCAGGAAATTTTGACCACGTACAAATTGCACAATTGTATAAGGTTTTGTATAGTTTGGTTTTTCTTTTTCTTTTCATTGTATGTTTCTGTTTGTGTTTTATATGTTTTGTACTCTAGCCCTAGCTTTGTCTTCAAATTGTGACGTTTTTTGATAATAAACCATTATTATTATTATTATTATTATTATTATTATTATTATTATTATTATTA
>MU181917.1:1437739-1463195 GCA_016904865.1 Pissodes strobi
ATTATTATTATTATTATTATTATTATTATTATTATTATTATTATTATACACTGCCTTCCGAGTTGTGTATTATATTTTTGTGGAAGCGTTGCTAAATTGAAACATTTTGATATTCATTCGTAGTTCGAAAAACACTCTTTTAGGCACCTGTGCCTAAACGTGACACTTTTAGGCACTAGCGCCTAAAATTTGAAATGGAACATTAAAACAATGAAAATATTTATTTATTATAAAATTTTAAAGATACAGTTATGTAAATCGTTAAAGTGAATACTAGAGGCATCCAGCTTTTTTTTCTCTAAGAGCAATGCAAGTACTTAGTAGTTGGAATTAATAAATTGCAAGTACTGGCAATGTAGCTAGCTTCTGCTTCTGCGTGAACTTCTTTTAATTTCTTATTTGGCATATCTTCCTGCCATATGATTCTTTTTGCTATTTCGTTTTTCTGTTCAATTCAATTTCAATATAACCCTTGGCAACTGAGCTCGGTCGCCAACCCTCACGTAGCTTTAAAAGTGTCATGTCCCCTCCAGGATCTGCCAACGTTGTTGCAGAGCTACGCCCGAAGCAATGGCCAGTATATTCATTGGCGTTGGAGAGTGCAAGAAATTCCGCTATCGTTTTTTTGAGATACCTCCAATTGTATTGATTCCAACTACCAATGTACAGTGCCATCAAATAAGCTTGTCCACATTTTAAATGGTTGTAACTTTGTTATTTTTTATTCTTTCGGAATGAATCAAAAATCATTTTCTAGGACTACCTGCCAAGTTTTTATTGTCATCTATCATATTGTGATATATAGGGTTTTAAAAAAGTTATTCACCCAACTTACTTTTTTTGTAATGAAACACCATGCATATTATTGCATTTTCAGATTCTTTGCAATATTTTAAAAAATATTGATATAACTCACTATATATCTATTGCCAGTCGTTTTCGAATTATTTAATTTGGAAAATTATTTTCCACGTAAATTGAAATGCAGCTCTAGCAGAGCTGTTCTTAGGTGTTACAAACACAACAGGTTCTGTCAAGTCACAAAGCGGTGTCAAGTTTCCAGTATTTTCGTTTTATCTATTATTTCCTTCATTACCATTATGGTATTTCGCCAGTACAGAACTGAGGATAAGGCTGATATGCTTCGAATATGTTTAATGAGAAATAAAAGTGCAACCGCTGCACGTAGGGAATATGTCAGGCGTTTGTCAGGACGAGCGGTTCCCTCTAAACGGATGTTCTCAAGACTGAATGAAAAACTAGCTGAAAGAGGGCATATATTAAATTTTAAAAATGTGCATAGAAATTCTCGGGTAATAAATGAAGACAATGAAGTTAATGTATTAGGATATGTTCAAGCAAACCCGACAACCTCTATCAGTGCTTGTGTTGAGGAAACGAGCATCAGTTTTGGTTCCATTCATACGATTTTGAAGAAACACAAATATAAGGCATATAAATATAGCAATGCCCAGAAACTAACTGATGACCATCGGCGAAAGCGACGTGAGTTTTGCGAAATGTTTCTTAATCGGTACCCACAAGATCACATTTTTTTAAAGAACATTTTGTGGACCGATGAAAGCTCTTTTTCGACGCGTTACTGTTCTGTAGAAAACCCCTATGTTACACATGAAATAAAAAGTCAAGGATATGAAACCGTTCACGTATGGTGTGCATGGGATAATTGATACATATATTCTGGGCCCTATATTTATAAACGAAAAGTTAGCTGGAGATGCTTGCTTAAGGCTTCTAGAGTATGAAATATTGGATGCCATTGATGACCTGCCATTAAATGTGGCAAACGGAATTATTTGGCAACAAGACGGGGCACCCCACATTGTGGATGAAGAGTGAGAGATTACCCCAACGACGAATATCGGGAATGGATAGGTAGAGGTGGTATCATGTTTTGGGCCCCGAACAGCCCAGATCTTACCATTATGGACTACTTCTTTTGAGGTCACATAAAAAACAAAGTTCCCATGTGCCAACTCTGAAGAACTGAAAAGCAGACTTTCGAATGCTATTCAAGAGTTGAAAGAAAGGCCAGAAACTGTTATTAATGCATTAAACCACGTAATAAAAGTTTATGAGAAATGTCTGCAAAGAAATGCCGGCCTTGTTGAACAGTTTTTATAATTATTACAATAATCCTTGTTTTTTGTTAATACTCTTGTTTCTAGAATTAATAAATATTGTACGATTTCTTTCTAAATCTTTTTGTCGTTAAAAAGTTGCATAACACCTGAGAACAACACAAAAGCTGCATTTTAATTTACGTGGAAAATATGTTTCGAAAGTAAATAATTCGAAAACGACTGACAATAGACATATAGTGAATTATATCAATATTTTTTAAAATATTGCAAAGAATCTGAAAATGCAATAATATACATGGTGTTCCATTACAAAAAAAATAAGTTAGGTGAATAACTTTTTAAAAACCCTGTATATCACAATGAGATACCTAACAATAAAAACTTGGCAGGTAATCCTACAAAATGATTTTTGATTCATTCCGAAAGAATAAAAAATAACAAAGTTACACCCATTTAAAATGTGGACAAGCTAATTTGATGGCACTGAACAGCATTTATTACTTCGATATGTCAAGAAAATTCGCTGATATGTCGTATTGAGTGGACAAAGTTTTGCGTACTCACGAAGTAAATCTAAAAAATTGATACCATCCATTGATCGCTCAGCAATCGTAAACATTATAGAACATGAGTTTTTGTGTTCGGAATGTAATGGCATCTCGGGCATCTACTGTCAAAAATGTGATTTCTTCCCTCCTGCATGCTCCAAATATTCCAACGATTAAAACAACTTTGGCTAACAGGACTTCTTTATCATCACCTGTTTCATGAGACGTTCTATTTCCAGCTTTTTAAATATGTTTTTCTCCAAATAACATTAAAATCTGCGTTTTAAAGACTCTTGATAGGCTTAAAAGGTGTATTTTTACTGCCTAGTCAAAAAGTGGACTTTTTCTGCCTAGGCAGAAAAAGTTCGTTACTAGGCAAAGTTACAGGTAATAATTTAAATCAAACTGTTAATTAAAATTGACAATGACATAAGGTAAACACAAAATGATAGTTTTAAATTTAAAAAAAAAACACTACACTAAATTGGTTTTATTACATTATAACTACAAACTGCAACAGGAAATTTTTACTTGCTAGAAATATTTATGGTGAATTGTGAACAATTCTTTAATACAATTAAATTCTCTTCGCTGCTCTCCTTTTTCGTAAAATTAACTATATTACTATCCACATTACTTGATACTCCGGAAACACCTGAAGATATTGTATTGCCAATGTTCGACTTATTGGCTAACGAGTCATCTATCCGTCCCCCGTTGCTTCAATATTGTTATGTTCCCACCAGAATGCACCAGCAACGTGGCCCAAGTTCTAAGACAGCAGTGCCCATTGTACTCTTTCGAACTCATGCGTTAGTTCCAGAACATCAGCAATTTCTTCTTACAACTACCGAACTTGTGATTGCCAATGAATTGTTGATGTGCTTTACCGTTCGCATACTTATAGAAGAAACGCCGATTATTCAAATTCCGGGGTCTGGTGGCTGCTTATTTTTGGTCTTAGTATTTGGTAGCATAATTAGCAATTTATTACCCGTTTTATTTATATCATCCGCGTCCATTTGCAAAAGCTCCTCACATCTACAATCCTCAGCGACTACAATTATAAGTACAACGTAAAATATAAATTGAAAAATAGTTCTCTAATCAATAGTAGATAATTTTCAGTATATTTCTACTTTCGTGCTCAAATGCAGTTCATCCGAGGCCTCTGATAAAAATTTCTCGAGCGCAAAAGCTTCTCTAAGGAAGGATCAGTTAGTTGTTCATGTAACCATCGTCCCCCCTATAAAGGTAATAAGTTATCAAAAGATTCATATTTACACACATTTTCTTCATGAGAAATAACAAAATTAAGTTTTATTCAATAATTAATTATTTCAGTATATTCAATTACCACCCTGCATCCTAAATGCCCTAAATGACGCCCTTATAAGTGCCCCTGTCCTTAGATTTATAGTGCATTATAGGATTTCGGGATGGCCCAATTTGCCTGCATAACGAAAGCTGCTTAAAGCGGCAGTGGCTCCTAGTTCGCCTAAAGTGCCTCTAACTTACGTTCTCGTAATACCGTTGCGTCTCGCCGTGGATAAGCCCACGACTTATATCGTATTTATGAGCGGCTGAAAAGTTGGGGCCGAACGTGAATCCTGTAATTTCGTTAATAAGTTATGTAGTAATTATATGATGGGTTACCTTTTAGCAACTGGAGTTTATTATCACTGCATAGTAGGGTCAGTTGAAGATTAGATGTCACTCGAGATGTATCTCTTCAACCCTAATAAATTTAGTAAATTCTCCAGGTGTTTGAACTTTGTTGTATTATAGACATAAGACATGAATGGTTCAAGAAAATGAATTTGATACTTTGGAAGCATAATGCTATTCGGGGGCCATATTCGCCTTCTCTCCTATAGCAAAGGGCGTCTAGAATTCAGGGTGGTCATTGAATATACAGAAATAATTAGTTTGGGTTATTTTATCATTTTGTGTAAATATGAGAGGAAATTTTGATAATCTAGATATTACGTGTATAGGGGGGCAGGGAAGCTACAAGAACACATACATAAGCCAAATATCTGTCATATCTGGCGAGCCAAATTTGTCTAGATATCCGTATGTTAATAAATAAACCGACAAAAATCGGAAAAATCGTGCTTATGAAGAACTGACAAACTATTGCCAGGCATATTTTCCAAAGATAGATCTTGGTTTTGTTACGAAATAAAATGCACAATACCCGAGCTGAATTCTGGAAGCGGACAAATAAAGTAAAAAAAAATCTTAAAGAACTGACACCACTTCCATAGATCTGTTCGTACCTGACACCACTTCCGTAGATCTGTTCGTACCTACATTTTGAGAAGTATTTGGGTTTATTTTGCTTTTCATAGGGATTATGTTTTACTCTTATTCGCCATAGATCAAGAGAAGCATTTTTCCAAAGATTGCATTTCCCACTGAAGAGGAAAATGCTGGTATGGATGAATAGTCAGAAGCGCAAGTGCCAGACAATATAAAATGTGAAGCAGAAAGAAAGAGGTAAGAAGTAAATTGAACTAACTTATTACTGAAATAAAAATAGGGCAAGGGAACAAATCATATGTTAAAATATTCAAGCCCTGCTTTGTTGAATCATGAACTAGTCCGACTGCATTAAAATATTCCAAATATTTTTGTCGATTACTTATTTCATGCTTCCAATGTAATGCTTTCCGTTGTATTTGGTTGAAGTGGAACAAGACTGTTTTGCGTATCTCTTCTCCAATCTCCTTCAACAGTTTTACGATTGCTGAGAATTTCAGCATCTACTGATGACCGAGATTTATTGTCACAAATAAAGTTAGTGCGCGCTACTCGATAATGGTAGTCCCATGTTTTGAATTGAAGGTATAGGTTACTTGCTTTATGACGAATTGCGAACTGTATTTCGTGCGAAAGTACATCCACCCTACAATTTCGATAACCAATAGGAATGCACAAAAGTGACAGTTAATGGGTGGAGCTAGATGCAATTTATGAAATTTGGAAAATGTGAAAACAAAGCCAGTAACTTTTTATGCTAGATTAGAACTGATTTTGGGCATGCCTTGGATTAGTTTGGGTTAGTTTTAGTTGGTTGCACCCCCGAAGCGAGCGGAGGGCCATGCCTTTTCCCTCGCTTATCTAGCTCCGCCCATTAACTGTCATTTTTGTGCATTCCTATTGGCTCGCGTATTTCGTGACGCGACGCCTTGGTTGGCGTGCAAGTTATGTAGTTCAGATTAGGATCGATCTACGGGAGAGAAGAGATGATAAAGAAGGCACTTCAGTAAAATAATAAGAATGTCTATTGGTCAAAGAAATTTACACTGAACTCGATTACTAAAACAAGCATGTAATTATTTCGGTTGAGGTATGATTTGAATTATTTATTGCCACTTTTCGATTCCTGGCTACCGGCATCAGATCGCACGAAGACTTCAAATTTTCTACCATGAGTTGCATCTCATACCAGAAACGTGTAGAGTAATATAACGTTTTAAACGAAAAATATATGAATGTAAGAAATATTGAAAATATCGAAAAGATCACTAAATAAATTTTTTAAGCAAGTCAGAAAGTTACATTTTTCCAATAACAAAACAGTTATTCAAAGATCATACAATCTTGTCGAATATACGTAAAAGTCATCACTTATTCAGCAGATGACACAGTTTTAAAGGGATCAGGAGGAATGACAGTCATCTTCGTGCCAACTGTTGTTCGTTTTAACTCATTAAAAAATCCTTTTGTAATTATGTGTTTGATTAATGACACCGATAAATATGTTTGCTCTTGTGCTTTCTTTTTTAATTTCGCCTCGACATTTATAGCAATCACCATGAACTCATTAATCTCCTCTTTTTGAGCTATAGCCATGGAACAAACATTCATAAATTTCCTTAAATCTTTTGCATTCTGGTTTGCTTCGCAATTTAACGCAGTTCAAAAAATTACAAATTTTAATCAGAACTATTTGTAGTTCTTGATCCCTATTTTATAATAAAGTTCCTTAAGAGCAGCGTGTGCCTAGTTTATCTTAATTTCACCAAAGAATATTCTAATAGAATATTCTTTGATTTCACTCAACATTTTAAGGCATTGCAACTATTTAACTTTTAAAATTATTTGACTTGCAATTTGGACAGATCGATCGTAGATTTGACTTGAGTACCTTAGACGAGTATTCCCCAAAAAACTGCGCTCCTGTGAACAGCACCTCTTGGCTTAGGTTTGACGATTAGGATATCGGTAGAACAACCAAAGCCTTCGTTCCTGTGAACTGCCGAGCATTCACCTGAATATGTGTGAGACAAAAGTTTGCCGGACTGATGGTGTGCTTGAATATTTATGTAATAAAATCTGCTGACTCTTGCAATTTTGAGGTTGATAATTGCCTGCGCTGTTCGCTTACGTTGTTTGTAATTTATCTTGAATGTATACATAATATTTTCAAGTTCAAGTTCAGACTTGGGACAGGGTGATAATTAATTAATAATTTAAATGTTTTAGCAGTTCACAATATTAATTTATTTTCTTTAAATAATTATATAGCGTGCAGATTGCTAAAATCATATAATTTGCTTTTTGGAGAACAATACATATTTTGGTGCTTAGAATAATTCTAAGCCTAGAAGCCATAGCCTGAAATATACGGTAATTATAAATACATCTTTCGTTTGTCAAATTCTTCTGCGGAAACGGCTTTCAAATATGTTCGTTCATTGAGAGCAGAAGCTTCTGCTCCAACTATGACAAAATTAACTTTTTCGTCATTTTCATCTTTGTTTGGGAATTGTAGTTCGTCCTTCACTAACAAGTCGTAAAACTTTGTTGACAATATAACTCTATCATCACATAATCTTCCTTGCATTTATAAATCAGCATACACGAATGCGTCGTTGAAATTATCTAATGCCATTAGCACAATAGTATACAAGCCTTTGTAATTATAATATCGAGCCTTTAATAAAGGCAGACGTTCAATCCGAATGTGCTTTCCGTAGAGTGTTCCTCTACAATTTATCATCTGGCAACGATTTTTGAAACCTAGTGCAATTTCGTTCCTTTCTTGTTTTGCACTTGGAAACTGAAAAATGCAAGAATAAAAAATTGGCATTCGCATCAATCCATTTTCCTAAGTATTTCTGATTTTGACAATGTTTTGCATGATTATCCTTCTTAGGAAAAAACGCATTGATATTCAAAATGTTACATATTTGACTTTTCCATAAGATGACCCAGAAAAATTAATGATTTTTCTGGACGTGTATGCATTAAAAAGCATACGCGTGTAGTTTTTCAGACTACTGACTACAATTTCAAGTAGACTCCGGTTGCAAAAAAATGTAAACACGCGATAATGCAAAAGAATTGAAGAAATTCATGAATTCCTGTTCCACGGCCTTAGCTCAAAAAGAGGAAATTAATGAGTTCATGGCGATTGCTATAAATATCGCGTTGAAATTAAAGAAGATGGCACCAGAGCAAGTAAATGTATTGGAATTATTTTGTAATGGATAAGTACATTTTATAAACTGCGTATTGTTGCACACATAGCAAAACACGCTGACCTGATTAGGGTGATATTTGGTAATGTAACGTGACTGGGTTTAATTAAGATGATTGATACCATTATTGTAAGACGAAACATTATACAATCAATATACATAGTTAAGTAGGCTCAAGACTATTATTAAGTCCTCGGATGAACGAACCTGACTCAAACTATTAACTCTAGGGAACACAATATGGCACCCCCTTGGTTGAGTTATTACAATTTGTAATAATTACAAAAGGCATTTTGATGAGTTACCAGGAACAACAGTTGTCACGAAGATGACTGCTAACTGCCATGCATCATTCCTACTGATCACTTAAGATCTGCGTTATCTGTTGGGAACAGTTCTACGGAATTAAGTGACGACCTTTATGTAAATTCGACAAGATTGTATAATCTTTGAATAACAATTTTGTTATTGAACCAATGTAACTTTCTAACTTGCTTAAACATATATTTAGTGTTCTTTTCGCTATTTTTATTATTTCTCACCTTCCTTCCTTCAATAGATTATATACTACTTGACATGCTTCTGGTATGAGCTGGAATGTATGTAGAAAATTTCATGTCTTCGTACGATCTGCCGGTAGCCAGAAATCGAAAAGTAGCAATAGTCGTTCTTCGGGAGGAATTGCTTGCCAGATTACTGAACTCTATTTTCTCATATGTTCTCCAAAAAAGTTTAATAGAAGGTTAAAAGCATTTTCGTCCATTCGCAAATAGCTTTCTCAAAAGTGACGTATGACTAGATATAATTTCGTCGCTATAACCAGTTCTTGATCCACTTTCTTTTTATGAACACGTTCTTAAGCTACTGGTACGGCCAGGGTTAAAATGTGATCGAGGACCAGGTTGACGATAAACTGTTGGTTCCGTCCACATTGGCGGAGCGAAAAGAAGACGTTAACTCACAGCTATAAACATAACGAAAACCTCTACCTGAAAGTGGATTGATGTTGCTGAAGTTGATGATTTTAGGAATTTTTAATATCGTCGGGGCATTTGCATGTTCGGCTGTAAATTAGCTATTCTGGCTAATTTAAAACAATTAAGGACCATGTTTCGCTAAAATGCTTCTACTTCTTAACCTTTATACTAATATGTTTATTATAATTACCGGCCGAAGCCTAGAAAATCCCTCGAAGACCTTTTTCTCTCTTATTTGATGCGTTATACATGACAAGGGAAATTCATCTATCTTGCCTTTTCTCCCGATCCCCTTGCTTGACGGCCCTCGTTGACCATTTAAAAAAATAGTCACTGGGTTTGTGTCGGTTGCTTTGCTCGTAGACTTGATCTGCCAGTCAAATCATCTGAATTCATTTTGTATTACACAATTCAGGTGGCATAAATCAAAATGTTGGTATAGTTGTGTACGTAAAACATGGATATAAAAATAACTTTATTTTGAAATATGCTTATATAGGGAACATAAAAATGTTAAATCTAACAGCAAGAAAAAATGATAATATTAAGTACTTTATATCGTTCTCATTCACATGCTCTGGTGAATTCATTTATAATTTAGCAACAGCTTTTGATAGTTTTATTACTAAATCAGTAAATTTTCTTTTTATTTCCGACATAGTTATTGATACTAAATCAAACAAGGATAAAATAACGGCTGAGTAATCAGACTAAGACTCCAAAGCATTTGATAGGGTGTGGCATAACGGATTGGTAAGCAAATTTACAGCATACGAACTACCATCATCACTGCATATATGGCTTTCCAATTTCCTAAAAGAACGAAGTACCCGAGTTGGTAATGATGGATATCTCTCGCAGGAATTTAAAATCAATGCCGAAGTTCCTCAAGGATGTATATTACCTCCCACACTATCCCTGCTCTATATCAACTGTTGCGCGTAAAACTCTATTAAATGAGTTTGCAATATAAAATAAATAAGATGTTACCTACCCTTAAGGATGCGGACAGCGCAACATGTGCACCGACTGCTCGTGGGCGTGAGAGTTGGTCAATTATTTACTTTTAATCAGGGCGCCACTAGTTTGAAATAGCTAAATCCGCAGACTCAAACTAGAAAGTCCTCGGTCTTGAGAACCCTTAAGGGTGTCTTAAAAATCAAAAGACTATTACTACCCTTGTTTGGTTGAGGTATCTCAGAGCAAGAAAAGACGGTATGTTCGTGCATGTTTAAGTTTATTGGGTGCTCGTTAGGCTTGACGTGCAAGTGTTGACGTGTTTCTTTCAACTAACAAAATGATATAAATTAAAAAAAATGTAAAAGAGCTTAATTGGAAACAAATAATAGTCTGATATACGCTCACAAATATTGAACTAGAACATATCGGATGTAACAATATAACATAACAAATGATTACGAAAGATCCAAAATCAATTACAACAAATTAATGATAAACGCAATATGCATAAGGTATCTATCGTCACATCAACTAGTAATAATTAAGAGTCATCAGTATAATATATATTGTTACTAAGCCTTGTGCGAGTCTACCATGGTATAGCACCCTAAGTTTTACATAAGTAAAACTTAACGAATCAGTTATGACGTACCATTACGTTAAATTATTATAATCAGATAGTTCATATGTCAGAACGACAATGTTTATCATTTACCACGATATATATAAAATTGTAAGAATAGGGAAATATAATATGAAAAAAAAACTCTGAGCATTAATCAATCCACACTAATAAATAGTGTCTCTACCAGAGGCATACTTATTTAGATTAGCATTGATATGCTATGACTTTACACCAATCCGACTTAACCTAAACTTATCTTATCTGGTCTCCGCCGATATTACCCCCTTTGAGCGTAGGCTGCTAGGCGCCTCTCAGTGGCATTTGAGGTAGTGCCCCTACCTCTGTGGCTGTAGCCGGTACCAAAAAAACACAATCAACCGGACTGACGGGTAGCTACTTGGTTAGCTTCTTAATCTCGCTCCAGATAAAAACCCTAAAAGAGCACAAGCTCTAAGTAACCACTCTTCTACTGCAATTTTCGGCAGCCTCCTCTTTTAGAATACTCCCCACACAAAGAGTATTTAAAAATAATAACAAAACCCCATAGAAATTTAGCCATCCTTGACAAAATGGCGAAGGCGAATAGCCAATATCATATCACCCTATAGGTAATTGGCATAATAAAAGCCCTAAGGAAAACTAAATAATCAATCTGATGTTTTACTTTAATTTGCCCTATCATTCACTAAACTTATGTAGTACTTTAAAAGTTCTTGTAATCAAAAATTCAAAGTAGAAAAGAAATTTATTAAAAATCATATACAACCTATATCCTATTATACATTACGAGTTCCCATGAATCCCACTATGAGGAAAGAAATCACCCTGTACAGAAAATAAATGAGTATGTACAAAATGAAAAATATATGTATTTAACTAACGTAGGGTTTTGGTGGTGATGACGAATGAGAGCAAGGCTCACTCCTGTAGGGCCCCTTGAGGAAGGAAACGGCGTATTTTGTTCCGGAATATTCCGCACGTGGCCAGTTACCAAAAAAAAATCTTGTCATCTGACAAAATCCAACAAATCCACAGTAATTTCATTTACTACATCAAACTGGTAGCTATGCCAACTTCTCTAGCCCGAAATAAGATAATCCCACCGATCTCCATATCGGTGGATAATCCCCGTAACGGCGAATTAGAAATTCTGAAACTTTTTATCAGACTTAAGCGGGGTTCTGACTTTGAAGTTTTGCTGAAGCAGTTTGAATGAATCAATGATACTGAACAACTAATGAACGTGAGAACAAGTTTTCATTAAAGATGATCAGTATATTTGTACTTTCAGTTAAAGTGAAAACTAGTTCTACTTTTATTCATTTTGGCTGATCATCATCGAATAATGAATACAAACTGAAGTTTGAGAACATAATGTATTCAGTGATTTGTTTAGTTTTGAGGTTAGACATATTATTTGAGCGTAAATATCGTTGATTAGAATGGTTTTTTGATGGCATGATGCATTTTTGGACAATTCTAATTGATAAAAATATTTTGGAATTAATTTGCTAATTGTAAACATACTTCGCAAACAACTGATTTCAATTTTCTTTTTGTCTACGAGAACGAGACACTGATAGAATTGTCCGGACCAGCTGATGTATTCAGCAAAGCATGAAACGTGTGGGGTTTATTCCTATTTTCATTAATAATGAATCAGTTAAAATGATTCATTCGAACTGACAAGTCAGAATCCCCCTTTACGCACTACCTCGTCTTAGGAGGGTTTACCGAGAAAGAGAACGAGGTCAAGTCAAGATCGTCCACTTCGAACGTCAAGGTTCAATGTTTAAGGGCCAGAAAAAATTCGACCAATAGGCCATGTCCTATGAAACACGGCCCTCGGCCATTTTAAACTCCTGACATCAAAAACGCTAAACGCATGAATACGCGGCATAATAATCCACGTCTAAACGTACCTTTAACCAAGAGCCTGCAACTCTGTTGGAACCAGCTGCGAAACAACCCAGGCGGTGTTGCCAAATTTAGCGAACACAACGCAACTTCTAAATCATCGTGCCTGCTTACATCAAGCGAAAGCTCAGAGAGTCGTTTAATATCAAACTGATGGTAGCATATATATCAATAAATTATGTTGTTTCTTGTTGGCTTGGTTCGCAAACACATCAAAATTGCACGAGGATCGCTAGAGAAACATGTACAATTGGCAACATGCCAAAGTTACCCTTCAATAGGCAACCTACAATTATTGTCAAACTCAGCTGTTTCATCTCATCTGAAAGCTATCATATCAGGAATAAACATTGACTGAATGTTTAACTTTTCCTATTAAATATTGAAACAAATCCAGGAAAATAACTGACAAGCTCCGAAACCAATATTTTTGACATCCATGAGACTGTTTTAATCTATATTATCATCGAGAAGATGTTTATTCGGGAAGGTAAGAGAACTATTAAAGGTTTTCAAATGCACTGTTATAAATGGACATAACTTTGAAGGTTTCCTCGATAGCGATGACCAGAATACAGAACGTTTTATTGATTGATTAAGTGCTAAGCCAGTGAAAATGTTCATAAAGCCCGATCGATCCTATCAAACAGCCCGAGAAATTCAAGTTACGTATACGACTACAGCACTTTCAATTTTTCCTAAAACAGGTCGATAAAAGGCTAGGGTCATACAGGTAACAGGTATCTAAACAAATAAGTAGTATTATATTTAGCTTGACGAACTAGCATAGTAGATGTACGATTAAAGGTGAAATAACGGACTTTATTTGACCTCTATTTGTTACATGTTTTCATACTAAATTGACATGTAACACAACGGCTTCATAGACCAAACAAACAATCCTATTTACAGCACTGTAGACGACAGCACTCTTTTATCCAATGAGCTCTGCTCGTTCCCAACGCGAGCGAGAAAACCAGATTGCTGCCACCAATGAAGATATGGACGTCATCGTGGAATGCTGTGAGGCAAACATTGCCCAGTTTAACGCAGGAAAAGCTCAAGCAGTTGTCTCCTTAAAAATAAGCAGATATCGCAGGACGTGACTTATCAATGACAGGACAAACATGACTCTGGCCTCATCCATAAGCTTGCTGGGCATCAAAGTAGAAAACAACATCTCTTGGCGTAATCACGTTACCAAAATCGCCAAGGCAGCAGCACAAAAACTAGAAGCAATCTATATAGAGCAAAAAAGTTGTATACACCTCATGCGTTCTTACTGCTGTATAAGGCCCACTTTTCTATGGAATACCGTTCCCGTGTGTGGAGCTCGGCACCCCAACACTTGCTCAAGATATTGGACTTCATACAGAGGAGAGCAGTCCGTCCTCTGGATGACCCAGTGTTGACTAAATACCTTGATAGCCTTGAACATCGAAGAAAAGTGGCTGTCCTATCTCTTTACTATCGTTACTACCACGGAAGGTGTTCGAACGAGCTGGCACTTATAACTGCGCCCAGAGTTGTGCCAAACAGAAACACCGGTCAGATACAAGCCTGCTCATCAACGTACTATTCAGTTGCCTAAGATGTCGTTATTACGGGACTGATTTATCTGTGCTATGAAATGGACTTCCGGGGACCGGCTTTTCCGAAAATTATTACAGCGCTTTTATTCGTTTTTATTCGATGTTACTAATTTTGATAGAGGATTGGACGAAATTGATCGTACTAAAGACATAATGGATATTAACAGGAACATTGAAGAATTGTTCTTAGCGAGATGTGATATCAACCAAAAAAAAGTATTGAAAATGTTAAAAAAAAATTGTTGCTAATGATATTGAACATGACATTGCGATTTTTCCTATTTGAATTTAATGTGCGAACATCAAGTTTAAATATACACGCAAGGCGTATTTTCTACAGCTCTTCAGTCTTATGTATACGGGGAATGACATTTACGTGCCCATTGGGTTCTTCTTGGTGAAGAATAAATATAAGTGCAGAAGTTCAGGTAATGTCATAGGTTTCGATTATTTAAAGCAAAATGTGCAGAATTGGGATACAGTTTTAGCACAAATTTCCTATTCAGCAATAATTATTGGATTATGGCAAGGTCATGTATAATTCTCCCCAGAAGGAACTGGGGATGCATTTGCGTCGGATATTTTTTTTATATGTACAGCGCCAGCTGAGAGAGAAGATTCGACGTTTCCACCGCACATTTGGACAACATTCCGGCGTAAATTACCAGAATATTATTAAAAACCATATCCAAATATTCTGCAATTTTTTCAAACTGTTCTTCAAGTGTTTATGAGTGAAATGTGGCATACGGCTCGTATAAGGATTGGTAAGTTTAGAATTTGATAGGGAACTTCCGGTGGAGCTTCCGCGTAACCTTGTTTCCTTCCTTTACCTCCCTCGATGGAAACTGAACGAAGTTAACTTTTTAGAAGCCAGCCATTGCGATTTATTTTTTTATGCTAATGACACACACACTAAAGGGAGATCCTATGGCATTCGACGAGCGGTGTGTGTGCCAAGATGTTGATTGACACGGTTCTTGAATAGCT
This sequence comes from Pissodes strobi, assembly GCA_016904865.1. NCBI lineage: Eukaryota > Metazoa > Arthropoda > Insecta > Coleoptera > Curculionidae > Pissodes > Pissodes strobi. The sequence goes on from MU181917.1 coordinate 1,452,946, forward strand.
GTAGGTTGTAATTTGGGGGAAATAGATGTCCTGGGAGTGAGTTCCATAACCATGCAGTGCGCCAGACAAAGGAGTCCTTGTAAAGCGATATTCTAGGTGTTTCCAACTGTACAACGAATGGGTGCGCCCTTGCTGTCTGTTGTCTCACAGGCCTTGCTGGGGAGGGATGAGGCTAGCCAAATCCGGGGAACCTCTGTCGTCAAAATACGTTTAAAACAGTGATATCTAGCCCATATGTCTGCGGTATTCCAGACTATCCAGATCCCGGGTCAACTCCGGATCGTCGACAAGACGCACAGTTGTCTTCTGAATGGAATCCGGCAGCTTTAGAGTGAGCTAGAGCAAGCACAACTGCTGCGGTATATACAGGTTTTTGTTGCGGAATAGCGCACCAAGCTTCTACGAGGCTGATTTTGCAATGTTAGCAACGTGGTTATGCCAGGACATATTGCAATGAGATCTCGTGGTAGAACATTTTTTTGTGAATTGCCATTGTGGGGATATTCTACCAGACCCATTTGGAGTCTCAGGCAATACCTCTTTCTTACCTTTACTACATTATTTATTTGGTGCTTGGACTCACTCTGTCACTAGAATTTCCGATGTCGTTAAAATCAAAAGGCAACTTTTCATTTTTTTTAAGTGTCGCCATTTTGTGCTCCAACGTTGTTTACAATTTTCTTTCTTAGCCTTAGCCTAATAATGTGGAACTAAAACACAAAATCAATTAAAATCGGAGCTCTCTTTTGAAAAGTTAAGTTTACACCCCAGATATACAGTCTGCACAATAAGAAAAACATAAACCCTATTGAAAACGCCCGAAATGGCAAAGATCTTCGCAGTTTGGAACCCCTTGAAGGGTTGGTCTTTGAACTTTTCATTTGAGGCCTTTGGATATAAGTTGCAGTCGCTAAACCGAAACAACTTATCCTGAGTTTCAAGTTGAATTGTTTACACTTATCCATCAGCGTCTTAAAGGTTTCCCTTGCGTTTCTACTGTTTTGGCTGAAATGCCTCTCGTTTGTGCTGGGCAAATGATTGGAACGCTGGGTAACTTTGTCTCTGTTATTGCACTCTCCCTAATTCCGAATTATTGTTAATTTTGGCAACTATATACATCTTAGGACTTCGGAGCATTTAAAGATCCTTTACACAAATAGTGCACTATGTAAAAATTGACCTCTCCTATTGGTCGATCCATCTCGTATTACGAGATGTCTGCGTGATGCAATCGATTTCTATCGAGAGCTCTTATGGTGTAGAGGTTTAGATCGTTCGGTCTCACCTGGAAAACGCGGGTTCGAACCCCGTTGCTTTTTTTTATTTTTTTTTAAAGATTATGTTTCTAAACAGCTTTTTTTCTTGATTTTGGGTATGTCTTGGGCTAGATTGGGTTAGCACCTGGTTAGTTTCCTTTTCTTGAGCCCCCGTAGCGAGCGAAGCGAGCGGAGGGCCATGCGGATCGACCAATGGGAAATGCCGATTTTTATATAGTGCACTATTTGTGTAAAGGATCTTATAATGCGACTTCGGAGACTTGCAATTTTCAAATAAACTCATAACATTGAAGTTTTAATAAACCGCCTTCCGACATGTAATATGTGAGGAAGTTTTCTAAAAAATTAAACTGATTAATTTTCATTGCAAACTATAGAACAGTGAAAAAAAATCGATACGTATTTTTTTATTTCTTCTAGAGATGATTATTACGAGAGCTATGCCAGTTTTTAGTTTTGTATATTGTAAACGACTAATTCTTAGTAACACGTTTTATTTCGCCAATACACCTTCGCCAGTACAGTTATCATAATTACATAACGCCATGAGTCGACTCTGCTATTCATACAGTAACTATATGTACGCCTTATTTCTAATCTATCTATATACCCCGTATTATATAACACCAATTCGATTCTACTGCTGCGCCATTCGGGGGTTATCACGTCCCCGCCTATTTGAACGTCGCATGTCGCGTCTCCAAAATTTGCTTGTTACATTCGGCCATCCTCCAACAATTAATGCCCTCATTAATTTAACTCGCCAGTAAATCAACCAGATCTTATCGATCTGTGCATTCGCTATAACACCAAATCGTCTACTCTAAAGGTTTCGCCTGTGGTTGCAACCTTACGCCTTTTATTAAATATCACCTTTATTTTACGCTTTTGTCAGGTTCTCACTCGCCTTTACATCGCCATAGCTCTCTCCTTTCGCCAACAGAGCATTCATCATTTGCACCTCGCCAGTCAGACTCACTCGCATGCACCTTTCAACCTGACAATTCGCTCTTTGCACCTCGCCAGTCAGGCTCACTCGCATATACCTTTCATCCTGACCATTTGCCCTTGGTATTTTACACCTCGCCTCCCCAAAAAGTCAGCAAACGCCTTGCTCGTAAACGCCAGCCCGCGCCAGCAGTTGGAAATAGTACGCCTTGGGTACCCAAAATTCGCCAAACGCCTCTCTCAATTTGAGAATCGCCTCAGAAAACCGCAAAGTCTTCGTCGCCTTCGTCTGCGCATGATCCTGGACTTCCTTACCCCTCCAATTCCACAATATCGGTTGATGGACGCCGATATCTGTCAAAAGAGGAAAGAAAGCCAGTATACAAGTCGCCAGGGGAAGGGCAACCAAATGCCCTAGCATTCGCCTGTAGATCGAGAGGTAGACCATCAATCAGACATGAAAGCGCCTTTGTGCCTGAAAGCTCACACCTTTCGATCAACGCCATTTTATCATGATAATAATGGGTCATGGTTTCGCCATCCCATTTAACCATCGCCATCATCTCTTTGAGCAGCTGAGCAAAGTCATGCACTCTAGGAAACGCCTTCCTAAGAGCCGCCTTCCAGTCTTCCCATGAGAGGTCATATCCATCGAGCCGATTAAACCAGCCCCTTGCTGCGCCTTGCAATTTCGCCTGCATAAAATACGCCCTCTCATAGTTCGACCGTTCATGAATATCGCCCAACTGATCAATTTTGCTCGACCACCTGACTACGCTACAGTCCTGGCTGTCAGGATCGAAAGGGTCAAGAATGTCGCCGCCTGCCCTTGCCCTTGACCCCATGCAGCTCAAACTGCAAGCGGAATCCGCCCTATCGCTACAAGCATGCTCTACTACCGCCTGAGGAACGCTCTCACCTGATTTTTCGCCTTTCCTGATGCCCTTAGTACCGCCAGTACCAACGGCCGCCTTTGCCATTTCAGCTGCCACAATCTGCTGGATACTAACCGCCAAACCGCCTTTCAACAGACTGTTTCGTCTTCCATCGCCGATTCGCCTTCGCCGTGGTAACCGTCGCTCAATTCAAACTCGTAATCGAAATCTAACTCGTCACTTCTGCCATCCTCCATAGGCAATTACTAGAAAAACGCCTTTTAAACACCAATGCCAATAAACACAGTTAAAATACGCCAATTTTTACAATAATCACTAATTAATTAGCACACACCTGTTTATTATTATCGTGAATATCTGAAAAATCGCCAAATGTCAATCCACTGTCAAGGATAGCAACAAACGTCCGCCTTTTGTTATGAGTTTTTGTGATATCACTACTCACAAAAAAAGAAAAAGTTGCCACTGCGATTTAACTCGCCGAAATCGCGCATTTCACCGCTCTCCACAACAAATAACACAATACGTAGGTTATCCCGACTTCTGATCTGTAAACGACTAATTTTTAGTAACACGTTTTATTTCGCCAATACACCTTCGCCAGTACAGTTGTCATAATTACATAACGCCATGAGTCGACTCTGCTATTCATACAGTAACTATATCTACGCCTTATTTCTAATCTATATATATACCCCGTATTATATAACACCGATTCGATTCTACTGCTGCGCCATTCGTTTTCCAGGGTTGTCACGTCCTCGCCTATTTGAACGTCGCACCAAAATTTGCTTGTTACAATATATAGGTATACTAAGCATGGTGCGACGTAACAAAAATTCATATCTATTGTGACGTCATAAGCACATTTCAAGGCGTTGTATCTGACTCATTTTTCGACTTATGGAAGAAAGAAAAAATACGTGTCCACTTATTTTTCATGGGCTATCGAAATATGCTATAAAAAAAATTATGAAACTTCCTCATTCTTTTAAAGCGCAATTCTACAGGGGCAACATATGCAACATGTAGCATACGATAGTTTTTCAATTGAAGCTACATTCAGTATAAATATTTGCCGCATGCCGCATGTTAAAGCTGGACTTATAGATTGACATAACATAAGCGTCACATAAGCATAAGAAGTTAAACATTCATATTTAAGTTAGGCAATTTATAGATCGACATAACATAAGACACAACATAAGCTTGACATAAGACGTTGACCAATTTTCAACTTCTTATGCTATGTGCTTATGTTCGATCAATGAAAACACAGAATTTTAATTGTATTTACCTTCTGAGAGAATGACATATGGGATGTTCAATAAAGTTTGGTGTTTTGGCTCTTTGAATGCTTGTTCTTTTTGAGAATGGTAAGGATTTATAAATTAATATACATAAGACATTATAATATACTTAAAAAAATTTTAAACAAAGTATGATATTTGTAAGGTTAGTATTTGCGATTTACGGCTCAGACGCAACATAACATAAGCCTATTTATAAACCGACCATTTCTTGAAATGTGCTTATGGTATGCTATGGCTATGCTATACTCATGTTATATTAATCTATAAATCCAGCTTAACCTTTGTAGCCCAAATACATACGTCACTTCTCAACAATATTCAGTGTGTCGAACAATGTCGCCGTTTATCCGTCAGAGGAATGAGCATCGGTACAACTTATGTCATGCGACATTGAGAAAACTGCTATGTTTATTGACGATGATCATAATTTTCCGAATTACGGAATAACAAAATTGCTAATTATTCAGGTAACAGGCTTAATAATGATAATTTGAAATAGATAGCAAGTAAATGCGAATACACTGTGCTTGAGGTGAAAAAGAAAACCAACGACCGGTGCGACGGAGAGGAATCTGTGGCGAGTTATTTTTGTATTAAAATATGTTAACTAAAATTTTCAATTTATTCAATGTTTTCAAGATCACATCTACTCAAACTTTATTAATAATATGAAAATATTATTTTACAACGAAGATTTAATTATAAATGACGCTATGGTGTAACCTGATGTATTAATAGAGCTTATGCTCCAAATTCTTTGTGTCGCCATGGTTAGTCACCATCCGTGATCCTGGAATAATGTTTCTATCTCGTATTTCATTGTCAAATGACCAATGAGAGGAGAACAATATATTATATTATTTCCCTCAAACAGTTATTAGGATGCATGCTGTTGCGATGATTTCAGCGTGCTCCACATTTGGCACTAGTGATTTCCTAAAGACCCGAAACACTGATACCAGCAAACCAAAAGAAATTTCCACTACTCTGCCATCGCGTGAATGTTTATAGTTGTGTGTTGTATAGTCTCTCACAAGAGCCGTTGTCATGGTAGCCGCTGTCATGGTAGCCGCTGAAAGGTTTCAGGATGGGTTGCTGTAGAGGGAACACATCATCCATCGTTATAAAATATAACATAATGCTATACCAGGAAGATAATGCTAGATTACCCTTTGCCAACTTTTAAGAAATTGTTGATTCTCAGAAAAGACCTCCGACAGATAAACTGTCTTGATAACCAATATTAGCGTGTGTAAAATTATAATCGGCATCTGCAACTGCCATCACCACAATGCTGAAAGTTTCTTTGTAGTTCTAGAACCGGCTGCCACTATTGCTTGGGTTTTGCCAACTGCAAAACTTGTCAATATGTTCTATATTGTTGTGGAGGATTCATGTTTTACCATACAAATGTTTGTCTATTCTCTCCACTTATTCACGAATTAGAGCCGCTTGCTCTGGCTCCAGGATGTAAATAGCACAACTGCTAGTTTATAGACCCTAACGAAGCTAAAAAACCTAACGGAAACTGGAAAATCGGTCGACGTTTCGAGGAATAAATCTGCCCCCGTTGTCAAGAACGAACAAATCTAAAAATGAAAATGGTTAGTAAATACAATAAAACAGTAAAACGCTCTTGCAGATTGTCAAGCATTGAATTGACTTTGCCAAGTGTCGGTCTCAGACAAACAAGATACTCAAACAGATGTCAGAGATATACAGAGAGGTAGAAGTTTTGAAGAGAGAAGTAACATAATTATTGCCCCTAAGAAAACAGAGGCAAAATGAGTGCTCTATATATCTTTCGGAACGCGAAGAAGAAGCATGTACTATTCTAAAAAGTGCATGTCAAAGAGAGAGTGTTCGGAGAGCATATAGATAAGAAACTGCAAAATCTAAACCCTAAGCACGAACAATCGCAAAGCACTTGATCACCATTATATTATTTGAAGCAAGCATAGTCTAACATATTACCAAGACTAGTACTCGCACTTCTACACCTCTTGAAAGCTATGGAAGTTGTCACTTGTTCACACCACTCAACTTATTCTGAGCCCAACAAAAGCTATGCACAGCCATCTGACAGCATTGAAAGCGATACACAACGAGAAGACCTTTCGATATCTGCAGTACTCTCTAGTCCCAAAATACGAGATTTGAAAGCTTGTAGTAATATATTTTTAAAAATATTCAACATAAGTAAGTAAGTAATTATAATTCTACTTACCTTGAATTCATGTAGGACGTCGATCAGAAACCCTGCGTACCTCTGGAATAATTAGGGAAATGCTTGGTTCAGATACATAAGTGAGGGTAGCTACCTCCGATCTTAATGTTACACGAGTTGGTATTGCCTCACGAAAGTTAGTATCAATTTTCTCACAATCGGTGAGATTTTCCCTAGCTAGTATTCATAATTTTCTCTGCTCATTCGAGTAAAATTCCAGAACAAAGCTTCTCAATCAAACAATTTGCTGTAAAAGTAATTCCTAGCTTCTTGACCTCCAACATATAATTCTCTCCTCCACCACCTTGGCTTTCATCTTGTTTTATTCAAATCTATCCCCAAATATACAGCTGCCAGGTCTGTTTATAAAGACATGATGCCGCGAACGGAAGCTGCCTCTATGGAATTGGTTATAGACGCGGTCTACAAATATATGCTGCGCATGCGATACTGGGCGACAAGTTGCTCATGCAACATTGTTCAAAAGTTTGTGACTTAGTCACAAACAGGATACACATGTTACCTAATGCCATCCCAATGAAAGAAATATTAAAGGCCACCCGCAATTCAGAAATTAAGATCAATTTTCTAAGGCGCTTACATTCTGTTAGATTATAAAGAGAACTCGGTGTTCAAATCTGGCAATACCCAGGAGTTGGTATTAGAGATACATTCCCGTCAGAACAATATAGATTCGCCTCATTGTTTTGTTATAATAAGTTTCCCATCTCTTATATTGTGATGAACTAAAAATTCGAAGCAAACACGCAAAAAACAGGAAATATCCAGACCACATTAAATCTATCAACAGTCTAGTTTTTTTCTAAGAAACTTTAAACTTTGCGGTTCGGAGTCGCTTAACCGGAATTTCCTTGTCTGACTTTACGAGTAAAACTTGGCATGTTTACATTTATACCGCTCCGTCGTTGAGGTTTTGCCAGCTTTTTTGTTATCGACTGTTTTTCTTATACCCAATGATGTTTCTTTTTCGATACAGTAATTGAATTTTAGCAGAGTCGGACTGACTCTATAAATTTAGCGTGATTCCGTTAGACTGATTAGTAAAAGTATGCAATATTCCAATCCAGAAACGACTGGATAAGAATATTGCTTGCGTTGCGATAAAAAGTTAGTATCACCAGGAGACACATGATTACAATTATTTAGTTATTTTTGGTAGGTAATGCTTGAAGCAAATATGCTTCAATCTTTACTCGTTTAAGTAATCAAAAACCATTAGATGCAATACATTAATCCAAAATCCTCAGTGGCTCAAGCCATTAATACATAATTCGCCCTTTTTCTGTTTTCTGCCTGGCTACTCTAATGTTTTCATGCTCTCACTTTGTTGATCGCTAGTTTTTTCTCGGCACTCTTAAACAATAAATCTCTGTCTGCGACACGCGTGACTCGTATAGTGTCCATTCATCGCCTTTTTATTTTTTATACCTTTTTTGTTTAGGGGTTTGTTTCGTTTTTGCCCGGACTGAGAGGGCGCTATTTTATTGTAAGAGCGTTTTTCCGACAACGTTTTTTAACGTGTGTTTTTAATTGGGGCGCTAGTTTATAGCCGCCGCTCGTCAACGCAGATTGTTTCATAAATTAAAGATTGATGATTCCGATTTGTTTAGTAGTAGAACAGAAAGAAATTAACATTTAGATCAAAGCAACCGTTAGAACAAAAATATGGGACGAGGGCTATTTATGTTGGGTTAATTTGTAAATACACTGTCGAATCAAGTCACAATAAAATTGGGAAAAACTTGTTAAACTTGCAGTTTTCTTTACTTTTAGTAGCGTTCTTCATTTCTTGTTTTAAGACGAGTCTACAATTTCCTAGATTGACCCAGTCTTGTATGCCGCAGACTTTAAAATATAAGTTTGTTTAATCAAAATAATATTGAAGCTTGAAGTGTGAGCTAGCAGCTGTGCTAAAATTAAATGACCATAATTTGATTTCATACCCTTTAAACGTGAAAATTAATAGAAAAACAGCGATTTTTTCAGATATGTCTATATGATGACAAAGTTGAATTTATAAATTATTCTAAGATTTTTAAAAATATGCTTTTAGGCGCCATGGAGGGAGGGAGCAAGTAAGCTTTTGCCCATCAATTTTCGAAGGTATTTCGAATTAGTTTTCAACTATCACTACCCATACCCTACCTGTAAGTACATTCACTTACAATTGGCCCCCATCCCACGTTTGACATCCACGGGCCGCTACTGCTTGCGAAGAAATAACGAAATTGATTGGCAAGATTATGGAACATTACGAAAAGCTGATTCTAGGGCTGTTATTTCAATAATTATAAATAGTCATGATACCTGGATCACTTAGTGGTTTTAATATTTATAGCTGTGGATCGTAGAGTTGGCAGTTGGGCGTAGGCGCCACTAAATATTCTAATATCAATATCTCAATGATTTTTAAGCATTGAAGTTAGAGTAGTAAAATTTTGAAAAATAGGCTATCTAAGAATATCGAGAAACCTTAAAAGAAATTGCATAAATTCAACTTGACCTTGACTTCAGTCTACCAGGATAAACATCAAAGATCCTAATTAGGCTATTTATTTAAATATTAAATATATTCTCAGACATAACTTGCTCAAAGCAAAATTAGTTAGGTCTCAAATCGTATTGAAACTAAGGTATCGGACTTAAAATAATGATAAGATTCTCTAAAATAAGTATCATACAAATTATAAGATCATTAACTTTTAAAAATAAGTATCATACCAATTATAAGATCATTAACTTTTAATCTTATGTTCTAAATCATTAATACCGCCTAGTTCCTATTTTTATAATATTTAAAACTAAAATCTGAATTTTTAAAGTTCTGACTAAATAAAAGATAATCACAGAACGAACACATTAAATAAAAATTAATCTGCTAAATAAAAAATCAATTATAAATTAATCTCATTACAGCGATAATATCAGTGGGCAAAAAAAATAAATCAAATAAATTAACCTGTAAAGAGAATAAATGATCACTGCAGATTTACAGCGGAAATCCAAGTGAGCTTAATTCGGTGACCTGCATATGGACAAAAACCTAAAGTGGTAGTTATGGAAGACGGTCTACTGCCATAAGGCTTACAGTAAATTACAGTAAGTGCGTAGCATTTAAGTAAGTATTCGTAATACAAAAAGTAAATCACATAATCATGATAGTGTTAACAAGACATTTGCTAACTAAAATAATATCATATACGGTAATGAAAAAAGTCGGTTTTAATTATTCAAATAACGGTAAGCAACGGTAATAGTAACTATAAAAGATCATAATCGATTTAAAGCCACCTAACACTGTACGCAATGCAAAAATGTAAATCAAATAATTACAAGGATATACTGTAGTGAAGAAAGTCACTGTTAGTTAATCACATAAATTACGATAAAAAACGGTATTAGACCTGATAAAAAAATATTAACGGTAGTTTCGAAAAATATAAGGTAAGGTTTTATAAGTAAAATAAGTAATTATAAGGCCTACTTGTGTAGTGGAATTCACTGGCAGTTGTTGATGGCTATTCCCTAACTCATGCGGCTACCTGTCTGGACACAATTAGAGCTTTAC
>MU181917.1:1480907-1498325 GCA_016904865.1 Pissodes strobi
GTTAATAACAATATCAAAATATATACACATGTTATGCCATCAAATATCAATTATCAATGAGATTAGAAGAAATATTTATGTAAATTATGTTAATAACAATAGGAAAATGTATACACATATTAGGCCATCAAATATTAATTATCAATGAGATTAGTAGAAATATTTATATAAATTATGTTAATAACAATATGAAAATGTAGACACATGTTAGGCCATCAATTATTAATTATCAATGAGATTAGTAGAAATATTTATGCAAATTATGTTAATAACTTTATGAAAATGTATACACATATTAGGCCATCAAATATTAATTATCAATGAGATTAGTAGAAATATTTATGTAAATTATGTTAATAACAATATGAAAATGTATACACATGTTATGCCATCAAATATTAATTATCAATGAAAATAGAAGAAATATTTATGCAAATTATGTTAATAACAATATGAAAATGTATACACATGTTAGGCCATCAAATACTAATTATCAATGAGATGAGAAGAAATATTTATGTAAATTATGTTAATAAAAATATGAAAATGTATACACATGTTAGGCCATCAAATATTAATTATCAATGAGATTAGAAGAAATATTTATGTAAATTATGTTAATAACAATAGGAAAATGTATACACATGTTATGCCATCAAATATTAATTATCAATGAAAATAGAAGAAATATTTATGCAAATTATGTTAATAACAATATGAAAATGTATATACATGTTATGCCATCAAATATTAATTATCAATGAAAATAGAAGAGACATTTATGCAAATTATGTTAATAACAATATGAAAATGTATACACATGTTAGGCCATCAAATATTAATTATCAATGAGATTAGAAGAAATATTTATGTAAATTATGTTAATAACAATATGAAAATGTATACACATATTAGGCCATCAAATATTAATTATCAATGATATTAGTAGAAATATTTATGTAAATTATGTTAATAACAATATGAAAATGTATACACATATTAGGCCATCAAATATTAATTATCAATTAAAATATATAATGGTACAAATTATGCTAATCGCAATATTATAAGTTTCATTTTACCGACTTGTAATGACATAATTGCAACACAGAAGCAAAACAATTCACCAAATCAAACCGTACACTCCGATGGCTTCTGACTCTCTATTTTTCGTTCTCCAGCAATACCTTTGGGATCTCCTCCAAAAAAACCTCGCAAAAACTCGACTTCAATTTATGACTTGTTTTTATCTTTTACATGTATAAGGGGTGTCTCAAAATATACACATATATAGGGTGTCGCAAAAATGAATGTATCAGGTCTAATGAAATAGTATTTTAAAGATGCAGGTTATCTCAGTATATATTAGAAAGATGAATTTCTATAGCTATTTTGGCATTTGAGTCGGTCGAGTCATTGCCGGGTATGCCGACTTGGCTGGGTATTCACAGGAATGCGCCTGTAATTTTACATTGCTGGCATATACTTAATAGGTCTAATATTTGCCTAGAAATAGAATGGATAAGGAGAGTATTTGCCTCGTGAATGATACAGAAGGAGTTTCAGATTTTCTCTTATTGCAATCCATTCTCATCTTTATTTTCTTCTAGCTTTAAAAGTTAATTATTATTATATATTTTCAGTGTCGAAATCTTCAGAGTAAGTGATCATTTTATAGTGCTAACTGTAATAATTACTTATAGTATCTGGGATGTATACTATGGAGGTATTTCGAGTTAAATATGATGGAGTAGTGTCAGTCACTTGACGCACATATTACAAGAATATGATTAATTTTCATTAACATCTCCTTATAATGCTAAAATGGTTAGCGAAACGCCCTAGAGTATATAAATTGTATTTCGGTATTATGGACAAAACTGTGTTGTAGCGCATTTTGCCGACGGTTCCAAACCACAACTTAAATCAAATTACTAAAAAGATAACTTTTAAAAGATAAAGAATTTTGGCTTAAAACAAATAATATTCCTGCATTTTTAAATTAGCCTCTTTGATAGCATCAATTGATAAGAAAATATTTTCCATGTATAAAAAATAGGAAAATGGAAATCATTTTGACCCTTGAAGATGAAACACTGATAAACAATAATGCTCATTTGATATAGGTAAAATTCCAAAATGCCAGGCTCGTCAATTAGGTATGCATGCAAAGCCATTATATTGTTTTGGAGTAAGCCTGGAATGCCGAGGATTTCAAAGGGCTCAAGATAACCCTTAATATATCTGTGATTTACTGAGTAGACCCTGTTTTAAGGTATTAGGGCACTATTCCCTTGTCAACGGGTAAACAGATATTGAAACCATCTTAAATGGATAATATGTATATTTTCGCATGAAATAGTATCAACTTAAAGAATGCAGTTAAGATTGAATAATTAAATCTACAAGTTGCGGAAATATATTACTAACATTTATACATCACCAAACTGATCTCGGAACTAGGGCTCGAGTAACAGTTTTATCTTGAAATACCAAATAGGTAATGTCGCCCTCCCTTTAACTTTTTTATTTTAAATGTTCCAAAAAAATTTAAAGTATGGTTATGTAGGTACTGAAAGTTACTTTTTTTCTGCGTATAAAAATATTGAAAAAATTATCAGTATACAGGGAAAAACAAAAAGTTATTTTTTTTTTCAATGGAACACCCTATATATGAATTTATTTTTCGATTCCTCGTAAAATTCTAAGCATATTTCATGTATGATGTTATACCTCTAGAGTTAGTAGTTTCACAGCTATAAACAGTTGAAAATCGGAACTTTGGCTACTTTTCAGCTTGGTAGCAAGAAGATCATTAGAGATGGAGTAAAATGAATTTCACATTCCTATCTTAACTTTCCAAGAGCTATCTGATGGTGTTAACTGATGGTACCTACCGAGTTACCAGATTTGGTACCCATGGTGCCGCCTGCCAGTTAGTACCGTCAGATAGCTCTTGAAAAGTTAAGACAGGAATGACCTTCTTGCTACCAATGTGAAAATTAGCCAAAGTATCGATTTTCAACTGTTTATAGCTGTGAAACTACTAACTCTAGAGGTATAACACCATACATAAAATATGCTACAAATTCGAGTGCATGCATGGGGATCTCGGGAACCGTAAGCGATACGAAGTCGGTTAAATTAAGGCAAAGTTGTACAATTTGATGCCCAGCAAGATGCAGTTTTGATATTTGAAAAATTCCGAATAGTTCCGGAGATATTCGTAAAAACCCGAAAGGCAGCTATTTTATTTTTATCTTTTCCTGACTTTATTTGAAAAGATAATATAACATAAATTTAACATTAATTGCCACTTTTTCCCATTTATAAAATAACAGTATCAAATTTCTAATCTGACGTTTCGTGTCCGACCCCCATCATCAACTTCATTTAATTATTTTTTTATTTGATTTTTTAGAAGCCTTTGGTTTCCCAAAACCAACGATGTATCACACTTATCAATATATCAACAAATCTAGATTTTTTTCATAAGAGATAATGTGTTAGACAGAGATGGGACGATCTTTTCTGACCCGATTTCACTTATGAGAATATTTGTTACCGCTATTGGACAAGTGTGTTACAACTTTGGTTCTGGAAGAACAAAGGCTTATAAAAAATTAAATAAAAAATCCAGGTCCGTATTTAAAAAAGTGAAGTTGATGATGGGGGCCCGGACACGAAACGTCAGATTTAAATTTTGATACTGCCACTTTTTAAAGGGAAAAAAGTGGCGACAACAATGTTAAATTTATGTTATATTATTTCTTCAAATAAAGTCAGGAAAAAATAAAAATAAAATAGCTGCTTTTCGGTTTTTAGGAATATCTCCGGAATTATTCGGAATTTTTCAAATATCAAAACTGCATCTTGTTGGGCATCAAACTACACAACTTTGCCTTAATTTAACCGACTTCGTATCTCTTACGGTTCCCGAGATCCCCATGCATGCACTCGAAATTCTAGCAACCTGTACAGGGTGTTCCATTGAAAAATAATTTACTTTTTGTTTTCCAATGTATACTGATCATTTTTCCAATATTTTTACACGCAGAAAAAAAAGTAATTTTCTGTACCTACATAACAATATTTTAAATTTTATTCGGACACTTAAAATAAAAAAGTTAAAGGGGGGCGATATTAAAGGGGATCACCCTGTACTTTTTAAAAACTAAGTATATCGAAAACAACGCGATGTCAAAACTTATTAGATCTTGAAAGTAAAACAATTTTTTCTGTTTTAAAGTGAAACTTCTTTACGCACGCTGTACTTGTGGCGAAAGCTGGTGAACGTGTTACGAAATTTGTGATTCGTTACGAAATTTATGACATGGCGCAAACGAGATGTATGGCAAAGCGCAAGGCGATGGAAAGTAGGGAGGGAGATAATATATAGCGTTGCTAAATAGAGAAATATATAGTTACACGGTGACAAAGCCAGGTGAACGGAAATAGAGAGAGATATATAGCTTTGGTAAAGCCAGAAGGAGATAAAGTTATGTGTCGCATACCTAAAGCACTGCGCAGGCCTGTAGGCTATTCTCGGTTTCTGTTCTATGATGATGAAATTTTACTTTTAGTGTGTGGCCCACAAGAGCACTAATTCTTTGAAGTGGAACTTATTTAGGAACGCTGTACCTGGAGAGAGCTGGTGAACGCAATACGAAAGTTACAAAATGTGTGATACGGCGAGACGATTGAAAGTAGGGAGCGTGATATAGCGTTGGTAAGACAGATGGGGAGTTACGTGGTAACATCGTAAACCGAAGTTTTGTAGGCCCATCCACAATTCAAACCAAGCATATGATCAACAAGTTTGATCTACGCCTCTCCTACATCATCCGCGTCACACTATCCTATCTTTCTCTGATAAGAATCAGTCGTTGAACGAGCGGGGGTTTAGTGTATAATAGTACATTCTACTATTCCTGTTAACGAATTTACATAAAATAATATTGGTTAGCGTGCAGGAATATAGCTCAGATTCGGTATCGATCTACGTCAGGTGAGGAGAGATGATAAAGAAGACACATTAGGTTAAAACAATAACATCGTCTATTGGTCAAAAACTTAATGACAAAATATTAACAGGTCAGGTCAGAAACTTAATAAGAATATATTTTATCCGATTTCTAAGGTTCGCATGTTATCTCACTTAAGTCATATTTTTGAGCTGTTTATAGGTCTTTGGACTCTTTGGTCAGTGTTTTACAAATATAGTTTTCCTTAAGAGATGTGTTGTGTTTTATTTAAAGTTAGCATAGATTTTATTTTTCCTACTGTGGGTAGGCAACTGAGTTCCACGTACAGTTGCACTGCAAGACTCAGGTTTATGTAAGGAACTAGGATAGGTTGTGACCCAGCAAACATGTGCTCTGCCTGGAACTGGATTTTAGGCCAGACGCAAAGTTTCCCGATTTTTTGTTTTGTGGTAAGGTGAAGAAATTCATTTACGCACTTCCACCTCTCCTGAAGTAGGGAATGTGGTACTCGCCTTCCGAGAGGAATACCCAATAAAACTCCACCGTCATGGTTGCACCATGGATGTCTCTGGATGCAAAAATGGTTACAAGTAGTTACCTTAAAAACCATTATCTCTTATGGTATACCCAATTCATTGACACTTAGAGTGTCCCCTCTACAATCTATGTACCTCGTTTACTTGGTTTGTTATCTGCGATTTGCAACCTCTCTTTTCGTTGTTCCCTGATGCTAGTGCGTCCTAGCACTAGGTCTCGGTCTGTATTATTGGTCGGAGTAGGCATCCTGCCTTGGCTCGTTCCTGGTTTGGTACTACTGCCTACGGTTTAGGCCATCCCTGAGCCTGGGATAATATACCCTGCGCCTGCGCACTTCCTCCGCCGGGTCGTAGTTGACAAGTTCTCTCAACTTCTGGTTGGGATGATGTTCTGCTGCCTGGAATATCTTCTCAATTCTTGTTCTTAATGCTTCTTTAAATTTGGCCCATTTTAGGTCCATGTGTAGGTTACTGTTGCGTATGAACCATGGGGCTCCAACCGCATTCCTCACCAGGATGTTTGAAACGCTTGCAAGTTTGTTTAAATATGTCTTTGCTGTAGATCCCAATATTGTGGGGTCATAGGTTAGTTGCGATCTTGCAATTGCCTTTATCATTGTTAGTTTAACCTTTAGCGACATTTTACTATGCCTTCCAATTAGTGGATATCCATAGCCTTCTTTTTCTTCTGTATTGACTTGGTTAGTTCGTGTTAGCAACTTATCGGAACCGGTTCAAATGACTAAAATAAATTGGAACTAACTGAAACTAAATGAGAGTTTATTGAACGACTAACCAAAAGTAACCAAAAGCAACAAAACAGGTTAAACGAATCGGAACAGGTTACAAACATTAAAGTACGTTAAAACTAACCAACACGAACTGAATTTTTGCGACTAACCAAACTTAACAAAAACATTAAATTTGATTATAATTATTTTGAAATATGTGTGGTACAAACTATCTTTATTTTCAGGGTCTTATATGTAAGTATCACTCTCATTTACTCCCTCTATATGTTTCTGTTCTTCTTTTCTAAGCCATGTTTTATGATCTAAGAAGAGCGAGATCTTCGATCACCCCATTGTACCTTTTCTGATCACGACTCGACTATATCAGTACCTCTTCTGTTTACATACTGTTTGTTCAAATTCTAGTTTTCCTGCTGGTGTTTTTTTACTGGTGTACTGTTAAAGCATTTTTGATATCTTGCATCTAACTCTCTCTGGTGTTTTTTTACTGGTGTACTGTTAAAGCATTTTTGATATCTTGCATCTAACTCTTTATCAAATGGCCTTGCTTCAAATCACTAATTTTCTCAGTACAGAGAATTTGGAAGATTATTTTAATTAAACAATTTTATACAGCGCTTAGGAGTATGATGCATCTTTGGCCGTTCCTTTCTTTAAGTTAATAATCCCACTGCGTCTTTTCTTCGTTTGTAATTGAGGAAAATTCTAGTTAATTCTGACGCAATCCAATATCCGAAATACTTAAACATTTTGGTTTGCAAATAACATTTATATCCTTGTCTTTGTTTCGTATTTGTGGATGTATTTCTTAGTTTTGATCTTTATCCTGAATCTGCTAATCTTTTTTGAATAGTGGTTCCTAATGTTCCTTCGGTGTTATAGTTAATTTTGTTCTGCTTCTCAGCATACTCTATAGTTAGTTTTATTTTTAAATAATGCACAGTAGAAAATAATTATATAATAAAAATGCAAATAAAACTTCCTTAATGTATATTCCGGAGAAATTTCAGCATGTCGCAGTATTTTCGCGGTCTGGTCCCGTTTCAGTGGCTACATTTGTGTCACCCACTGGAAAATTTATGTTGTCTCCGAAACAGCACACATACACCGCTTGCAGTGACGTTTAGGACTTCGACCTTAAGTTGCAACTTTAATAGAAGGCCAAATTCTGGAGATTTTACATTGTTGCGACAGTACATTATGAGCACTATCTTAAATTTGGTTACGGTCTAAATCCTACTTTAGCATCAAGAGCCATGACATTAATTTGCAAACAGTTTTGCTAGCCATCATAGATAATGCAATAATGAAAATAAATCAATGATCAACTTCACAAATTTGTTATTCTTTTCCTATATTTTTTTATTATTATTTACGTATAAAGCGTATATACTGTTTCCAAAAACCCTTTTAAATCTCTGCAAAACAAATTCCTGCAATGGTAAGATAGAACTAATTTTATTATTCAAATGTGACAGAGGAAATGGAAAAATTTTCATCCAAATTAAAGGAAATTAAACTGAATTGGATGTAGATAGGGAGTTTCCATAGCAATTCGGAGGTGGAATCGTGAATATCTGTTTTTATAGTTGATTTTAATGGTATCAGACACAGATTTACTTTTAAAGGTCGGAAATGTAAAACTGTCTTGGTGAGAGTCAGAACTAATTTTACTTTTAAAAAAGATAAAACTAATGCAATCTATTTAATTTGTTAAGTTAAGCATGCAAAGTTATTGTTTGCTTGTCAACAGAACACAGAACAGTGTTCTGATATGCACAAAAAAACTCTTGTGAAGCTACTCAATGCCAGGTTGTATTCACACAATAATATCTATTTAAATAACGAAAAAAATATTTTGGAATAATGGAAATGATGTTTTGAAGATTTGTACTGAAATACTTGCAGAGAATATTATTTCAAGTCTATACAAAAGAGTATTGGGACTTTGTTTGAAACTATGTACTATTGAGAAGGCATTTTTACTGAGTTGTTTATATAGATTTCACAATTCCTTGAAAGTCAGAAGAATTCCAATATTGCAATTACCTCATGTTTTAAACAAATTGCGAAGATCTCAAATGATTATGGTTATTTAGAATGTAACTGCCATGGAAAAGTAGTTCAGTTAATTCGGAATGACGTTAAACTTTTTAATAACTTGAACATCTTAAGTACAAAGATATCAACTGCATACTGCAAGAAGTAGAAGAACAAAGAAAATGAAGTTCAATATTAAGTTCAACATCAGATGGGGTCAGAACATATCGTTTCTGATGATGATGATGATGATGATGATGATGATGATGAGAATAAATGCCAATATATCTTTATTTTGAAAATGTAAGTGGCTAAGCGGCCTCTCAAATTATATTTTAACACGTTTCCTACCGGCGTGCTAAGACGTGTGTCTTGTCACAAACCGGGCGCGTTAACTTTGGAATCCTTAAGAAAGCTGTACAGCATAAACCAGAGGCCACTGAGGTGGCCGCGCGCGAGCCGCTAAGTTCCTCATAGACCGAACAGATCATACACATTGCCATTTATGGCCCGCCTAAATTCATATACCATAAAAGGAGTTTCAATTTGCGGCCAGTATAGTGGTCGCGGTTCACAGTGGGAGACTCCAAAGGCCACTATAGTGGCCGTCGGTAGTGAAGATGTAAAGTCAGAGGAGAAAGTTGGAATTTTGCAAATGTCCGATATCTATTAACATATATATTTCCCTATATACAGCTGCTGGGTGGGGAGGCGGTAAATGATCGTGCGCGAGTGGCAAATGTTGTACCATAAGGGTCTTATCTTAGAAATGTAATATCATTGTTGAAGCATGGGAGAACGCAAAAATGTTATATTATTAGTAGTAATAAATACATAAAAAATTGTGTGCTTAAGACCACACGCCATAGGTGAAAATTTTAACAATGCACGATTTATTATAAAATGCAAGTAAATTTTTGTGTTCTATATTTTGAAATTACTTGCCACAACTTTGATGTTAAAAATAAATTTTTACCTCGAGTCAACCAAACTATCCCAAAATAACCCATAAAAGTGGCAGAAACGGTAGCATAATGCTAGAAAAATTTCCAATTCTCGTATCCCGGCCTATTATCCCGTCTTCAAATCGTTTTAAATACAATTTCAGGCAAATACATCTACTTACTTGTTACAAAAACTATACGCATCGATATGCGAAAGGTAAAATTTTACTTCTAAATCTGCCAAAAAACCCACTAGAAAAACTCCTAATCACCAGAGAATTTCCATATTTTCCCAACCTGACCAATTTGTTCCTGCTTCAAACCGTTTTCAATAAGATTTCAGGAAACTGGAAGATATATTCCTTCAAATTTCCCATAATGCATCAAAACCAAAGCTCTCTGTGCAGACTCGTTTAATAGTCGAAATATTGGACATTTTTGCGATTTTCTCCATGTTTCATTTTAAGTTAGATTTTTTCGTATTTCCCGATCTCCTACGGAAAGTTGCTATCGACCTTTTTTTATAGCAAAAATTACGAGGTTTACGAATCTGAGAGTGGTTTCTTGAAAATAATTATACGTTGACTGGCACGTAAGCTTAAACTAGATCTTTCAAACTGAAAATCAATTCGGCATCTTCAATAAGATCGATGCTATGTTTTGGTATGCTCTCCTCATATTCACCCTCTCTAATGTACAAAAGTATGGTTTCTCCAGTTTTTCGGATTTCCCGCAATAAAATAATAAGAAGTGCCGTGCCAAAACACAAAATGGCGCTATGTTTAAATTCAACTAGCTCACCCTGTATAAAAGCCATAATCATTTCCAAAGTGTCCGCTAGTACAGTTGTTAGAGTAGATTCTTGTCAAGTTTTTCTAAAAAAAAAACTTTTCTGAACTTAGACTTTTCCCCTTAAAGTTTCCTATCGAACTTGAACTGACTCAGAGTGGTTGCTTATCGTATTTCGTGATGTACAAAATGCTATTAGTTTCTCCAATTACTGACACCAGTTGTCACTTAGCGGATCTTGCACATAGCGAATAGATATCAAAAGGAAAAATATAACAAACCATTTATTGTTATACAGCTGTATTAAAGAGCTTAGGAATTCGTTCTCCTTTACTTTTAAAGCATGTCTGGGCATTTTGGGTCCTACTTTGAAGACTTATTTTCATATCGAGATAGAAGGTGATAAGCATGCATTCTTTGCCTAAACGGCAAATATTATACTTATCTGAATAGAGCTTTAAATGATATTTTACACCGCTGACAACACATTCTACATAGGCCCATCCCTTACATCAAGAGCATTGTACCCAGTCTTCCTCAACATTTTCCCCACAAATGATGCAATCTGTAGCACTCGTATTATTTGCCGCTGTTCTGTTTTCGCTCTCAACAGACAGAAAGAAGCTTCTCAGGTTTATTGCTGGACTTCTGTTTTATATTTTTAATTTCCCTCTGTTCTTTATCCTTCAGATTTCCTTGTTTTTTCTTAGCTTTCTCTAGTTTTTTTTTCAATTCTGCTTATTCCTTAGCTTCTGGTTTCTCTCCCAGTAGTTTATGGTATGGGGTAGAGGACAAGATTTCGCTTTTTTACTTTCCTTTTCCATGCAGTTAATTTTCTTTCCAGATCTCTAGCAATGGGCGAACTCTGTTTAATAGCATCTTGGAAAGCTGTAGATGTTGAGGGCATTGAGTCTACTGAAGAAAGGACATTTGTTGAAGTCGTCACATAGGTAGATGATGATGCGCCGTTCACAGCAAATAAGCTGTCCGTCAGCTTTTCAGTTGTCCCAGAGTCTAAGTTAGAATTTAAAAATAAAGGATGGGGGAAGAGATTGAGTATGAATTTCGTTGTGATTTCCTAAATCTACTTCTGCTCTAGCGTTTGATGCAGGAAGATAATCTAGGTCTGTAAAATACTTTTGTGCAGAGGATATATCCTTGTGCACTGAAATGCTGACTGAGCAAATTCTATTCTGCAAATTTTTGCAGATGCGTTCCCAACCAATCCTCATATTGCTTGAACAGGGATTTCAGCCCTTGTTTTCCATATTTGCTCCTCCAAACATGCAGCATTACAAGCGCTTTTAAAAGGTTTCATAATAATTCGATCCACAGGCTGGAGTTTGTTAGTTGTGTGAGGAGGTAAATTTAGCAGATGAACGGGGTGTTCTTTCGCAAATAAAATATCGTTTAAATCTTTATGAGTGCTATGACCATCTAATATTAAAAGAACCGGACTTTCCTCGGTTATATCAACTCGTTCAACAAAGGCTTTCAACCATTTTCAATGGCCTGGGACTGTTATCCATCCACTTGGATGAGCTTCAAAGGTGCTTTCGATTGGAGTGTCTTTTGTTAGTTTTGAATCCATTCGCTCCCGCGAGAATACAAAAAGTGGTGGAACAAATTGACTCCAGCAGCATTGATGCAGAGCATTAAAGTTATACCCTTCCCTGGTTCACATGAAGTAAGCTTACTAACTTGTTTTTTGCCTTTTAGGGACAAAACTTTAAGAGCATTAGAATCTACCATATAAACACATGTTTCGTCGCAGTTAAAAATTCGGCTAGCAGTGAACGAATATTTCTGCATAAGCTCGTCTAGTTTATTAAAGGAGGCATCAACTTGTTGCTTATTGAATCCTTGTGCTCTCTGAAGACTTGTTGATCCAGCAGAAAGCAAAGGAAACTGGATGCCGCTTAATGAAAAGGTGATAAAATTTATTTCCCGCTGTCTTTTTTGTTTTATTGAATTGATATGAAGTGACAATTTAAAATGTTCAGCGATATCATATGCCTACTGCAAAAATTCCTTTTTATTTACTGGTAGGAAAACAAGCATCCAAATATTTAAGATGCCGAATAAGTTCATCACCTAACTGAACACTAAAGGTATTCGAAAATCTACTCAAAGCAGGTTTCATCTGAACAGTACTTCCAGGTCGAAGGGCATTAATGCGATTACCTAAAGAGCTTTTAGGAAGCGAAAAGTGGAAAGCTGCAACCTGATACTGAATTTTCCGGACAGAACACTGTCCGCAATCTCTTTCATGCTTAATCCATCCCACTTTCCTTTCTTTTTGTCAGCCATTCTACTATTTCTGAAATAAAAAATAATAGTAATGGAAAGAGTTCCTCACAAAAAGTATTATTTTGTGTCCGGTATACTGGGGAGAGAAGCAATGCCCGATACTGGGACAATACAAGGGGGTTAGGAAAACAGGTTATTTTCTATAACCTACATATTATTTAATTGATTTTTTGGTCGTATTTTGTCCCTCGCCTTATAACACGTCAAGTGTCATCAACAATGTTATCAATAACTTATCGCTATTATGTCAAAAGCTGGTGTAAACCTTATGCGATGCAAAAGAAAACACCTATTCACACAGAAATATGCCAATAACTTCCAACTGACGCTTGCGAGATTGAACTGGCGCGAAAGAGGTGACCATACGGATCGACGTCTCGCCAAAATTCTATAAAACGTGCCATTAGCATGACACAAAATTACAAACCTTTACCAATCTTGAGCATGGCAGTGGTTAAATCGGAACTGTCCGATATTGGGAACTGTCCGGCGGTGGGGCAGCTTCCCCTACACTTTATAGTAGCAGATCACACAATGTGTCACAATGCCGCCCATTCTCGAATTGCGTTTAGTTACCTTTAATCAAAGGAGAAACAAACGATAATATTCAATAACCAGGCGCATTGATCATAATTCTAGATTTTGTAAGGGAACAGATGATTCTATCTATTCTGTTTTTGTCCTATTATTAAAATATACTGTTAACTCAGAGGGAATTGTATTATTTGGTAATACTTAATTTCCAATGGAAATCTGGAGAACCACTCAAACTAACCTCTGTGTTTTAGCCAAAGCTTGTAGTTTCAAATGACTTGACACAATCAATCACATATATAATCTATTCCCGATTTAGTTATCCGCAGTCAGGGAAAAACAATGACCGAAGACGATACGTGGTTCTTAAGTAATTGATATCATCTAAGTTACCTAATTGAGGGCATATCAGAATATATTCTAAAGTTGGGAAGTTATCGATATTTATTAATAATTTGTAGGCTAGGACAACTGAATAAAGCTTCCTACTTGAAGTTAAGTAATAACCAGGGGGCCAGTTCTTTTCATCTGTTGATATCTAATGACCAGATATATCCACAAAACAACAAACCATGCAGCTGTTCACTTTATTTTTAATATGTTAAGCATTGCTGAAAATGATTTTATTGTCCAAATAGACGTACGCTGTGTGACAAACCTGTTCATAAAAAATTTCAATGTTTCAAATGCTTCTTCCTTATCATCTATAACTAAATGCCTCCAACTTTTCCTGTTACCTCGCTTGATATAGTTTTCAAAGATTAGTTTCAAATGACTAAAGTATCTCCATAATGCTTAGCATATAAAATAGATGTCATCCATTTTCGATTCCGTTTTATTTTAGAATTTCGACTCGAGAAGTAAGAGCTATCTGTTACGTATATATCGGTATAATTCTTTAAATGTGACAGTCGATGGCTTTTATTGAGTGGAATGGGTAGTTCTGGAAAACATATGGCACCAGTGGTACAATGAGTATTTATGAATAAATGAATGTATTTGTTAATAGCATTGCTAATAAAAAAACACGAACATTATTGAACGGCATGGACTTGTCTTAAATACTATGATTATCTAAAATAATGTTTTAATTAATTTTTTGAATTTTGGACTTAATCTGAATCTGAATTGAGTTTATTAAAGTCGACTACATCACATTGAAATAAATTTTAACAAATTGTTCTGATCAGATGTTGAACTTGAAGCTACATGAAAATCAAACCTAGTTATTATCATATAGTTGTTCATATCAACAACCAGCTGTATTCTATACTTTATTTTCGTTAAGTATCTACTACAGCCCAATACAACCTTTAGCGGTTTTGTTCCTTTTTGCAGGACACCTAGGTCCCTCTTACTAAACATAAACAAAATATTCGAACGGTATATAGTTCAGATGTCAAAGTATAATAGTTTTGTAAACAAGTAATTTAGACTAGATACTAGATACCTCAGTTTCTCCCTATTCTGCATAAACAATTCACTTTTTTTAATATCCTCTTCGTGATGTAATTAAAAGTACCTCTAGGCGTTTACGTTATTTAACTTGTCCTGTTTTATCACAATAATAGATTGATCATTATTATTATAAATATCTACATTATTATATTTTCTTTTAAGTATCGTAAACTTTGTTTTAATTACATTTACACTAGGAGTATTATTTCACCGTCATTTGGGCAACCTAAGTATTTATTTATTGTTTGTATCACATCCTTCACATTGTTACTTTCACAAAACAATATTCTATCATTAGCAAAAAAATTGAAGTTCACACTGGGTGACAAGATAATTTATGTACAGTACACGAAATCACATAGAAATAGGGGAGTCCTATCTCATCATCTCGCGGTAATGCTGAACATTCACCGTTAAGGCATTACCAGCCCGATCTTGAAGAAAATACGTGCCAATAATCCTCTGACTCCACAAAGTACACCAAACAGTGACTTTAGTTGAATATATTGTTTTTTCGTGGATTACATGTGGATTTTTAGACCCCAGATTTGTCAGTTTTACTTATTGACAGGTCCCGAAAGGTAAAAATGAGCATCGTCACAGAATATGAACAAAAATTTCCATGGGCTCTCATTGTTTCCAATATGCAGTTATTGAATGCACGACGCCGTCCATGATCCATTGGCTTTAGTTCCTGGGTTAGTTGGCCCTTGTATGCATAAGGACGCAAATCTTTGGTTAAAATTGTATGCAGAGTGTTTTTCTTAAGGTTGACATGTTGTGCACGGCGCCTTACGGAATTCGTGTTTTCCATAGATCGTGGTTCGCGATGTCGTTCACGTGTTGGCTTTTCACAAACACAGCCAGTGTGTTCGAATTTCGCCATAGTGCGCTTAGCAGGTGCATTATGCCGATTGAAACGAAGCCGCAATTTTCTTTCAATAGTTACATTTGATCTGTTACTTTCGTAATAAGCTTTGCACGATAAGAACGCGTTGTTGAATGGTGTACCGCTCCATTTTGAGATGCACACGATATCTGCTAATTTGCAAAACTTAAAATCCATATCAACAGAAATGGTCACTAGATTAAATCGGCTACCTCTTAATTGGATACCCCTTATATGTATGACCGTTGAGAACTTCCAGTCATCAGAGAAACTTTCATTCTCCGAGCTAGCATTAATAATCTGCAGAAGTGTGTGTCCAATTAATGTTGTTTTTAAAATTTTTACGATTTTTCTTAGGTTTCTTAGCTCTAATTACTTCATTTTACTACATCTTTTGCTGTACTGCTTATTCAATAAAAAAAGTACATTATATTTTTCTGCCATATTTGATTCATCAGTTTCCACCTGTCCTCTTTTTTAATCTTATTATTTTTACTTACTACGTCCTTTAAACATTTCCATTTCCATTGGCTTCGTCTATTTTTGTATGATAGTAGTTCCGCCTTTGATCTTTCAATATGCTCACCACTCCATTTCTGTGTATATGCATTCCAATCATCCTCAATTTTTGTTATAACTGCTTTCTTGCAAAGCTTGTCTCATTCCAAAAACTTGTCTTTTATATGTGATGTCTATCCCATTGGCTTTGTATCGTTCGCTCCTGTAACTATTCAGTAATTATTTGTACTAGGTAATTTGCTTTTTCATTAGTAAATTCAAGATTTGTTGGCCACCTACAGTCCATGAGATCCTATAAATTTGGGTTTGTGTATTTACTTCTGGGAGTGGAAACTGTGTTCTTATGATAGAGTGATCTGCGATTTTGAGGTAAAGTATTTATTATGACATATGTTTCTCGTTGGTTATAACGTTGGCTATAAGAAGCTACTCCTGTATGGCGACTTGCTGACAATGCATGAACTATTTTATCTCCCTCAATTTATATCTCCTGGTCTTCCAAGTCCACTGTGATACATTTCTCCGCCAAGCAGATGATTGCAGGCTTCGATTCATTGACAACCTATTCCAATTCCTGTACTTGCAATTAAACTTTCAACTTTATGGCACCTGTGTTTTGCTTCTATAATTGGGATAGCTAACACTCCTTTGCAGTAGCTCAAATACTCTTTTGTATGCTTGACAATTTCTATTAAAAACTGCATACTGGTAGCCAATATTTGTGATTTTTTAGTACTTTTTGCATATTTACAGTTGTTACAAACTTCAACTTCAATTTTGCAGCCTTACTGCTTATAATGTTCATTGCATTTAAGCTAAACAATATAGGTATTTTCACTTTTACATTCATTTGACTTATGTCGTAATTTATAATATTGAATAACATTTACATAGTAAATATCTGCATTTTTTCAGCCAATATGTAAGATATCTTTTTAGTGTGTACACTATTTGTTAATTGCTTAACAAACGGTCCATATGCGAGGTACACTCAGCTGTTTTATTTTGTTTAAAGGCGTGGGTCGAAGACTTGGGAGTTAGGTGAAGGCGCCACTAAATTTTTAACCAGGATTATATCAATGAACTTGAAATCAGGGTAATAAAATTTTGAAACATACCATAAATAAGAATATTGTGAGATTTAGATATAAAAGGAAATAATGTCAAATACTTTTGACACGCACTTACCAAAATAAACATTGGTATTTCAATTAAATTATTTATTCAAATCTTAAATGCTTCCATAAACACTCTAAAAACAGTAAATTAAGTTGAGTTTGTGGTATCGTCGATAAACTAATGATAAGATTTGTATATTGTCTAGATTATCAGACTAGTAAAACAAATTAACTAAGGTTTTGTGTTTTAAATTATCGTCTATATTATTAAGATTGCCCAAGTACTGTTTGGAAATAGCTCTAACTAATCGTGCATCCTTCAAGTTGTAACCAATCGCAGTTACTCATAAAGTACCAGAGACAAGCAGGATTTACTAAACAAACTAATCTAAGTTAATCCCATGGCAGCGACAATATCATTATATCAATAAGTAGTTATAAAAGATATATTAAATTAATGAACTAATCTATAAAGTAAATATATACCTAGCCGATAATTAAGTTGTAACAGTTCGATTTTGCCAATTTTAAAATTTCATTTATA
>MU181917.1:1503974-1528795 GCA_016904865.1 Pissodes strobi
CAATATGTAAATTTATTTGGTTTATCTTTTCTCTAAATTTCTATCTCGGATGCGAGGTAGTGATTATATTATCTTTATCTTTAATTAAATTGAGGCGCAATTGCGCTCAGTTTTCGTTTATGTGCCAAGGGCCTAAATAAAAGTAATAGTACTTACTTATTTTGAGTCATATGACTCATTGTTAGAGGTTGTACCTCTATTTCTCTATTTATTATCAAATTTAATGTTACCTTTTATTTTAATTTTATCGAGAGTGACTGAATTTGAACGTCATTCCATTATTTTCTTTTGAATTTTATATTTTAAAGTAAAGAAAAGGAAATCTTGAGTAACAGTAATTATTTATAATTTTTGCTCATTGTCTGCTCAACTCAATACAGTAATTTAAGTTTCTGATTACATCTGTTTTTACCAATAAATTCTTAATTTGTTGATTGCTTCATCATATGACACTAGTCTAAGACTTTATTTCCTATTACATGTTACACCCCTGCCTGGATTGGCGAAGAAAACATCTTGGTTGTCAAGCAGCAGGTGTTCGTCCACTTGCTGTACTGAACCACTCTGAGGGAACCAATACTTCGTGAGCCAAATAAGTACTCGATAAACCCAACAGATACTAACTTGGGAACAGGCAGAAACGGTTTCAGTAGAGGTCCCAATACGATCGCATGGTTACAGAATAATTGGACGAAGCTAAGTATTAGCCAATCAGAAGACAAACATATTGTAAAGACCAATTTTGTATTGTAACATTCTATCTTTCTTTTTAATTTTTTCACATTAATTTTAATTTTCATTATTAAGTCAATTTATTTATCAGATAAACTCCATTTCAAATAATTTCATAAATGATATTTGTATTCTCATTTACTTATATAATTAATATATTGATAGTTTTAGAATTTACCTCTTTAATTTATCGCAGGATAGAGGTATGCGAGACATTGCGAATTGTAAGGGCAAATTTCTGATATATTTATATTTATTTATATTTAAGTATTCATATTCAGTTCGCATTGTCTCTAGGAACTCTGGCGCCCACAGAAAAATTGCTGTTAATAAGTGAAACAGCCCAAACCTGCGAATAACCATAAAAAAAGAAAACGAGTCTCAAAACGAAAACTATTTGTTAAAACAAATTTCTTACGGTTATTAAAAGTAGTAGGTATACAGTTGGCGTACAACTAGTATTACGCTACATCATGACCTACAGTGTGATAGCATAGAAGATGGGTTCGGCAAAACATATCGTGATGAATGTACAAATGCTTTATGAAATCTCAGCATTCTTACCCTTCCTTCTTCATACATACATGAACATATATCTCATTGATGTCAAAAATCATCAGAATAACTGTTACACACCTCATGGCATTCATGCTTGCCAAACACGTCAGAAAGGTGACCTGAGAGGGCATTTCTGACGCCTAGGAAAGTGTGAATTATCAAGGTTATTATTACTTATACACAATTTTCAAGTTTAAGTTCAGTTTTAATATTTTAAAGTTCTATATGTTAGTGGTTTTGCCTCTTGCAATTTTAATGTATTAGTTTTAATATTGCATATCCTATTTGACGTATGTATGAATTTTCAATTAAATCGGCATGAATAAACTGTATTTGTATATGTAGATATCAACAAGCTTGGTAGAGGGTGTAATGAACCGGAGTTAGTTATCGATTCTGTTTAAATTCTTTCAACAAATTATTTCATAATTCATAACTTATTTTTGGTTAGAACTCTCTAATTTAGAAACATAAGTACTTTAAGGGGCAAAATACCAGTACTTCTGCAATATCTGGAAGGGCATATACGAGTCATTAATTACGTATAGCATTGAAATGTGATTATTGAGATAAAGAAAATAGAAATAATGCCGAGAACGGCGAAAATGAAGATGTTAATAATAACAATAGCTGGTGTAATGAACCCAAGTTAGTTATTGATTCTGGTTAAATTGTTTCAAGAAAAGAGAGAACATTCTAATAAAATAATTGATTTTTTTTTAAAATTAAATTGAAATTCAAGTTTCTAGAAATAATGTCCGAACCGCGTCTAAACTAAATTGCCTAAGGGAAATTCAGGAAAATGTGCAGCAATAGCACCTATCATATGCCTTATTTAAATAATATAACTTACTATTGGAACGAAATAAATGGCATTGTTTTTAACTTCTCAAGGACCGAAGTCAGACTCGATCCACAGCTGGCACTGCATTATAACGCGTGATTGGATGAACTAACTAAAAGGGCTATCACCCACTAGTTGCGTGCTTCAATAACAACAGTTTGCTCTGAAAAGAAAATCTTGTCCAGGAGGCGCTTCTATTAAGAATATTCAGCGATTCAAAGACCCGGAATTCAAATGCCATAAATCATGTTAACTGGAATGATCAGTTTTAATTATTCTATTCGGCGGTACTAAAACCGAGTTTGGAATTTAAAAAACATGTTAAAACGCTAATTGCCACATTAAAATTTTCGACAACTTAGGAATTTCAAGTGTTCTTAGTAAAAATATTTTAATAGCAGGCCATGTGCTGATTCCAGATTTTCGAGGAAAAAACAAAAAGCAAGCCTTGCAAAATGGTATAAAATCTTTGGGAAAGAGTTAGTCAAAAAATATTCTTCACGCGCGATAGCACGTTACGCCGCCCAAAAATATGAGAAATCTGAAAAGTTAGTTTGAAAAAGTCATCACGCTCGCTAACACGTTACGTTGCCCAAAAATATGGGAACTCTGCAAAGTTAGTATAAAAAGGTCGTCACACTCGGTAACTCGTTACGCTGCCCTAAAATATGGAAACCCGGAAAAATTAGTCAACATTAATCTATCACGAATGTTACGCTGCCCAAATGGTTAATCAGTATTGATCAGCTCGCTAAAAGTGTCTCTGAGTACCAGAGGCCTGTGGAAAGTAAATAAAGTAGTCATGTAAAAGTCATTTCGTTGTAGAAAGCGGTACCTTTTTCCAACTCGGGCCCCGAAAAGTACTACATGTTGTAAAAGGAAACTCTTTCGAAATTCGTCGCCCGTCGTGAGAAAAGGTGTAGTAAAAGTTATTAAAGGTTACCTGTATTTATCGAAACATACCTAATGTATATCCTTGATATTTTTATGAACTGTCATTAAAACTCAGTGCAAGTGCAAATCTCTATTTCATTCGTTAGACAATGTACAATTTATCTTTGAATTTAAGCTTAGGGGAGAGTCAGACAAAAGTAAATAACAGCGAGATGAGTGTTAATAATGTAATTAGTTTTCTTCTTATTATGTCATAACCTATTAGATATCTGGCGAACTCCTAAGTAACTAGTCATAACAGGAATTACCTAACATATTGGAGTCAACCACTAAATTAATGTAAACATGCTCCCTTAAGTTTGAAATCTCAATTAGTATTTTGAAACGGAAAGTGGTTTGACCTACGCTCATTTCCGTAGAACTAGGGTTACATTTGGGTACAGATCAGGTGGAATGAAGTAACTAACTAGGTGGATAAAGAGAATCGTTGCCCATGGCGTCTTCGTAAAATATTTTCATATCATTAGGGTGTCGACCATGATATAAAGGTTATTCTTTGTATCATGGGTGTCAACACACTGTTACTGCGCACCTAGTTTTAAAAGACAATAAACAGGAATTAAAGAAAAGGCCACGAATACAGTAGGTAACCAAAAAGATGTAAGAGGCATTCATTTCACTGATACAAGATTTTAAGAGACATATGCGGAGTGAAATATGGAAGACAAAACAGAAGGGAGTAGATGCAATTACAGCCAGAGAATGGATGAGACAAGAATAATTCAAATGATACTTGAAAGATGACAACTAGCTATTGATTATCACATCAAAGATGAAAGAACTGTTGACAGCCTACATTCCAGGAAGAGTGGAACAGTTTCCCCACTAAACAAAACATCAGATTGATAGACCTCAGTAAAGAAGATTGATCCTCGTTTTTAATTGTTGGTAATAAGCAGTTAAGCAGTCCATGAATGACTAATTTAGTGTGCTGATTAGTTGTTTATGTGCCAATAATTTTTGAAAAATACACGATGCGAACCGAGATGCTTATACATTTTTATGCTTATAAGTTTTGTTCGGCATATGTTCATTGTTCATGCCATACAACTGTTGTTTTTTGTCCCAAGCACAAGACAATAAGACAAAAAATTGTTAACTAAAGAACTTGCTGGTAGCACATAAATGGTGCGCACCTCGGCTTGTAACTTACACTTTGATCGAGGATGCGCACAAATTACATCTTTAACCAAAATATTATACTTAAGATTACCTATTTTTATTAACAGCAAGTGCATTGTGTAGTACAATTTGCCTTTAAATTCGACGCCTTAGAATAAATATTATATATTTTCCAAGATATATCTAAATCTTGTTTTGATGCCAGACATTGTTTGTCACTTCCGCGTTACTACATCCGTTGTCCTTTCGAATTTTTTAAAAACATATGTTTTATCTTGCACAATGATTAAATTACCTTCTGCTAATCCCGTTTTCCAGTTTTACAACCTTCTCGATTCCCTTAATTCAGGTTTTTATCCTTCCCTTCAATGTAGCAACACAATGATCTTTTGTTAGGGAACTTTTTATCCGGAGTTTTCTCTGGAAAACAATAAAATCGCCTGAGGCGGCATCGCCTGTATCGTGCCGTTCGTTCCCTTTTCTCTCTGACAAATTAATTAATTGGCCAATTTTGTGTAAATTTTTGCCAACGAATTGTTTGTTCGATGATTTCAGGATTTATTTTTTGCTGAGCGAACATCTAATCAGGATTATGCCCCAGTGGAAAAAATAAAAATATACTATTGTATATATAAAGTTACTGTATTTAGAAATTCGTTAATATTGTATATCATCAACATTATTCAGAATATAGGCTAGATGAGTAGCTAAAAAGGTAATTTATTGGCTCATGCTGTAACCTGATTACCTAAATCTATGTTTACATAAAATGCTTGATATGTGAAAGCGGACTGTATATAGCAGAAAAACTCTTCTTAGATTAACGACCCATCGTTTATTTAATCATGGATTATTACATAAGTTCAAATAGGGTGGGAAAATCGTTAATCCTTCTGCAAGAGCCGGAATATCAAAATAATACCTCTTGCATTAAAATTTTATTTTTGACACTGCCAGTTTTGTTGACAACTGGTCCTATTGTTGTATTATACATAATGCGCCGTTTGTTACTTTTCCGATTTATTGTTTAGAACTCTAACAATCTATTTAACACCTTTTCAAGATTGCGCTTCTCAGAAACCCATTTCTCCATTAATTTTCTTTGGTCTCGTTTCCAAGAAACCCGGAAATGTATGACACATATATTTTAAATAAAAATAATTTTTTTACAGAAACTTTTACAACATTGTCTCAGCAGCCCTAGTCGTATACGTAGCGTGAGGTCAATTAGTTCTACCAGCCTATATTTTTTGAGCCAGGCAATAAATTATATTCTGGTAGTAATAAATTTAATCACATCTTGGCCCAAAAATTTTCCTACAAGTTTTAGGTCATCAATTCACCACCACTTCAAGGTTTTCATAATTATTCTTTAGGTTCTTGAATTATTAACATTAACAGAAACAACGGGAGAGCTATAAGGCATTTTATATGGTATATAGTCCAGTTGTTTTTATTCAGGAGCACCAATGTGAATAACAAAATTAGAGGCAAGAGGCAAGAACTGAACCACCTTTGACAAATTCAGCCTCACGATTTCGAGACCAATAAAGTGTAGCTTATAGAACTAAGACATTTGTATTCCTAAAATCTCAAAAAGGTCGTTTGGAAGTTTTAAATTTCTGTCTGATTAATTTAGTACTTCTATATAACAACAACTACGGTTCGGTGATACTTGAAGCTGATGTTTCGAAAATTTAAATTTCTGCATTTTCTGAAGATTCGCAATCAAAGCTCAATCAGCGATAATACATTAAGCAAAGGTAGAAAAAGGTGGTTTAAAAAAATATATTTATTATGAAACGAATATTTTATTTAATCGGAATCGAACGTCAGGTAATATTACTCTATCGGTTTACAAAAAGATGTACGAGATGGAATCGAAAACTGGATTGTTTAGTTAAATATACGCCCTAGCGTAGGTCAAAAAATTCAGATAGTTTAATAAAAAAATGTGTTTCCTTTATAGCGGTTTTTGAGGATATAGAATTTTTTAATCACCCACAACTGACGATGCATTTTCTGTGCTACAATATAACATTCACGATTAACATGGCCCACGATTATAGTAACATTCAAGCTAGAAGAGCATTGCATTTATCACCCAAAACGTGCATGTTCCAACCATTTAAAAGACTGAGTGAAGATGAGTTTTCAAATTAAATAATAGAGAATGGAAACGCTCTGAAACTTAATTTGAAACGCATTAACCTCGTCGATTAAACCATTTCCTGTTCTCAAAATGGAACAACACTATGACAACCAAAAATATTCACAACTAAACATTCACTCGCTTGATCCTTTTGCATGCTAAAACATAATTTGAAAAACGTTACTCCTACCCTTACATACAAAATGTAGGTACTGTTATTTAAATTGATGCAGTGTAACACTCATCTACAACCTTACTAGCATCTTGAAGATGACTATTTAACAGTGTTTAGTTATCAAAGCACAGTGTAAAGACCCTAGCATGGAAAATTACTGCCTTAAACGCAGTAGAGAAGGATATAAAGCATTTGAGTTTACGAGAGTAGAATACTGTATTTATCGCAATAAAGAGGGTCATCAGTCATGGGACTCCAAAGCTCAACAATAAGGTAGAGAATGTGTATCATGCGAAAGAAATAATGCAATGCAAAGATTTAATAAGTCCTAACAGATCTTCACTTGGCATGACCCTGGCCATAGCTCAGTAAATTGACGTCGGGGCGCCATATGCTATACCGAATAAGTGGGACTGGATGATCGGTAACGAAATAAACATGGTCAGCAATGTACTGAACCCAAAGCAAAAACACATGTTACTATAGGGGAATTTACTATGTATAGCTGAAATGCGTCACCAAATTGAGATCTTGTCAGAATTTGGGGATACACTTAATGCAATCACACAGCACATAAGATCTGGAAATAAAAAGGGAATTCTAGCTGGGGACGTTAAAACCAAGAAGGAGGATAACTGTGCTGAGAGAGTGGATAGCAGAAACTGACCTAGCAATAATCAACCAAGAGAATAAACCAACTTTCACCGCCAAAATGACACTTCAATTTTGGATCTAACTCTGACAGGTGAAAGTATAAAAAAACATCAATATTGGTTGGAAAGTGAGTGATATAAAATCGTTAGGCGACCATAGCGTTATTAATTTAAACATCAAAATAGGGACAACGACAAATGCAAACACAGGATATAAGGGAGCTGCAACTTTGGAAAACTGGAAATAGAAAAGCTTTTATAAACAATAAAATAATTCCCTGAAGTTGAAAACCCAGCAACACCGACATCAGACCTTTCCTACAGACTCAAAGATATATATAGGATGAATCATTATCAAGAAAGGAAAACCCTGTTAAAGGAAGGTCGGTGTATTGATAGAACGATGAGATATTGGAGTTTAGGAGGGAGTGCAAGAAACAGAAAAGACTATCTGGATACAAGAGATACAAGAAGAAATCATGAAAATCCACTGTGCAATATAGACTGTGACAAATGGAGAAAAGAACATAATAGAACTGAAAAATCTGCTCGACTTGTCGCCGAGACCCCAAATGATGATGGAAAAGATGGTGAGCATGGCATCTATATCACGAGCATGAACTTGTGGTATTTAACTGTTATAGCGGCATACCAAATATATTAAAAAATACTAATAAACATCCGATCCCAGGCGATGATTAAAAAATTAGATCATCAGCGATTTAAGTATGTACTTGCGGCTTCCAATAATTCTGCAGAACAGGGTATATTTACCGAGGAATGGAATAAGGCCAATCTGATACTGGCTGCTGATACAAGTTTCATCTTTTTCACAGCAACGGAAACCTCTTCGAACGCTTAATTTTAGCCAAACAAAAAACGTACTGGAACGTACGGGTGTTCTATCAGAAAAAAAAAGTATGGCTTCAAGGCAAACGACAGAAGTCATAATAGAAGTATCAGATCCTCGAAAGTGGCGATATATACCCATGCTTATAGTAATGTGTGGGATATCGTGATTCTAGATGTAAGCAACGCATTTAACAGTGCTTCCTGGCAAATAATTCCGGATATCCTAAAGGATAAGAACAATTGTGGAAAGCCTACTAAAACTAATTAGATCTTATCTCTCCGGAAAATGGTCCTCAAATATATATGCAGTGGCGTCCCACATGGCTCAGTATTGGTCCTTACTTTTAGATTTAAACGTACGAGACCTACCAACGACGTCCGTAATACTCATAAGATACGTACGCAGACTCAATTGATGACACTCATTCTAAATTTTTTAAAAAATCATTTTTTGTAAAATTAAGTTTTTTATACGCGCTTTCATTATTATTCACTTAACCATTATTAACAACGCTATATACCTACGTTGCATGATATATTTGAAGTTTTAGAATTAATTCATATTTGGTAAATTACTTGCCTGCCCCAATTAGGTGTGAAAAACCCTCGGAAAAACCAGACTAAAATAATATTAACAGTTCACGTAAATCCAAATTGGCGCATGGAAAGCGCCTTCCTATGATTTTAAGACAGACTTAAATTGGCCTAGTTATGCACATTTACCGTCCAGTTGTTAAAAGCCGATGTTAGTATGACCGAATTTTTAATCACGTATGAAGGTGCAAATACCGATCACAGGTACGTTGGATCAACGTCAAATCACGACGGCGACGTCTGAACGCATAAATCGACGTCTAGTGAACGTAAAGTTGTTGCTTGGAAGGCCCTATGGAAAGGTCGACTATTTTTTCAGCCCGGAAAACACAGGTCTTTTAAAAGTACTTACCTATTTTACAGACTTAGAGCTGAAACAGGGAAATTAATCTTAGAGCGGTACCTTGATGCGGAAAATATATTGGGGGTATTATGGAACATGGCCAACAAAGCTGTTAGAAGCATCATCGAAATCAACGAGCTACAAGCAAGATAATGCTTATCCTACCCTGATACATTTCAAGGACTAAAATGAAAGCAGTTATGGAAAAGTAAGAGAAGTGATGCGAGAGTGGTTCCCAATCCCAATATTAGATGCTATAAAGAGGAGGGGTTTTAGTAAGTATGAATTTCGCACTACCTACCATTGTCACCTTGTGGGTGTCTTTGCAAGATTTTCCCCTCCTCCGCTTCAAGAAATATAGAAAAAGAAATAATTATTTAGACTACTGTTACGCTATAACTTACTTTCTACATAATAGGCCACAATGATTACGACATTCAGGTAAGATATCAACCAAATAAATGGCAAAATACGAATAATTGTTAATTGTTATTATTAAAAAAATTAGTTGATAGGTGGGGATAAAACCACAAAAAAATTCATATTTGTAGTTCGATGCTCAATTTGTTTGCTACCAAACTCAATGTATTTGCTTGAATTAGATACAAATTTGATGAAACTAAGCAAACAATAATATTCTCCAGTTCCGCTTCTACTTAAGTTTCAAGTGTTCTTAATCGGATTAATGGGTGAGGAAGTGGTTTGAAATAGCAGCAATGGAGACCAAAATGTAGAGCACCGGTTAAGTCGGTTGCCAAAAACCGATATGGCACGAGCGTTCCTGAACCATAGCTTCCCATTTTCGTCAAACATCAGCATTGTAGATGGCGCTTGAAGATCTACCAGTTTGTAAGCCGGGTTTAATGGATTCTGTACCTGAGGACATCATTTAAATTAAAATCATGCTTTAAACCCAGCTACTATACGCGTTAATGATTTTCTCATGAAAAGTTATTGGTTTTTCATTGCGTTCCTTCCTCCAATTAAATAATGAGTGAGATGTTTTGTTGTATAATTCCATAATTGTATCTGTTCTTAGCGCTGTCAGCTTTTTAACTACAAACGATTCGATTCATTCAGACATAATAGACACTCAGGAACATCAACCAGGAGCAAGCATGCTTATCAGATCTCATTTCTACAACTCGTCACCGCAAGCCATCTTTAGCGTTCTAGCAGTTTAGCTGCCTGTGTGCGAAATATTTTTAGCCGCCCCTTGGCACACGTTTTGAAATAAAAGATAAGAAAAACAAAAACGTACATACAATTATAGTTGATTAAAAGGTTATTTAATTGGTAAATAGCACAATATCAGTAAGGATGTTTGATTTTTTTTAGAAATGGTTTATTATTTTGGCCGCCCCAAATTTACAGCCGCCCGTGTGCTTTGCACACAACGCACATATGGTAGGCGGGCGTCTGGCCATTCGTTAAGCGTTGTGGCTAGATAGATACTTGGGTAAATACTTTTTCGAGTGCCCCTTATAAGTATCTGTATATTATTGCTAAGCCACCCCAGAATTTATTTCATCTCTGAAAATTTTAATTTAAAAAGATCGCAGGTAAAACATTCGGATAATTTCAAAGTTAAAAGGATAATATTTCTTCCCCGTTTCACGATTATACCTACTTTCAACGTAACATTTAATTTAAACTTGTAAAATGCGGCAAGAATTTTTGGACAAATAACTAATGGCGGGAATCAAAACGAATACCCTTACAGATGATGCAAAGAGAAATTTTATTCACGTAAATATTTGTGGGAAAAGCTCATTCAAATGAAACGATTTATTTTGGCTTAGACGCAATTAGTAATGTGTTGTCGAAACTTATTTTTACAAAATGTAAAAATGCGACTTTCGACAATGAAAAATCACATAAATCAACACTTACAAGTTAGTAGAATAGATTCCTCTTAACTGATCATGACGGATATAAAAGATGCCGATGCCAAATTTAAAAACATCATTTAAGACCAGTGATGTTGCTGGCGTCTTGCAGGAACTGAGAAACAAGATTCGGGACTAGTCATGATTCAAGAGAAATGACCTCAAGTTTTATGCGAAGCAATACGAGGAACGAAAATCAAAGAATATAGATTTTGCTCAAGAAATTAAAGCTCTTAAAATGAAAAATGGAAGATTTAATCAGGGACTAAAGTGTCTTAATAAGGGACAATCGCCATAAAGTAGGAAAAACAACTTAATTATAGTTGGTGTCAATAATAGTGTGAATGAAATAAAAGCTTAACCAAACAATGTAAGAAGACAGCAGAGCAGGATCATAAATGTATTGACTCCACTATTGGCCCAAACAATGTGGATATTAAAGTTCTTAGTGCAACAAAAGAAAACTCGCAAATAGTGGTCATTTTTAAGAATATGGACCAAAAACTATCCCTTTCTAGCTAAAAGAAAGGAACAAAGTAGGATAACTACTGAAGATATGTCCAAAGAACAACGGTAACTATTTAGGAAGACTCAACGTAGCCTTTGGAACATTGGGTATTCTTATATTCGATATCAATATTTATTATTAAATATTGGTATAACAAATCGTTTATATTTATTATACCTAATGCGCCTAATCGTTTATATTTATTATACCTGGGGTGCTTTGAGAGGAAAGTACTAAGAATAATTTACGGGGCCATTGACGAAAATGGGATATGGAGGAAAAGGTACAACTTTGAACAGTATAGGCTGTTTCAGGATCCTGACATAATCAAGAAAATAAAGTTGGGCCGGCTGCGATGGGTAGGCCATGTAACCGTCTATAGATATATCTATAGACGGTGGCCATGTGATGAGGATTGAGGCAGATGACCCCGCCCGAAAGGTCTTACTGGATAAGAAATGTTGGAATAAGGTGTTGGAGAAGACGGGCGCTGGACAGGGACGCCTGGAAGGAAATATTTGAGGAGGCTAAGGTCCACGAAGCGCTGTAACGCCGCGCCGTACTGATAATGATGATGCGCCTTTCTATCCGTCTTACCAAGAAACAGTCGGAAACGGAAAATTATGTGAATTCCCATTTAGAAAATATCTTTATTGACCGAAGGACGAAAGAAAGCCGGTGAAAGTAAGAAGCAAATCTCCTTCAGATATAACATCTGCTTTTTGGTTACATGAACAGCAAAAAAAAGAACCATTGAGATTAGAGAAGGAACAATTAATTAATTAGAAGAGAGAAGAAAGGCAGAAGAGAAAACAATTAAAACAAAATACTAAGAGGGTAAAACTCAAAACGAAAAGACTAAAAAAATCAGGTCATGAAATGCTACAGCATTATGCCAGGGGCAGCGTATAATAGAGAGGAAAGCAAAATTACTTTTTGTGCGATAGCTGCTAAAATAAAGTGCACAAAATTTCTATTCCACTTAATGTAGACTAAATGAAAGTTGATTCGACGACTAACCCAATCTAATCAAATATCCTAAAATTTATTATAACCTATCGGAACCGGATCAAATGACTATGTTGAGGCTAAGTGAAACTAACCGAAAGTTGATTCGACGACTAACCCCAACTAACTAAATCTATTAAAATTAATTATAAATTATCGGAACCGACACAAATGACTAAAATAAGTTGAGACTAAATGAAACTAACCGAAAGTTGATTATACGACTAACCAAAACTATCTAAATGTATTAAAATTGATTATAACGTATCGGAACCGGTTCAAATGGCTAAAATAAGTTGAGACTAAGTGAAACTAATCGAAAGTTGATTAGAAGACTAACCAAAACTAATCAAATCTATTAAAATAGAGTATAACGTATCGGAACCAGCTCAAATGACTAAAATAAGTTGAGACTAAGTGAAACTAACTGAAAGTTGATTGGCCAACTAACCAAATCTATTAAACTTGATTGTAATATATTGGAACCGACACAAATGACTAAAATAAGTTGATACTAAGTGAAACAAACCGAAAGTTGATTAGACGACTAACCAAATCTATTAAAATGGATTATAACGTATCGGAACCTACTCAAATGACTAAAATAAGTTGAGACTAAGTGAAACTACCTGAAAGTTGATTAGACGACTAATCAAAACTAATTAAATCTATTAAAATTGATTATAACGTATCGGAACCGGCTCAAAAAGTAAAATCAGTTGAGACACAATATCGAAGTATTCACTTCTATCACGTATACTGTGCTACTTGTGACAGTTTTTTTTAACAAAAACCATTGAAAACTTGTACAAATCTGCTGTAATTGCTACTACTTTTGTCTGCCGACTTTTAATGTATTCTTTTGTTTTTATTGAAATCTTGCAGACGCGCAGCGCTGGGCAGGTTTGTAGACAAGGCTGTGTTGCCAGATTTATTTTTTAATTCTACATGATTTTTAATTAAAATGGTACATTTCTCTATTTGACAATTTTATTTTAGTAAATAGTTGTATTGTGCTGATTTTAAACCAATATCTATTATTCCTAAAATTATTATTTTATATATTTTATTAAAGCGAGTCACAGCGATAGTGATATTAAGATGGTAAGAATTGATATTATTTATTGACCTATATCAAAGGTCGAGAAGAGGATTTGAGGCGGATGATTATTTCTCTTGCTGACTATATTTTATTTTCTTATATTCCTTGCGTATTTATACAAGCGTCTAGCCTCTGCGGTATAACTATTTACAATCATGCGCAGTTGCGTTTCAGGATTATCTTCCATATGCTTCTGATACTACGGCTTGGGTTCGACATGTTTTTTTTTTGTTATGTTAGTTAGTTGGAGTTAATTTTGGTTAATGCTCAGTGTTCTTTTGTTTCATTATTTAAAGTT
This sequence comes from Pissodes strobi, assembly GCA_016904865.1. Classification (NCBI taxonomy): domain Eukaryota; kingdom Metazoa; phylum Arthropoda; class Insecta; order Coleoptera; family Curculionidae; genus Pissodes; species Pissodes strobi. Next base: position 1,517,759 of record MU181917.1, read on the forward strand.
AGTTTCGATTATATTTGCTTAATCTGGGATACAGAAGACAAGCGCTCGTAGCGAGTAGCACAGTACACGTGATTAAAGTGAATACATCTTTATCGAGTTTCAACTTATTTCAGTCATTTGATCCGGTTCTGATATGCTATAATCAACTTCAATAGATTTGGTTAGTTTGGGTTAGTCGCCGAATCAACTTTCACTTAGTTTCACTTTGTTTCAACTTATTTTATTCATTTCAACCGGTTCCGATAGGTTATAATCTATTTTAATAGATTTGGTTACATTGGGTTAGTCGTCGAATCAACTTTCGTTTAGTTTCACTTAGTCGCAACTTATTTTAGACCTTTGAACCGGTTCCGATACGTTGTAATCAATTTTAATAGATTTGGTTAGTTTTGGTTGGTCGTCTAATCAACTTTCGGTTACTTTCATTTAGTCTGAACTTATGTTAGTCATTTGAACCGGTTCCTATACGTTATAACCTATTTTATGAAATTTGGTTAGTTTGGGTTAGTCGCCGAATCAACTTTCAGTTAGTTTCACTTTGTCTCAACTTATTTTAGTCATATCAACAGGTTCCGATAGGTTATAATCATTTTTAATATATTTGGTTAGATTGGGTTAGTCGTTGAATCAACTTTTGTTCACTTTCACTTAGTCTCAACTTATTTTAGACATTTGAACCGGTTCCGATACGTTATAATCAATTTTAACACATTTGTTTAGTTTGGGCTAGTCGCCGAATCAAATTTCGGTTAGTTTGGATTAGTCTCAACATATTTTCGTCATTTGATCCGGTTCCGATAGGTTATAATTAATTTTAATAAATTTGGTTAGTTTGAGTTAGTCATCCAATCAACTTTCGGTTAATTTCACTTCGTCTCATAAAAATTGAATAATTCTTTACCAATTTCATAAGAGAGAAAGATGGAGAGATCACGTGTATTTACACAACAGTACAATAAGAAAAACTACGCTTAGCTTTCTCAACCATGTACATTTTTAAAAAGCGTAAAGCGTGCGAAAACTATCCCGTAAATATAAATTCACATCGTCCGATCACGAAAGTACTTGCGAAAACTGAGTGAGTCACGGCTAGTCACGGCTTAGCCGTGACATTGACGGGTAGCCGATGGGCGAGGTACTGGCGCAGGCAGGAGGAAAATTTTCCGCGCACGCTAGAGTGAGCGGACTTATTAGAATATCTATTGACGGTGGACTTTTTCAGGACGAATCATTGCTGTTACGCCTCGTCCGGAATAGCAGATGAGTCCTGAAAAACTTCATATAGTACGTGTGACAAACACTATTTTTTGTCATACGCTCCCAAAATTTAATTTTTATTTATACGCTTTTTGCAATTCTTCAGAACACCTAAATTTGCAAATTTACCATAATTTTTGAAATCATAATTAGCAACTATTTGACAATTTTGTCATGTCATTCGAAATTTGACATTTAAACACATTCAGGAATTTTGGAATAGTTCGTAAAGGATGCCATGACGACTTTTAGGGACTAGGCCTAAAAAGAAGTATTTTACGGACTTAAATGAGTCCGTAAAATAGCTATTTTTGGGAGCGTATGACAAAAAATTTTGTTATACGTTTTTTACACTTCTTCAGAACGCTTAAATTTGCAAATCTGTAATAATTTTTGAAGTCCTAATGTTCGAAAAAGTTAGCTTAAAAATTGATATCGTAGCAACTATTTGATAATTTTGTCATGCCATTCGAAATTTGACATTTTGACATATTCGGGAATTTTGCAATAGTCCGTAAAAGTTGCCGAGAGCTCTTGAGACAAATTGATTGATTGCATCACAAAGAGATATTGTAATACGAGATGGATCGACCAATAGGAGAGGCCGATTTTGATATAGTCGGCTACGCCTGTAAAGATCCTTTACAGGCGTAGCCGACTATATCAAAATCGGCCTCTCCTATTGGTCGATCCGCATAACCCTCCGCTCGCTTCGCTCGCTACGGGGGCTCAAGAAAAGGAAACTAACCAGGTGCTAACCCAATCTAACCCAAGACATACCCAAAATCAAGAAAAAAAGCTGTTTAGAAACATAATCTATAAAAATAAATAAAAAAAGCCGCGGGGTTCGAACCCGTGTTTTCTAAGTGAGAACCAACGATCTAAACCTCTACACCACAACACCCCTTGCGAAGAATTGATTGCATCACGAAGACATATCGTAATACGAGATGAATCGACCAATAGGAGAGGCCGATTTTGATATAGTCGGCTACGCCTGTAAAGGATCTTTAAAAACCACTGTATTTCTAATCGCTTGTGCTGCGACCTGTCAAGCGGAGTCAGAAAGTGTATGCGGCTCTCACTTTATAAGATCCTTTACACAAATAGTGCACTATATAAAAATCGGCCTTTCCTATTGGTTGTTCCGCATGGTGTCTTAAGATCATTTACACAAATAGTGCACTATGTAAAAATCGACCTCTCCTATCGGTCGATCCATCTCGTATTACAATATGTCTTCGTAATGCAATCGCTTTCTGTCAATAGTTCTCATAGTGTAGATGCTTAGACAGCTGGTTCTCACCTGGACGTCCCGGGTTCAAACCCCGTTGCTTTTATTTATTACTTTTTTGAAGATAATGTTACTAAACAGTTTTTTTCTTGATTTTGGGTATTTCTTGGGGATCTTAAAAAGCTGGTTACTCTCCTTTTCTTGAGCCACCGTAGCGAGCGGAGGGCCATGCGGATCGACCAATAAGGAAGGCCGATTTTTATATAGTGCACTATTTGTGTAAAGGATCTTATAAGGCTCCGCATGGCCCTCCGCTCGCTTCGCTCGCGAGGGTGGTTCAAGAAATGGAGACTAACCAGGTGCTAACCCATACTGCACTATGTAAATCGACCTCTCCTAATTGATCGATCCATCTCGTATTACAATAAGTCTTCGTGATGCAAGATTTTCTGTCAAGAGCTCTCGTGGTGTAGAGGTTTAGATTGTTGAGTCTCAAACCTTAGTTTTTTTTAAGATTATGTTTCTAAACAGTTTTTTTCTTGATTTTGGGTATGTGTTGGGTTAGATTGGGTTGATTCGTTTTCTTTTCCTGAGCCCCGTAGCGAGCGAAGCGAGCAGAGTGCCATGCGAATCGACTAATAGGAGAGCCGATTTGCACATAGTCGCCTACGCCTGTAAAGGATTTTAAAAGGCAGTGCAGAATCACTAGCCAAACTCACCCAAGACGTACCCAAAATCAAGAAAAAAACTGTTTAAAACGCGACTGTTAAATAGCGACCGAAACGCTGGAGTCATTCTACATGGGCAGTTGAAACGCGGCTGTTTTGCACTCACTCAGGTTTTCTTTAGAGCCATTCTACAGGGGCAGTTAAAACGCGACTGTTTTGCCGCTAGGCACGGCCTATTTAAAGAAAGTTTATGCTTTTAAATGACGCTATCTACATGAGCGTTTTCGCTGCTTCCTCAGTCGGCGTTGAAACAGCCAGTGGCTGTTGCAACGCCTCCGGAGGTGTTGCGGCCGCTAGCGTCATAAACGCAAATCAAACTACACGAGGCGAAAATGCGCGTTTGTGCCGCATCTATGTAGGAGTGACCTTTGCAGCCATGTAGAATGAGTCCAGCGCTTCGGTCGCTGTTTATCAGTCGCGTTTTGACAGCCACGTGTAGATTTGAGAAATTTGGTGCGGTTGCTAGCGGCAAAACAGCCGCATTTTAACTGCCCGTGGAGAATCGCCCTTAAATAGGCCGTTCCTAGCGGCAAAACAGTCGCGTTTTAATTGCCCGTGTAGAATGGCTCTAAGACTATATTGTCACGACTAACAACCGTCCGAACGTTTTTGTGCTACCCTATAGAACTAGCCGCCGTGCCGCTCGCTTCTCTATCTGTATGACTCATCGCCCGGCCAGTCGCGAAGATTCAGGATCGCTGGAATTACCTCGATGGCCTCGTCGAGATCATATAGAGTGGCCTCGGAATACTTCCCGAATATTCGTGATAGATTTGAGATTATATATAAGCAGACCTAAGGCGAATGTTGGTCAGTTAGTTCAGTCAGTTAATCATTGAGTGTTGAATAGATATTAGTGGTAAAGTTATAAGACTAGTTTAGTGAGTTAAATTGTATACAGTGGTAGTGAATAAAGAGAGTATTAGTTGAAAATAGCAAAGTTGTAATTCTGTTAAGAACCCACGGGAAAAACCTAACATTTGGTGTCAGAAGTTGGATTGTGAAGGGACCGGACTGGCCATGTATTTTTCGAGGAAAGAAGTACAAGTACGTCAACGAGACCGTTTGATTGGTGGATTCTGGTAAAATTTTATAACATTCTATGGTCAATAATACAAGGCAACAAACGGCTGAAATGGAGCAAATAAATAAAATGTTGGCCGATTTTATGGATAATTTAAATGCTGAGAGACAAGCGGAACGGGAACAGGATGAACGTAGAAGGCAAGCAGAACAGGACCGGCTTCAGAAAATTTTACATGATCAAGAAGACAGAAGGCAAGCAGAACAGGACTGGCTCCAGAAAATTTTACAAGACCAAGAAAATAAAAGGCAAATAGAACAGGATCAGCTTCAGAAAATTTTGGACGGGCAAAATGAGAAATTTGAAAAAGAAGTAGACAATATACAAAAGGAAATGAAGAATCTTCAGGCAGAAGTTACCATACTAAAAAATCAAGGACCCACCGAGAGCAGGGTATTCGCCACAGGACAAAATATAAAACCTCCAACGTATGACGGTCAAACATCTTGGACAATGTACTAAAGACAACTTGAAGCCGCTACTGTTGCCAACGGTTGGAATAATGAAGAAATGGCTACATCACTAGTGGTAGCGCTTCGTGGGTCTGCCCTAGAACTACTACAGACCATTCCCATCAGCCAACAAGGGAAATATGACATACTCGTAGCTGTCCTGGAGAGACGATTTGTCGACCAACATAGAAGACAACTGTATCAGGCACAAGTTAAGCCCCGACATCAGAAGCCTGGTGAAAACCTGCAAGAGTTTGAGGCAGAAATTAGACGTCTCATTCAATTGGCCTACCCGGGAGCGACAGAGGAATTTCAAGAGGAACTTGCTGCCCAATATTTCGTGGATGGTATTAGAGATCCAGAAACTCAGAAAATGCTATGTCTAGCCAAATTTGATAACAGCAGCGAAGCTTTGGGTTGAGCCCTAGAAATCGAGGCATCCTGTAACATCTCCAAGCCAAAAATCAGGGCCGTATCCATCCAGGAAGAAAAGCCGACAAACAGCTGTGAATTAACTGAGATGGGCGAAATTTTGAAGAAATTAACGGAAGCTCTTCAGGCCACAGGGAGATTCCGGGAGCCAATTGAAGATAGGCCACGTAACCGAAATACATCAAGTCAGTGCTATAAATGTGGCAGGACTGGGCATTTCAAAAGAGACTGCCGAGTACAACTACGGTCTAGATCTCCATCCAGAGACGCTAGGGCCTCCAAGTCGAATCAGGAAAACTTCAATTAGTCAATATTGCGGCGCGGGTGTTGGCTAAGGAAGATAAAGCCCCCCAGGATCGTCTCCATAAAAACCTAGGAAAAGCCGCCGACAGTCTAGCTGTTAAAGGAAAGATCAACGGAAGAGCGCGGCGGTATCTTTGATAAGGTCCAATAGGGTAAATAGAGTAGAAGTTCTACCCATATCAAAGAATGTAGTTTTACGTACAGTTACCGGTGAGACAGCTGAAGTACTTGGGGAAATAGATATCGAACGTCAACTGGGACGAATTAAATTACACCACACAATGTTAGTGGCCGACATCGAAGAGGAATTTATTTTGGGGATAGATCTCATCGGTCAACATGGATTCTCTTTTGACAACAAGCTTAATCTTCTGAAGTTTGGCACCGAAGAGTTCATCCTTAACCGAACAGACGATGGCACACCTACTAAAGTAGTGGCGGCATTTACTGTCAGAATAAGCGGAAATACCGAACAGATAATTTTTGGGAAATGGGAGAAGGATTTTGGAGGCTGCGTCGGACTTATCCAACACCACGATTTGCCTTGCAAACACCTCGTAGGCAAAGCACTAGTCAAATGACGGCGAAATACCGATAAGGATAGCAAATATTTCATCCAATTCCATGAAAATCAATAAAGGAGATGTAATAGCCACTTGCGAGCCGGTGCAGTGGGTAACCAGTTGCGAGACACAGTCAGAAGTAACAGCCTCAACGTCACCTAAGGAAGTCCTAGAACATTTCCAGAAGTCGTGGCATCATCTGTCCTCCGAAGAACTGAAGAAAGCTACACAATTTATTAAAGAGCATAGCACAGCCTTTGAAAGAAAAAATGGCAGTACTGGAAGAGCGAACATCATAAAACATAAAATCGACACTGGAAGTGCTCACCCCATACGGCAGCATCCTCGTAGGCTACCAATGACGAAGCAGCAAGAGGTTACCACATTAGTCAACAAAATGCTTGACGATGGAATTATTGAGGAATCATCAAGCCCATGATCGCCGCCTGTTGTCTTAGTCACCAAGAAGGATGGAACTACCAGATTCTGCGTGGACTATAGAAAGCTCAATGACGTCACCAAGAAAGACAGCTATCCACTTCCCAGGATTGATGACACGTTGACGACACTAGCAGGATCTCATTGGTTTTCAACACTCGACTTAAAGAGCGGCTACTGGCAAGTAGGCATTGACGAACAAGATAAGGAAAAGCATTTTCTACCGGAAGTGGTTTATATCAGTTTAGAGTTATGCCCTTCGGACTATGCAATGCCCCTGCTACTTTTGAGCGTCTTATGGAGTTTGTTCTACGAGGCCTCACTTGGAAGACGTGCCTGGTCTATCTTGATGATATAATGGTAATGGGAAACACTTTCGAAGAGCACCTACAAAACTTGCATGAAGTTTTAACTAGAAGCAAGAATGCTCAGCTCTTACTGAATCCAAAGAAATGTTTTCTTTTCCAACAAAAAGTCGAATTTCTCGGGCATGTCGTGTCATCAGAGGGAATTCAAACCGACCAACGGAAGATTACAGCAATCAAGGACTGGCCTCGTCCTCGCGACAAACATGAACTTGCTAAAAATGCAAGGATTCTAAATGAAACTCAACGATCTAAACCTCTTGACCACGAGAGCTCTAGTGACAAATTGATTGCATCTTGCATCAGGAAGAGTAATACGAGATGGATCGACCAATAATGAGCGTTTTACACAAATACTGCACTATATAAAAATCGGCTTTTCCTATTGGTCGATCCACATGGCCCTCCGCTTGCTTCGCTCGCTACGGGGGCTCAAGGAAACGAAACTAACCAGGTGCTAACCAAAACTAACCCAAGACATACCCAAAATCAAGAAAAAAACTGTATAGAAACATAATCTTAAAAAAATAATAATGAAAAAAGCAACGGGGTTTGAACCCAGGCCGTCCAGGTGAGACATAACAATCTAAACCTCTGCACCCCGAGAGCTCTTGATAGAAACTGATTGCATCACGCAGACATAGCTTAATACGAGATGGATCGACCAATAGGAGAGGCCGATTTTTACATAGTGCACTATTTGTGTAAAGGATCTTTAAACACTACTGTAATACGAGATGGACCGACCAATAGGAGAGGTTGATTTTTTGCATAGTGCACTATTTGTGTAAAGGATATTAAAAAGGCAATAATAAAAGAGGTCGATTTACACGTGGTCGCCTACGCCTGTAAATGATATTAAAAGGCTTCCCCACTCTACAGATTACTTAACGATATAAACCCCTCGCATTGAAGAGCCACGTACACTTTCTGACTCTGCTTGACAGATAGCAGCACAAGCGTTTAGAAAACAATTGTTCAAAAATAAATTTAAATATTTAAAGGATCAATCATTTTAATGGTTTTTAAAATTTAGATAGCCATTTGGGATTTAAATAAAAGTAGGAAAATTAAATAGGCAGCCCATAAATATATACATGATTTAAAAACTCAAAAGCCTTTACCGTTATTCACACTTGGGTTCTTGGCAAGATGGCAACACTGCTCGCGCTCTAGTTTTCAGTTGTTGGCGTTTCGTTGCGCAACTGTCCATTCTTAAATATAAGAAAGTAAATATAAATAAATGATAAATTTGAGTGCTGAATTTCCCGTGTATTAACAAAATATTTAAAGAATGTTCTGCAGCAACTTGCAGTGTTCCTTATTTACGTTAATCCGGTGAAAATGCGGAAAATGTGGTGCTACATCAGCTGGAGGCCATTTTGTTTACAGAATTGACATAAACATGGAAATAGATTTCTTTTACTTGACTCTGCGTAGTTTATTAATGTTATTTTAATGCAAAATGTTGGATTTGCCTTAACAAGTGAGTACTATTAACTAGTTTTGCGTGATTGCTTGAATTTGTTGAAGAAACTGCCAAATATCTTCTGGAAAATTTATGCAATATGGCGCATACATTGTTGCTGTTTTCTGTTGTAGTTTTATAGCGCCAAATTCAAAATATAGTGGTTTCTTAAGTTAGTAATTGTATTTATTTATTGCTGTCACTATCCTAGCCTTATTCGGTAATTATGGATTATTTGTTTGGGCGGTATTTTCCAGTCAGTAGCTCACCAATTCAAACGTATGTGAGATGAATATAAAATAATTAACCTCCAAAATTGTAGCAGGATATTTTGAAACTTGTTAAGGGCATAAATAGAAATATCCTCCTATCATGAAATGCTTACCTGTAAAGAAAAATTCATCAATCAGACATTTAAATTATTTTTAAAATTTTTGGAACAAAGGCAATGTTGCCAAGACGATCAAATTGCACCGAAATCTCACATCTGAAAAATGAACATAAGAAAATATAATTGTGAATATTCAATTCTTAACGACATATTGTTCTTAGTGTTTTTTTGTTGGTTAAGTAATCCTAAGGCCTGTTCATTTGGCTTTGCTCAACCTGCTTGGAAATTCAAAGGAATCAACTTTGAGCAGAAAGAACACGAAATGCCCTAACTGCACTCCAAGCAGGTATATCCTGCTCGGACGACTTCCTAGCTTGCTACCCCAAATGAACGCCCTTTTTGTTAAGACAGCACGTGGATAAGATACTTTACATATAGAGATATTTTTCTCAAAAATACCATGATGCCTTTCAAAATTTAAAAAGTGTGGTTATATTATCATTTTATATTCCGCGGTGTTTGTTGATTATCTGTTATCTTTCTGCTTTTGCTCTAACTGCTCCACCTCCAGACTAGGTGCAAGTAGAGCATGATCTAACTGATCTCGAGCACAGTGCTCCATCCCCCGAAAACAAAAAAATATCAGCTGCTCGAGCCAAATGAATATCGATCACCTGCCCCAAGCCACTTAAAGTAGTGAGAGCAAACCAAGTGAACAGGCCTCTAGAGTATATATATTTCTGTATCTAATTTTCAGCAGAAAAGTTGTTCTTCAATATTCATAAAGCAATTAAAAATTATAAGTTACTTATTTAAGGTTAGTTTGGGGTTAGAGGTTCTTCATTATCATCAGGTTAACTTATTTCATTAGAATGGCAGGAAATGATGGTACCACCACTGAACTTTTTACTGGCTGGTCATCAGTTGTCCATCAGCCTGAAGATGAACCCGAGGAGTCTGAGTTGCCCTCCACTGTTGACATTGGGGCACTTAGTGCAGAACCTCCTTTGCCTACCCAGGCTCAAAATGATGCAGAGAGTGAGTCAGAGAGTGAAGATTCGGAAGCTGATTCTAGTGTAAGTCAATTTCTTGTTTTCATATTTTAAATCTGAAATTTTTATTTAAGCATTCTGGGCTTGGTAAAGTTCACAACCTACAGAATTTTGTACTTTTCTTTGGTTTGCTTGAAAGCTTAGGTACCTTAAATAGAACAAATTAGAACACAAAAATTGGTGGATCATACACTTTTTCTTTAAAAAACGCAAATAATTTTTTTTTTCTTGATTTTGGGTATGCCTTCAGTTAGTTTGAGTTAGTTTTGTTGGGTTGCACCCCGGGATCGAGCTAAGCGAGTTGAGGGCCATGCGTGAAGTGAAATATTAGTAGATTGATAAAAAGTTACTAAATGAAATATGTACAAATGAAATATATTATGGCTAACCTAAACTAACCTCAAATGTGGAGGATCTGTAGATTTTTTCTCTTAAGCTGTTTTATAACAAGAGCTTTCTACTAAAAAAAAAAATAAAAAATATGAAATTCTGTGGGCTGTTTACTTTACCAGACCCTTATTAAAGTATAAGTATCATGTTATGCTTTAGGTACTTTTTGTGTATTTCATTATAAGTTATTTCAAATCAAATAGGCTTTATTCTATAAAGAGCTCAACATTCTAATTGGAAAACTGGAAAGAAAATATGTTTTAATACAAGTTGCTCAATAAATGAAAAACCACAACACCCAAAATCAATAAAAATTAAAATATCAAAATAAATCAGCAGGGTAGTCTAAATTTGTTAACTAATAGAAATTGAAGTAAAAAATCTGCAATCTATTCATGTAAAGTGCGTCAAGGGAGTAATAGGCCTTAACATGCTTTTTAAAATGCCTACTACTCTTAAGTTTTTAAGTTCCAGAGGCAGGTGGTGGTTTTTTACTCCATATATACCTAATTGAATTTTTTGGCAATGCAATCTTCGGGATGAGCAATCCCAAATTGTTATTATTGAGTCTGGTTACTCTTGCTAACAATTCCTGAACCCTTACATTTTTATGAACCATATCTACAGTCAAAACAATAAAAATGAAGGTCAACGTGAGGATTCTCTCTTGAATAAACAGGGCCCTGAAGTGCATCCCAGAACTGCCCATAAAAGCATCGTACAAGGACAGATTTAGATCCAAATGTTCATGTTACTGGGCAAGAGGGCAAGGGAGGATATACAGAATTTGAACCTCAGAAATATGATTATATTTCACATATCTCCACACCAGCCATCTAAGTTTAGAAATTCCTGGTTATAGAATTGCTAAATTCTGATATTTTCGATTGTATTATTGATAATTTCTTCGCCATTTGCTTAATGAAATATGTAAACACTA
>MU181917.1:1548325-1581689 GCA_016904865.1 Pissodes strobi
TGAACATTTATATGTTCGAAACATGTCGAGCTACCTGAGCTAAATTGCTCAATAAATTAAGTGGAGGAAGACTAAAAGACTTTTATTTCGCTTCTACAATCCTAAAATATTTTTGAATTGATTTGCATGTTCGTTGCTTGCCTCAGGTTAATCCCAAGTATTTATATCACCATTTCCAGCCTATTTTTTCAAGTTGGCTTGAACTTAGTGGAATAAATGCTCGAATAAATGTAACGTATATGACTGACTCAAATGCCAATATAATCAGTCTGATTTCAATGGAGCATTGGATATTTTAAATCCTATGGCATACAATTGTCCGACAATAATAAGTCATAACCATGGTAAATTTCAACTCACTGTTATCTTCTGATTTTGGAAATCGGAAAAAAGCAAAACATGTTAATAATATAAGGCTGATAGCTTTTTCTTAAAGCCTGACTTGCCAATTCGAATCAGATGTGAACTTTAACTAACATTATATATATTCTGTGCCCAGGTGTCGCTAGAAAAACATATTGGAAAAACGACCAAAATTATTGCAACTTTAAGCAGGACATTTTTAGGTATCATTTTCAAGTAGTCGCTTTCGTTTCAAAACAAATTACCGGTCTTTGGAATGTATTTCTTTTTTATTTTTCTGTACCATATAATTACGTTTTATGCTCGCTTTACGCCTCTAGAATCTTAAATGAATAGGACCTCTGAGTCAAGATTCCAGAAAATAAATTGGCACAAGTCCAATTTAGTGACCCTAACGAAGCTGAAAACCTTAAAAAAGACTTAATATTTTGTAATGAAATATCGCGAGAAAATCCATTTTGGGGCGATTTTTAACATTTTCAAATTATAGAGAGCAAAGAAGAAAGTAAAACATTACAGAGGGTTTATTATAGAGTATTTTCTAATTATTGTTTTTTTTGCGTGACATTATAATTATTGTTCTTGACGATTTGCAACAAAGCCAATATTAGCAATTCAGTTTGTTCTCGTAACCATGGCGGATAATCCGAAAATAAATGGCTTAACAGACGAGCACTTTGAATTTTTGGTTCTAAAAAAAAATATTATTCAAAAATTAAATTGAAGTTTTTCTTTATAGCAGACTGAATAATTCGTAAGGCCTGTAACTGTTTTCGCCCAAGTATGGCCTCAAAAAAAAAAAAGAGATTTTCGTTTTTCTTTTTTAGTGTTTAGTGATAGTATTGTTATGACTACTTGACATCAAATAGGTACAAATTCTGATATATCGTCTGCAAAGACGGGAAATATTTTTTATTGAGTTCTAGATTAGAAAACGCCACATTTCTAAAAAAATAAACCGAATATGATTTGCATTTAAGTTTGCTATCTGGGGTTAATTAATTAATAAATAATGCAAATAGTTTATTTGGATTTAAATTCACTTATTGTTTACAAATTTTAATTTAGGCGCTTCTACTTTCTGTTACATTTAGTCGTTTTAACATTCTGCTAAAATAATCAGTGCAAATATGTCAATGTCTGAATAAATCAATTGACGCTGGAACATTCAAAACGCCGAACGCCCACTTTCAGTTTCGATTAGCATCTTTATCACTTTGCAAAATTAATTTGTATTTTGAATGTATTACTGCAAATTTGTTGTTAATATAAACTGCTAACCAAATGAGATGTGATTGCAAAATAGCCACTGTAGGGAACTGCCTGTCGAAGCGACGGGTTTTTAACTATTTTGTACAATAAGTCACTAATTTCAAACTATTTATTTCGTATATACCTAGCGGTACTTCGGATCACAGGTAAATCCAGGTTCCAACTATGCTATACTCATCTAAACTAGTCGCAATAATTTTTCTTACTGTGATTGTTGCATATACGACATTCTAGTCAAAGTCTGGAATATGATGAATATCATTTCTTTCGCTTGTATTCTTGTGAATTTGATGGAATTTGAGGTCTTGGTTTATATAGATATACAAATGCATGCAGAATTGCTGTCAGGTTGATAAAATTTGGAAAATGAAAGTAGGAAAAAAAAAATGAGGATGCAAAATTGATGCTACAAACAGTGAGTGCATTGACAATTATGTATAACAGCGTACATTTTCAATTCGAAAATATTTCTCACTAGGAAAACTACGAAAGTTACTAAAAGTAGTATAAGTACTTTCTCGGAGATAAGTTGGCTCAAATCATAATTTGACCTAAAACTCATAAACTTTTAACAATATCAAAACGTATATTATTTAATAGTACACATACTGCGTTGGTGGGCCCCATTGCCGCGCCATCGAAAATTTAGAAAATTCCGTCTACTTTTGGAGATATCCGTAAAAAAAAAAGCGAAAAGCAGCTATTTTATTTTTATTTTTTCTGTCTTTGTTTGAAGAAATAAAGTAAAAAAAAATATCTCATTATAATAGCAGTATCAAATTTTAAAGCCGACCTTTCGCTTTCGGACCGCTTTCATCAACTTCATTTTTTGAAATACGGACCTGGATTATCTAATTTTTTAAAAGCCTCTGGTCTACCAAAGCCAGCGATGTATCACACTTGTCCGATAGTGGTAACAAATTATGTTGTCATAAGTGAAATGGGGTCCGAAAAGGTCGCCCCATCTCTGTCTAACCGCTAACGCCGATAGTACAGTGGCAAAAACAATGTGACATGTATTTTTGTATTATCTCTTAAAACAAGGTCAGGAAAGAATACAAATTAAATAGCTGATTTTCGTTTTTTTTACGGATATCTCCGGAAGTAGACGGAATTTTCTAAGTTTCTCGACGGCATATCAATGACCCCTAAATTGCGCAACTTTGCACCAATTTAACCGATCTCGTATCTCTTATAGTTCCCGAGATCCCAATGGCGCGCTTCGAATTTGTAACACCCTGTATAAGGCCGAGAATGAATCAAAAGTATTCATTAAAAAAAAAACAATTTCATAAAAAATGTGCTTAATTTCTGATTTTGTCACAAAACATATACGTGGTTCAACCTCGGGTTGAATAGAAAAAGCTTGTAAATCCATTAATAATACAAAAGAACCAAAATTTTTATATTCACAAAATGAAATGTTTTCTATTTTTATGAATTAGTTTGGTAGATATTTTTGTGAGGATTCCCGTGTGTGTATAAAACTGCTGCGCAAATAAGACTGTGCTTAGAATAAGCTGCTGGATTCCATTCAGAAGAGCGCTGTGCGTCTCGTCGGCGACCCGGAGTTGACCGGGATTTGGATAGTCTGAACACCGCAGACGTGTGGTCGAGATATCCCTGTTTTAAAGATATTTTCACGGCAGATGTTCCTAGGTTTTGGCCGCCTCATCCCTCCCCCAGCAACGCCAGTCAGGCAGTCACGACAGACGGCAAGAGCGCACTCGTTCGTTGTACAACTGGAAACACCCACAACATCGTTTTACATCGACTCCTTTGTCTGGCGCACTGCATCGCTGTGGAACTCAATTTCAGGACATCTATTTCCCCCAAATTACAACCTACAACTATTCAAGAACCGTGTCAATCAACATCTTAGCACACAGACCGCTCGCCGAGTGCCATAGGATCTCCCTTTAATGTGTATGTCATTGCCAAAAAAAAATCTACTATAACCAATAGAACATTTTCACATTAAGAAAAATATACCCACACCAGTTAATGCATTTTTCCATTCTAGGCGGCAAAAAACTACGTATGCAGTTAATTTGTGTCCCTAAAGTTAGCCCCGCCATTTTGGATTTTTCAAAAAAAAAACTGTGCCGCATTGCTGGCTTGTGCTATTTTTGTGCGGCGTTTGTCGCAATTTCTTGTAAAAATGTCGAAAATTCTGGGAGATATAACAAAGCTCCTCAATATGTTACGAATAGTGTATTCCATTCTTTTGCATTTATTCACATGAATATAAGAAAGATAGACACTGGTGCATTACTTTTGAGCGATTGCTACCATCTCAGAAGATGAAACGAAACTGCAGCAAACATCTTAGGAATAAATTTGGCAACATTGTGTCTTCTAGAAAATTAACGCGCGCACAAATGACGCCCGATGCTTTGCCATACTTTTCAATAAAATCTGATAATTTTTCTAAAAATCGTTATACACTTTTTTACTAGTAAACAGGAAAAGCGACACAAGTCAGCACATACGAAAAATATATCTATGGGGGGGGTCTTTTTGTGTATAAACAAATTGCTATATTTTCCGAAATATTCAACATTTGTGAAAATATATTCCGGCACAAGTCAGTGCAACAAAAAATTTCGAAAAATTCAAAATGGCGGGGTTGATTTTATGGCCATAGTTTATTTGGTTCCCAGTTTATTTTTTGTGACCTATTCATAACACTGATTAATTTAGCAAATGGAATTAAAGTGACTAATCAGAATTGAAGCAGGACGGTAAATGATTTATATCAAAATTTTAGTTTTTATTGAATTGGGTGTCTAAAAAGAAAAACTAGTATATTTAAAATGATATTCAATTGATGCTCTTTAACTAAATGGTTAAATGCTAAACAGATTAAATATAGTGCGTGCCAAAAAGTGATATAAAGAGCAAGGTGGTAAATGAATTAGGCAAACTTCTTTCGAATCCAACGCACGCACGCAAATAAGAGGGATAGTTCACAAGCGGTGTTTTTTTAAAAAGGTGATTCATTGGGCATATATTATATTATAAGGGGAAAAACTGACGAGACACGTTTTTTAATCCTAGGGGCAAAACATTGTGATTGTATCGGTTTAGTTGCAGTGTTCTATCGTGTCTAACTGGTCCTTTTGATCCTTGTTTTGTTAAAAAGCGTTGTAAAGTAGCCTTCGTAATAATGTCAGTTTGAAACAGTGTAGCCCTCAGTTTATTGTGCAGTGCGGATCTTTCAAAGAATAGAATCCGTTCTCGGAAATAATGCGAGATTCGAACTTTCTAAAATTGGGTCAAAAATGCGTAATTTGTTTAGTGCCAAGGAAGTTGGAATTATGTCGTTCGAATCTGAGGCTGAGGTTTTAGAAATCAAAATTTGTTTGTTTTATTGGGTACGTTATTCAAAATAAACGTCTCCATTTCATTGTCATTCTTTGTCGTCTGCAAGATATTTTCCAGGGTTTTTGAATTCGATGTTTATTCTTACATTTGAAGAAAAATATATATCTTTTAAATTTCGTTGCTTATCAATATCGAGAATTCGCAAGCTGGTAGAGTGAGGGAATTTTTGAGACGCTCTGTATAAAATAGTTCTCTTCCATAAAATATGAGGCATATCGTAATGTTTTATTTTATCAATCAAGTTCCTCTATAAAAATGCCCATTATTAAAAAGGAAAAAATTGATTCCTTATCAGGAAGGTTAGTACCTAATGTCGTTTCCATTAAACGACTATGGGAAAATTAGATTTTCTTCTGACATTCAAAGGAAGTTCATTTGCTGAAGTTAAGATAAATGGGCACACCACATGCCCCAAAATTGTCGAAGGAAAGCGCCCCTCTCTTGATTTAGAGCCTTCAGCTCCATACAATTTGTTCTATTCTCATATATATTTAAAGCGGAACTTCTATTAAGTGTAATTCTGCTTCAAGTTAACGATATTTCTTATACGGAGATAATGATAATATTACTATTGCTACAGTTATAGAATCTTTGGTCTCTGCTATTGCCATGAACTTAGGCCTAGCCTTTTTCTTTAAGTTACGGAAGGGTTTAAGAGGAATGTTTTTATGGGTTTATCCGTCTAAGACTTATAAGACCTGTGATTCAACAGACGAGCAGATTTTGCGCAGAACATGTTGCAACCAACTTTGGGCTTTGTTTCATAATTTCTAGAGTTTTCACGAACGCTTTCTCAAATTCGATAATTGGATAGAAGGTTAAAATAAATCATCATATGTTTCACTTTGACAACGATGCATTAATTAGTATGTACCTAATATTAGCCAATAATAATGAAATATGCTTAGATAATCTTAGGTATGTGTTCTTTGAAGATTTGAATTGAAGTATTGATATATACAGTGTTTTGTGAAGACAGTGACAGTTTTTAGTTCGATTTTTATCCTGTAATAAATAAGATGGTTCGAATATTTGGTGATATGTTGTCCAATTGGGCAGAAGGTGTAGGTGGATATGAACAAGGGGTATGGGAATATGTGAGTGACTTGGTGAAGACTTATCAAGTGAGTGAGTCGCCCACCCATGTCGGAGTTCAAGTTCAAGAGCAAATTCCTCAAGGTTGTCACGACGATTATGAAGACGAAGGATATGGCGATAATGCGGTATATTATGAGGTTCATATAGATATTTATTATTATTTATTTTATGCTAATTATCTGATATGAGTCAGCGGTTTATCTCTAAAACCATAAATATTAAGATTTTTAAGGATCAGTTTTTGGTAAATTAGTTTTTGCAAAGTTGACGGTTTAGACCATATTCAATAATCAATAACCAATGCAGAAAAATAGAAGCCCTATTGATTCACCTTATACCATTTAGCTGCTAACATCAATGAAATTGTTCAAAAATGCAATTTTTTGTTTAACCAATATTTCAAATATGCTAATGAATTTATGCATAGGGGTGACACAAAAATAGCAGCGGTTCTTAACATTTTCTTTAGCATCGGCTCTTCGTATACATTTTGTTCTCAGGAATTCTAGATTATAATTTATAATTTAAAAATTATATAAGATATTTATTTAGAATTGCTCATCGAACGTTTTCAAATAATTGGAAAGATTTGATAAATAAATATTCGGCTTAGTAGCAGTTCAAACGGCTCATATTTTTTAAAAGCTAAAATTACGGGACTGTCTTTTGAATTGCTATTTGAGAGTACCGTCCGTCGTGGACTAATTATCTGAGCTGATCTTCCTCCGATGCTGCAAGTCTCTATAATAATAGTTCATGCATATTAAGTGAAAGTGGAGCTCTGATATAACTTTCGATTTTTCTAAAAACTATGCTGTCAATTTTTAGCCCAAAAGTTTTTGACGGTGAAACCAAGAAAATTTACGAAATTTAAAAAAGGTTCAACTTGGAATACAATGCATTATGATGACTAGGCATTTAATGTTACATAGTTTCTGTTCTGCACCAGAAATATGCCCGTTTATTTGTTCCGACATTACTGATGATAAATATGGGTACTTACGCACATTGTTATGCAGGTCATGTATCTTTTTATTTTGAAAAAAGTATGAGTTGGTGATAATTGGATTTTAATCGAAGGTGTGTATTGATTCAGTTTACGTACGTGATGTGGTACCGTATTGTGAAAATTCCTTTTCGAAATATCATTGCATTCCAAGACTTCGCGGATCCCCCGAAGGCAACTGGTTAAGAAATAATCGCTGTTCTATAAACGGTGCTAGAAAGTTGATCAATAAGGGAGCCAATATTATGGCGTTGACACATTGAGAATATTATAATATACTGGTTTATTCCTGTTAACATGTAATGTCTTACATATTATGTCAAAAAAAGATAATACATACGTACATAGAGAGAACAAATTTACATATAAAAATGAATTCATAGGCAAAATGGTACTTAGAATTATAGGGTTAAGAAATGTCTAGGTAAATCTAGATTATGAACACTTCGTAAGTATCAACAAAAAACGAGACTTTGGATTTTGGTTTATAATTTTTTCTATTATAGTCATATTTTGAAAGAAGCGATAAATTAAAAACATATTCTTATGGTACTTTTCCGAGAAGCAGAGGATGATGCTTTTTATTTTTTAGTTCAAAGATCAAATTGTTTAAATGTGAACCTGAAATTTTAATTTTATATTCGAAAAGTTTTTATTTCCTTAAAAATCCCAAATTAATATTGTTTGGACTATATTTCTAGGTTCCGTCTTTAAAAATTCATTATTTGGGATTTTTTCATCAATTACGGCGTTGCAAAAAAAAGAGAAATTAATTAACTGGAGTAAAGAAAACATGTCAGGTCAATAGAAAAACTCTAAACTAGATAGAGAAATAAATAACAGTCACTAACATTTTACGGCTAGGTTCTGAACTAATGCAAATTATTTGTCGTTAGTTGTTGATATTGACGCTGGATTGATAAATTACTTGTTTTATTTGTCAAATTAATCAATTGTCTAAATGTCTTTTCAGTTCAGGTAATTTACAAAAATCATTTCCACAATTTGTTACACCAATGTGAAAACCTGTTCACTCTCAACCAGAAGATTGTTAAGTAACTGAATAATATAATTTTTTTTTTGTTTAGACAATTAATGTTGTTATATTTTTGCTTTACTAATGGTTTTTAGATTATTTTAATTTGGTTTAGTTCGTTTCTTTAAAGTAGTGAGTGGTGGTATTCTAAAATGTATATAGTTTAAAAAAGCTTTACAATTTTTATTATTTATTGAGTTAGTTTGCTTTCTTTTTAACAGGGCCGTATATTACAAAAACATAAAAAGTCTCTAATAATGGATTATTTGAGACGAAACGTTGGACTTTAACAGATTTAACCTAAGCAAATCTTAATTTGGCTTTTTAAATGCATAATTTTTGACACACATGATCGAAATTTCACGTTTGCATATAAAAAAATGGATTTAAAGATGATATTTGAAGGACACGACATTTTCTGCTGCTCGGAGGCGCGCTTTTAGAAATTGCTTCATTATTGATATGCTTAAGAATAAACGAAAAAAAATAATAAATTAGAACCAAAATTAGAAATTTCGTTTTTTTTTCAGATACCTACCTCCGAAAGTGTTCTCAATATTGCGATTTGTGAACAACATAATATTACACCTTTAATTGACCAACGTCGAGGGGGAAAACCGGTGTAGAATTTTGGTGTGCAAGCTAATATAATTTTTAGATTTTTTTTCGGATTTACTAGCATTTCTTAGAATTATCGGAATTTTTTAGAATTGTTTATTATTTGTAGCATTTTATAGAGTTTAACTAGAATTTTTACCTATTGCGCATGCTCAAACGCACGCGCAGCGGATTGGCCGCACCGCGCCGTCGCGTCGAGCGGCGAGCTTGCGCAATGAGAATATTGTGTTTTATTCAGAAAAAATATTAAAATATTTATCACAACAAGGAAACACTACAGACATTAGAAAAAATATAGGTGCCAACAATTACTACTTGAGCAAACCTCTTAGATGACAATATAGGCTTAAATATTATTCAAATAAAAAATTTGACAATATAACTGATCACATCCTTTATCTACTCAATCTTGTCTAAGAGTAAGCTTACCAAGTAAAGTAAGATTCCTTATTTGATTAGTCCATGAGGGTAAAGAAAGGAAAACACAGATCCGAAAGTTTTTAATGTCCAAAAAATAATCAGAATTTGTTATAGTTTTAGAATTCATTAGAGCTATTTAAATTTTTTTAGGTGTTTTAGAATTTTTTTAATCAATTACATGAAAATTAGCATTTTTTATAATTTTAGAATTTTTGGTGTACAAAATTGGATAAGTGGTATCCCCCTCGTTGACCAACTTTGACTCCATTTCTGTATATCTTAACGATTTCCGATAGGCCTATAGATATATACTAACCCTAAAATTTGTGACACTTGGTAGAATTAAAAATATCCAGAGGAAGAATGTAATTATCGCAAAATATAAAAATTGGAAAAATAATTTCGGAAATCAATTTTGCTGCGAGTCGGTTAGAATTCCAAAATAATGACAATCATAGGGTTTGGTCTATTGGGGCGGATAGTCTGACGTCTATAAATGTACACAGTAGCCCCACTCTTAACGCGGGATTTCATAGAGTCGAAAAAAATAAAAAATATTGAACTGGATTATCGAGGTATAATATCTACCAACTTCTTAAAGTAATTGAGTATTGTAGAATATCTTTTATAAGATATAGCCGATAAATGAGTGCCCGCATGTTTCGCATATTCTACCACCATCAAGGTTGTAGAAAATGCTAAACTTTTAGATTTTCGCATATTCTACAACCATCAAGGTTGTAGAATATGCTAAACTTTTAGATATAATATTTAACAGAACGTAATAAGCCCAGCCATTTTTTAAATATAATTTTTGGTTATAACCTAATAGTTATATGTTATATTATGAGCAAAGTATTAGGGGATTTTTCAAAAGCCCTTCTTATTTAAATTTTTGCCGCGTCGTTGTCATTAAAACGTGCATAGTGTTATGTAATATCTACATTACATTATACAATAATTAACATGATAGAAGATAAGGTAATAAAAGTATAAACTGTTTGTTAAGGCAATGCACGTAAAGTCATAATTTTAATTAGCAATCTTATGTGTTGATTTCCATTTTTATTAGCATTTTGGGGCTCGGTGAGTCGGTTAAGGTTTTCTTAAAAATATCTAATTTCTGTTTTATTCTTAAATGTTGCACAACATTGTACGAGAAGTAGCAGCCATTATTTTAATGGCTGCTAGCTTCGCGGTTCACCCCATATGCGTCCGAAGAACTTTTTAATTGTTATCATTAATTACCTCAAATGGCTGATAGAAATTACAGCACTTTAGGAAAAGGGACTTTCTCACTTCCCGCTAAATTACCCCATGGTAATTTTTTTTCTCTCGCCCTGAAATCACCTAAAGATAACGTTTGCACTTTTTGTTATCTACATCAGTCATACAGTCATTCCAAAAAAATTAATCTACTGTCTTCTACAAGCTCAAGTAAGCAGAGGAATTTTTTCCATAATCGTATGTGTTAATTCTGCTCAATTTAAAATTTTTTTAAAGAATTTACATCATTTCAAATAAATAAAAAAAATCCTCTTACCAGTCTGTACTGAGGTTTGCCTATTTAGTTAAGGTCCTTAATAATGATGCTGCAAATCGAATCCATACTTTAATTTTTAATTTACCCAAGAAAGCAAAACTTCTGCAATTTCAAGCCTATATCTCAAATCGCTCGAAAGTCATCGATGCGACACGCCGACGGTAGCATCAGCCATATCGACAATTTTAATTTAGCTAAAACATTTCCATTTTTTTATTCGATACCCCATTTACATTATATCATGTGATATTGCAAGTGCCCTGAGTATTTATCAATTGCTTAATATTTTTTTCTGAACAAGATTGCTCTCGCATCGATGCCATGAGTTGGAGCTGCATTTAACTAATTGTGTAGTTATTACGTATTTGCTACAATTTTTGTGTTACCGAGCTTGTTACAATAACATTGCCAGTTTCAGTACTTTCGATGTACTTCACTAATTATATTTTCATCTTCGGGATTGCCGCTTATTTTACATGCAGTGCAGTAATAGACTAAGATATACTTATTATTTCGAAAGTATTTTAATTTGTGTGTGATGAAGATGGTGAAACTCTGAAACCCGCACAGACGAACAGGCAGAAGTGGACGTGCGCAGGCATGAGAAATTTTATCACTGGTTTCCGTCTGTCTGAAAAAATTTGGAGATTGAAAGTCGACACTACCAACATGCGAAGAGCTTTGTCAAAATATCGCCCCTACAGAAAAAAATTAGAGACTCGCGAGAATGCTGAAATTGTGACGCCTCTTTCAGACGATACGGATTTTAGCCGGTCCGGTTTATTGTAGTCCAGTAGTGCACTAAACTAATTGTCACAAGGTTTTAATGCACCACTCACGTTAAAACCAATAGAACCGGACCGGCTAAAATCCGTATCGTCTGAAAGAGGCCTGACGGTTTCTCCTGAAAGAAATCGGAATATATTACAGTTTCTAATGTTTATTTCGTTGTTCGAAATAGCTGCTTTCCATATCCTCGAAAAATCTCATATATCCTCAAAAGTAGTCAAAAGATAGCACACATAGGTCTAGCTCGGTCTGGACTTAGTATTTAAAATATAAAAAAAACTATCTTTTGAAAATGGGAGAAACAGGCGGCTAGAACTGAAGACTTAGAATATTAGAACTTAGAGACGAGCGATAACAAAAAAAAATATATGTTACTGTGGCTAGAAAATGTTGAAAATACTGAAGCTCGTGTCGCCGAAATATACGAATCAGAACGACTACCTTATTCATTGATCATAATTCCAGAGTATCTGTGAGTGAAGATATCAGGCTGTTTATACCTGATCTTAAATCACATCCTTACCTTGGGAAATTGCCGAGTAGACATAAAAAATCGTTGCTAGACAAAGTACGGAAAAATATTCCATATGCTAATTGCTGAGGAATTGCCATTCTTCAGTCTCGGAGACATTGGGGGAGAAGGGGCCACTACTTTTCGTATTTATATAAATGCGCAAAATTGTGTAATATTTAAAACTGAGATTAGAACATTTGTGGGGGGGTCTTTATCGACCCAACCTTGGTGTATGAAGGATTAAAGATTTTAATTTCGTTGAACGTAGTTTCGTATCGGCAATTAAATAAATCCAGCATGATGCCACCGGACTAAGTAAACAATTCAGCGAGACATCGGCGGGAGCAGAAGTAACAGACCCGTTGACCTTGACTTCAACAAGAGATCAACCGTCCGAATAAATTACGGCTCGTTACATTACATTACACGAGGACAGGCTCGCCGTTTTGTTTTTCGCTTCCAAACGATTCAGGTTCAGCTTCCTGTTTTTCAAACCTTATCGAATTCGTTTGATAGGTCGATTGACTTGAGGCGAGTACATGTAAATATATTATCTCTTCAGAGATCTTGTCATATTGTATAGGAATAAGAAGTTCACTACACCTCGGTATTATTGTTAAATGGTTATATTGGATCACTATTCTCTTGTTTAACGAATATTTTCCGCGTGTGTGGGTTACATGCTATTTTTTAAGCATGGTATAATAGTTTACGCAAATGGAATAGTATGTGTCAGTGGGGTAGCTAGGGTCTTAAGACAGGCGAGTAAACCTAGGGTCAAAAAAGCGCTAAAAATCGCGCCTAGATAAGGAAAAAGGCGCTTACCGCCTTTAATCTTTTAGGAGTGTGATGTACCCTGCGACCCTCCTCAGCCTGATATGCATAGGATTGCCAAAATTTGAGAATATAAAAAGGACACGTTAGCTAAAAAGTGGAGAATTGCGCCACAAGTGGAGAATTGTTTTTTTCGCGCATTCACCATTTTGTAGATACGATTTTTGTTTTTCAACTATCGTTTTTCTGTGTGAAAAAATATTGATGAAATTACTTATACAAACGTTTTTATGGATTTCACTGCAATTTTATTAACATTTTTATATTCATAAAAATCCTAAAAAAGTTAATATCTATTTCCACATCAACGAAGAGGAGTTTTGGTATACTCAATATTCAATTTATTCATGTGAGTACATAATGTTCACACACGTGAGAGAAAAATGAATGACTGCAAAATAACTAAGACTAATTCCTTCAATTCAGTCATTATAGAATGGAACACGTTCAAAAAACAAACATCCTAATGATCAGTAGTAAAATATAGACAATAGTACATTACAATTTTTTCGAAAATACATTGGTTAAAATATAAATCAGTGATTAAAAGAAAACAATTGAAGGGTACAGGGGAAAAATGATCTAGACGCCATTTCCATAGGAAACTTTTTTATTATTGATTTCACAGTAAATTTTATTCTTGATAAAAGTTGGTGCTTGGAAAAAGACTAATTTTGAAAATGCTAAATTAAGGATAAGTTATACAGGGTACTCACAAAAAACAAAAATGATGGTTAAAAAAACAAAAACTTTGGAATATCGGAAAACCTTCTACAGAAAACATAAAGCTCTTATTAAGATAAAAATGAAAGTCAAATACCATTTTTTCCAAAAGTGCACCGTTGCTGAAAAAAATAAGGACAAAATTAAGAAAAAGAGGCTTTTTTCATTAATTGACATGGATTTTCTCCGCAACGGTGCACTTTTGGAAAAAATGATATTTGACTTTTATTTTTATCATATTACGAGCTTTACTTTTTCTGTAGAATTTTTTCCTATATTCCAAAGCTTTTGCTTTTTTAACCATCATTTTTCTATTTTTTGAGTACCCTGTATAACTTATCCTTAATTTAGCATGGTCAAAATTAGTTTTTTTCCAAGCACCAACTTTTATCAAGAATAAAATTTTCTGTGAAATCAATAATAAAAAAAGTTTCCTATGGAAATGGCGCTTCGATCGTTTTTCCGCTGTACTCTTCAATAATTGTAAAAGTAAAACAATGATTAGGATTTGGCACAATTTTTAGAAATTAAAAATTCGTCACAAGAACCAAAATAATTTTCTAATAATATGATTCTAATTTTATTTTTGAGTATGACGGTTCTCAAATATGCGGGAGCAGCTCATTAAATAATTTGATTGCCCAGTACCTTGTTCCAGACTGACAATGTCAGTCTGACATCTCTTTAGCCTCCAGTAAGGTGCAGCCAGATCCTCCTTGTGCCTGGTATTGTGGTTGTGTATATACGCTTGGCTTAAAGAAATAACCATCATTCCGCTTGATATGCGACTGATTTTCCAGAATATACTGAGAGGGTAAGGTGAATATCCCCGGCGATGCACATTAGAGAAAAGACGTCGAGACAAAAAAGAGGACTGTCCTCTGCAGAATAAATAAAGCAATCAGTTTTTTTTAAAGACCTGTTGAAGCAAATTCCAATCAAAAATAATATAGAAATGCATCAGAAAGTTTGTACCTTCCGTTCTTTTTCACCTGCCAACCCATTGATCTGTACTCAGTCAGGAAGACTTGTCGAATATGTAAACAGCCCATTGTTTAATTTTCTAAAATGTTATTATTTTCATTAATTTATGGAAATATTGAGCTAAATTGAAATTTTTTATTAATTCTAAATCATTGGTTTATTATTTTTTCATAATTACCCATTCCGTTGATAGATATAAAAAATGCATTCATGAATTTCTCTTGTAGCATTTTATGGGTATGATGCTTTTCTGCCTTTTTATGTTTGCCTCACACACAAAAGGAAAATCCTATACAACTCAACTCTGCAGACAAAACGGTCGACGTTGGACTTGAAGCTCTCGCTGGCGCTGTAAGTTGTAGTTTTCGGGAAAGACGTTATCGGATGGCGATTCCAGAGCGAGGCAGTCCTCCAGTCAAAGGAGTCCCGCAGCAGCGATCTTCTAGGTGTTAGCAACTGAATCGTATGTTGAGCAGCTTGTGACTTACGGGCGTGTCTGTTTGGCACAGCTCTGGGCGGCATCATAAGTGCCAGCTTGTTCGAACACCCTCCATAGTAGGATCGATATTAAGGAGATAGGTCCGCCACTTTTCTTCGGTGTTCAAGGCTATCACGGTCTTTAGTTAACTCTGGGTTAACAGGACTGACTCCTCTCCTCTGTATGGAGTCTAATATCTTATGCAAGTGTTTGGGTACCCAACTCCACACATGGGAAGATTATTCCAGAGATGGTCTTATCTAGGCCTCATAGAGCAGCAAGGGCTGATGAGGTGTATACAACTTTTTTGCTCTATAGAGTGCTCCTAGCTCTTGGGCTGCTACCTTTGCGATTTTGGTGACGTGATTAAGACATGTTGTTTTCTACGTTGATGCCCAGCAAGCTTAGGGATGAGGCCATAGTCAGTGTTTGTCCTGTCATTGTTAAGTCAGGTCCTGCGCTGTTTGCTTTTTTGAGAAAACAGCTACTTGAGTCTTTTCTGCCTTAAACTGGACATTGTTTTCCGCATCCCATTCCACGATGGGGTTCTCATCTCATATCCTCATTGATGGCAGCAATCTGATTTTCTCGCTGTCGTTGGGAACGAGCAGCGGTCATTGGAGTCCGCTAGATGAATGAGGATATAAGAGTGATGTCGTCTGCAAAGCTATAAACAGAATTGTTTGTCCTGTGTACGAGATCGTTGATATAGAACAGGAACAGTGTGGGAGATAATATACATTCTTGAGGAACTCCGGCATTGATTTTAAATTCCTCCAAGAATTGTCCATCAATACCTACTCGGATGCTTCGGTCCCTTAAGAAATTGGAAAGCCATAGAAGCAGTACTGGTGGTAGCCCGTATGCTGTTGCTATTGTAAAAAAAACAGACTTTGCTACCAGTTTCAAAACATGCATAAAAACCTTCAAGCTACTTGGTTGCTAGTGCCGTTAGCTACTACGAAAGTAGAACCAACGTAAGTACATAATAGCGATACATAAAATAATTACATATTTTGATTTAAGCACATTTTTATTGCCTATTTTGTAACCTAACAACTAACAATGTTTTATTGATTATTTAAAATAAACAGATGCCATTAATTATGTATTAGCATTAAAATTAATGGTATTTCCTCATCGACGTAGCATTTTAATTAATCTGCATAGTTTTGGTTGCCAGCTTCAATGCTCTAAAATAATACTGTTTAGTGATTCTTCATGCGGATACCGATTCCTCGAGAAAGAATGAACGGAGGCTCCGTGTATTTTTTTTTTCAAGTTGCTATGTTGTCAATGTCATTAGTAGTAATTGCCTATGGGAATTAGTCACTTCTTCCGCATCAGCCGGAGACCTCCAACTTCCTATCGCTTCAAGTCTAAAATAGAAACGCATATGTAAGTTTTTTAATTTTAGCAATTTCGTGTGGAACATTACATATTGTGTACTTTCTATTCTCCCTCGTTCATCACGATAAAATAGGCGCGCATTTTGAGTAATCTTCGATCTAAAACTGATGTAATCCGCTAATAAGTTTACATAACAAGAAATGCATCCACCATCGTTGGATATTACAAAACTTTTTTTGATGGTATTTTTAGTATCAAAGTATTGCTGCGTAGATTTTGAATTCTGTGCCCGTTACCTTCAGTTCATACAGCTCGTCTGTTAGACAGGCTCCAGCTACTTTCATATTGTTTGATTGCTAAATATGTTTGAACCTTCAACTAGAAGCTTTGTAATTTTGTGAATATTTTACTCTTTTTAGGCTAACCAATAACCATATAGGTACATAATTATTTTTTTAAATGAGAACAACCCGTTTTTTTATTGCTAAATATTTTCACTGACTAGGAATTACCAGCGACAAAGTTTGAGATATTTTTGGAAAAATTTCGGAAGCGTTCTTACCGGTCGGCCCACCTTTAAGACACATGTGCCTTTGCGGGGTACAGTAAGTAAACTCTAGGGGATATTTGCTCGCAGCATCTATGCCATTTATGAAAATGGTGAACATGACTTCATCCGACATTTTTTTTTAAATGCGCAAATTCAAAATAAGTCAACTCAGGACAGGAGATAGGTATTTGTCCTGGAAAATTATTTTTTTTAAATATGTAACACTATCTATTAGCAACTTGGAATTGTTAAACATTTCTCAGAAATCTTGATGGCAGATGGTATTTATTTGTTGTGAAAAAATAAATTACAAGCAGATAAGCAGATGAATAAAGCTTAAAAACAACTAACACTTATCGGTGAGCGCCTCGGAAGTTTAGATAAAAAATCACCGTCGAACCACAAACTTTCGCTTCTAGCAATGTAAATAACTATATCCCTTGTTGTACGTATACAGTTTGTCCGGGATTCACTTATTGTCAGAGAGAAATGATTAAATTGAAAATAATATAATACTTTATTGCCGCTTGTGGAGCGGTTCTGGTTCTTTTGATTTTGGAGATGTTTAGAAAAACTGAAACGCACATTCTTAGATCGGCTGTAACTTTTAAAGTGAAAGTTTCTTTAGCGCCGTAACACGCTGAGAAAGGGAGTGATTTGAAACCCATGAAACGAAAAAGCGACACTAAAAAGAGACTATGGAATGTAGCTTGCGACAGAATGAAATAGAACACAGGTGTACAGTTGTTACAAGTTTGTTAACCGCAAAAAGTAGCTCTCGTCCGATCACTGGAGTTAAGCAACGTCGGGCGTGGTTGGTACTTGAATGGGTGACCGCTCAATTTAGTTTTATGCGCATGTCACTTCTGCCGCGTGTGAACTGCACACATCAATTTTTTGCAGCCATTCTTTTATATTTTCGACAGAAAACTGGCGTTTTGTCGCGATATCCGTGCAGGTTGCAGGTAAGAAAATGACGAAAATAAATCACTTGATATGTATCAAATGGGTGTGATGACTTTTTGAGCTGCATATCCGCCGGTATGAGCCAATTATAACAAAATTAGAATGCAGAAAAAACGACCGGATATTTAGATGGTAAAAGACGATTTTGGTATAATTGTGGAAGCTGAAACTAGGTGGATTATAAAGTTTCATAGAAACGAATATCTGGTGCGACTAATTCAAATTGTGTCAAATTTAAAAGTTTCGGTGGTACAAAGAAAATTACCCTTGATGATTTTGGAGGAAACCGTTTCTTCCAGGAGCTTTTAACTTCCTTCGGAAAGTTGTGTGAAATTTCAAAATGGATGTGCAGAATTATGGGTATTTAATGACAATTATTTAAATATCTCTTGGAGACATTGGGGAGGGGGGAGAAGGGACCACTGCTTTTCGTACTTAAAAAGATATGCAAAATGCTGGAATATTCAAAGCAGAAATTAGATCATTTTCTTTTTTAAGTGAAAACTTTTTTTAGCACCGGTGAGATTTGAGACTGGATGAAACGAAAAAGCAACACTAGAAAGAGACGAACATATAGATCTATAGGCCATAGCCCGCGAGAGAATGAGACAGTTATATAGTTGTTACATGTTTGTTAAAAGTAAAAAGTAGTTCTCGTCCGATCACTGACGTTATGCAACGTCGGGCGTGGTTAGTACTTGGACGGGTGACCGCTTGGGAGCACCACGTGCTGTCGCCATTTTTGAGTTTAGTTTTATGACGGTTTCACTTCTACCGCGTGTGAACTGAACACATGATTTTTTTTATTTCTTAATATTATCAAAACCTGTAATCATATTTTTAAAGCTACTTTTTTCTCTCTACAAGATGAGGATTTGGCGTACAACGTTTCGTCTTGGTAGGGAAACCTTCTTTAGCGCCGTTAGCACGCTGAGAAAGGTAGAGATTTGAGACTCGATGAAACGCAAAAGCGGCACTAAAAAGAGATCTATAATGATGTATCCTGCGAGAGAATGAGATAAAAGACAGTTATACAGTTGTTACATGTTTGTTAAGAGTAAAAAGTAGTTCTCGTCCGATCACTGAAGATGTGCCACCTCGGGCGTGGCTAGTACTTAGATGGGTGAACGCTTAATCTAGTTTTACCGCTTGTGAATTGCACACGATTTTTTTTAAATACGGACCTGTATTTATAGTACACGTTTTAAAAACTTTTGGCTGCCCTAAAAGCATCGATGTATCACGCTTGCTAAAAAGTCGGTTAGTAAAAGATTTTGCCATAAGAAATTAAGGATTATCAGAGGATCTGATATTTTTTCTCTCTGATATATTCTCTGTCTTATATATTAGTTCTTTTAGGACAACCTTATACTTATCGATTCTTTTCAAGTGCAATACATTATGGCTATTAAAATAGCAAATGCTTTTAAAAAAATGTAAAAAATCCAGGTTCGTATTTTAAAAAAATAAGTTAATGATTAGGCCCAGAAGACAAATCGTTCTATGCAATATTTAAGAACACCGTCTTTTAGAGTGGGGAAGAGAGACACATTTGGGTTGTTAAGGTGCATATATGTAAACATATATGTTAAGGTGCGTCAGTGAGTAACTTGGAGTCGGTCTGTCACGCAGGGCTTCAGATCCCAGATCGCTAGAAAATGCGGCCCAGGCATTATTATACTTTTTAAGATGTAAATGGTTTAAAATGAAGCTTGAAATGTTATTAAAGGGAGTTCTGTAAATAAGGTTTCAGATTCTACGCAAATCTGAAATAAATTATAAAATATATATTAAAAAATATAAACAAAACATAACAATTTTACAATTTATTTTATATGCCTACAATTCCACTACCAATACTAAAATGAAAAGTACTAGAGACTGAACCTTATTGCAGTATTAAATTTTGTAAAAAGAGCAATTTAGGACTAAAAAGTCCTAAGGACAATTTGTTTGAAAAAGGACTGTCATTTTCAAAAAAAAACGGGTCGCAACCCTAATTTGGCAGCTTCTATTTTATTTTATATGTAATGATCTAAATGTATTAAAGTACATGTTTACTATATCTTGTGAGATATACCAATGCTTTTAATAAAACTGAGGATGTTTTTAGTATTTTGAGGGTCTGGTGACTTATTCATATAATTTCCGAATAAGTTATGTTGATCTTTTAACATCTATAGATTGCGGCTGACTGAAATTAATCGATAGGAGGTCCATTATTTCCACTAACGAAGGGGGAGACCAAAAATGTTATACGGATCTGAGGGCACTCGAGTAGTCAGAGATTATGAGGTGCACCCTAGCAGTGAGAAAATTAAATGTTTGATACTTCCACGAATCGCAAGAAGTCTGCAGAGAGAATTGGGGATATAGGGGATTAAGTTTAAACTTGAAACTTGAGTGGTCTAAAGTGAAAGCAGATACCTACGGGGTTTCGAACCGTCATGTGTCAGTATATCAATATATGAACACGATTTGCTATGCTGTATTTGAATTTTGATAGTATAGTCTTTTGGGAAACATTTTTTTATCAAGGAAGAGAAGATCGGTATTGATGGGAGGAGGAGGGGACCAAGGAGGAAAAATATTGAGATTATCTAGTTCAAAAGAGGGAAAATTAATATTATATGTATTTATAATATTAAAAAATCTGTCATTGGTTCCAAGAGTATTTTTATAGCGAGGGCTTGGATTGGGGTAAACAAAATGATGGCCAATAAGGAAACGCTTGGATTTAAGAGGTGATGTTGAATTTAAGAGATGATGCCTATCTTAGAACTGATGATTGGTGTCTTTTTTCAAGGGGAGCGGTATTAGTGATGGAATGTAGACTGCTAATAGGGGTTGCTTGCAAACAACCGATAGATAGTCTTACGGATTTTGGATGGGATTTAGAATCTTTAAATAAAGAGGTTCTTGCTGACCCATAATCAATACCGCCATATTCAGGCTTCGCCAGAATAATGAAGTTATATATATTTATTAGGGAGCTAAAGTCGGGACCTCATTTAGTATTAAAAAGGACCTTCAGTATGTTTATCTCATTGGATATATATTTTAAGGTGAAAAAGGTAATGTTTCCAGTTAAGTTTATTATGGAGAAATATTCCTAGGAATTTGATTTCGTGAAAGAAATGTTGGTTCCGTCTAATAGTAGAATATTTTTTGTAGGATAATTACTTTTCCTACAAAAAGGTATGGTTTCCCATTGTGAAGGCGAGAAGTGAAAACCTGTCTGAAGGAACCATTTGATTAGACGATTTAGAGTATGTTGTATTTGGCGCTCGAGTACGAGAAAATGTAGACGAATGGTAGATTATGAGGTCGTCTGCGTACAGTCGGAAAGTAATTTGGTTGAGAAGTAAAGTGGTACTCAATACTGATCCATGGGGGTACCGTTTTCAAGAGGGTGATGCGATGAAGGCGAACGGAAAAAGAGCGATTCGAGAGGGAATTTATTTAGAAAATAGGTAAGGTTGCCTTTAAACCCAAGGATGTGTAGTTCAGGAAAGATCGAGGGAAAGATATTGTGTCTCTATGTGACATCGTACGCATTTGAGATGTCTTAAACAGCGAGCGACCAAATGATGTTTCCTCCAAAAGCATGACAGAATGTCTAGTTTTAGTTTTTTTTTAATATCTCAAGACTTAAGAGGACCCGAACCGCTCCACAAGCGTAAATAAACTACTAAGATAATTGCCTAATGCTTCCCATATTTAACTATTTATCTGTCTCTAACTTATTATAAGCGAGAGTCCCATATAGAGACTCGAATTGCGGACACACTGAATGGAAAGTTGTTGCAATGATATTATGCCGATTTGCAATGTGTTTGGCGTTTCAATATCAACTAGATATCTATTCGATTTTTTCTAATTATTACAAAAGCTACTTATAAATGTAAGTTTTCTTAGCTAAAAGGATGTTCTCTTATTCGCTAGTCTTTGTTATGTCCATATAGTGGAGCCCCCAAGTAGCAATTTAATTATGGAAATGTATTATCATTTTTCAATTTCTTTTCACACTACAACGGCTAGAAAATCCGCGAAGATTTACGAGGGGCATAAATAATTACCTTAAGGTTTAGAGAACGATCCTTATCCGATATGCACGGAAGAATTCAGTGACCTATTTGGGTAAGTTGTTTAGGGCACGAGATGGGCAAGCCTGAGGTTGCCGCTTCCAATCCGGCATAAGGTCATATACCTTTTTCTCGATCATATATTAATTTTCAAAAATTAATGCCGACAATAAGCTTGACTGTTTAGTTTTGCATGCATTTTAAAACCTAATAAATGCGTATAAAAGTATTTAAAATCTAATCTGGAACTATGGCTCCCTTTAGTCACATATCCATAATCCACGTTTCTTTTGACACTTACCAAAGAAAATAACTACTATTTTCTTTGCTCTTCGTGTCACCAGATGCCTCCTGAATATTGCACAGATACGGAGACAGTTTGTTGTCGAAATATCAGGCAATTTCAGTTCTGCACTCCCAATTTCTTTTATAGTTTCGGTGTAATCTCAGTAAAATGTAACATTAGAGCTGTTATTATCATTTGTTGTGAAAACATTTTGAATATCCCTTTCGAACTTTTCTTATCTGTTTGTTTTTTAATGCAAGCGTGTTTTAAGAAAGTCTGCATTTAGGCTAGGTATCAGTGGTGGCTCGTGAAATTTGAGTTTAGGCGGGCTAGAAATATTACACTCAAAAATGCGCGCTGGATTTTTTTTTTATTTTTCAAAGTCAAACAGATTAGAATTATGAATTGTAAAATCGGCAGAGTTTAATTGTGTTAAAATATTTGCTTTGCTAAGCAATACAAACCCGGTGCAAGAATTAATATGGCTACTCATGTTTTTCATTTTTACAAGACGGTGGTGAATATATTTTACTCTTATTTTTGCCCAATTAAGGTTCATTCCTGGTCCGGCGTTGAAAAATAGTAACATTACAATAAATTGGTAACTTCACATTTATATTATCCATTTTTTTTTGAAGAATGACTGATTAACCCTGTGTTCTGCCTTCTGTTCCTTTGCGTGCGTCAGCTTCAATCGAACACCGGCTTGCCAATTTATTTAATTATTAACTTATCTTCCAGTGAAAGATAAAATTAACTTTAATAAAACACTCACAATATTTATATTTAATAAAAAGATAGTATTTCTCAAAAATAAATCTAATAGGCTTCGAGGTTTAACACGGGAACCGCGAACCGACGCGACGCTTGTGCCCCTTTTCTCACTTCCTCGATAATCTTATCAATTGGTGGCGAGAAATAATTGCGCCCGAACCTCCATAATGTAAATCCCTCCCCTATTGGCATAGTATGGCGGGCGCGCCTTTAGGCACATAGCTCATACACATCGCATTAAAAAAAATGCGCTGCCATATTTCAAGGGGTGATTATAAAAAAAGTTCCCCCGGATACGCAGAGTTTTCAAGTTAAAGGTAAATGTTTAAAATCCACTTATTCTTGATTTCTATGGAACCGTTAAAGATACCGAATTGAAATTTTAAACATAATTTTAGAGTACTTAGTTAAAATTCGGCATTCGTTTTCACTGGCGTACCTACAGGGTAGTGTCAAGATATTTTTATCCTCAGTTTTTTTGTAACACTCTGTATAAGGTTTTTAGATAGCTTTCAAAAATATGCAAAAAAGTGTGAAGAGATAGATACTAAATCTCTTCATTTAACGTACAGTTTTCGAGGAAATTAGGAGAATCCTAAACCGTGTAAGAGGCTTTTCCAATTGCCATACCGCTGCGCGCAGTTTGAAGAGCTTTTGTTTCGTACACCTCCTCATTCGACAAACTCTAGTGAAAATTCGAGGTCTATTTGTTACTGCTTCGCCAGAATTAAATTAGCATTTACGAGTCTATTTCTTAAGTCTATTATGCTTTCTATGAGTAGCACAAGGATTTAAATCCAGGGAGCTAGGTGGTCACTGATTTGGTTCATCGCTTCGAATCCACCTCTCACTAAAAGTCTTATGATATGTTCTACTAGGCGGACTAAAATGAACAGGAGCTCCATTTTGCATTAAAACTATTTGATTACCTATATTTAGAGGCAATTCTCTTTGTAGGAAATTCAGGTAAGATTAACCGACTAGTCTTAAGGATAATAAGAAAAAACCAGTTACCCATCCACACATTTTTTTTAGCGAAATTGCACATAAGCGTAGGGATTTTCGTTACACCGTAGATGGGTGTTATGATAATTAATTATACCGTCTCGCAGAAATCTTGCTTTATCAGTAGATGGGTTTATTGAAATTCCTGTTATTAATGACATTGGGGGCTGAAAATCTCTTGGATGCAGTCCTTGCACACGTTGTACATGATGGGTATTTTGGCTAAAACTTTTTGGAATGATAGGCCTAATCAGTTTGCGACGGTCCTTGTTCTAATACCAGGATTGTCTTCCACGGCACGTAAAATTGCCTCATCGAGTTCAGGCGTTCTTGTGGTCCTTGTCCGGCCTCTATCAGTGGTGAAAATGACAAAACTTAAAAAAAAAACTATTGTCAAAAATATCTTGAAGAAGAAGTAATAAAATTACCTTTTTCCCGTAATCGACGGTCTATGATTTCGAAGGGTTTCATATCTGAAAGTTGCCGATTGGAGCGGCCATGGCTATACTGCTATATAGGTATGTTTTGCAAGGTTGCAACATATTCTGGAAAGCGAACCTCAAGTATGGGGGAAAGTGCTTAACGCACGTGTTCAAATCCCTAAGTATTTTATTTCGCCTGTAGGTTGGGTTCGTTGCGAAGCAACATCTCAGGTCTAATGCTGATTCCACGACCAATAGGACCCACTTTTTCAAAGTATTTATACATACAAGTCAATGCTATTATGATAGTTGGTATAATATCAATTAATATATTTTCACTAAACTTAAGAAATATTTCCTAAAAGGAAAAGTCTAAAACTATATCCCGCAAAATCTAGCAACGCTTAAAAGCTTGAATTCTATTGCCGTAAAATGAATAATTGTAGTTATAATTGTCCGTTATGTGTCAATCCAAGATTTGGCGTCCATTATTTTCTATACACTTTCCATAAAGCGTTATATGTAATATTCGGCGAAACTGTTATAAGCTGCTAATATTATACTTATTCTGTTATTTCTATAATATATTTCTGGGAAGTAATTTTTCGATAATATTCAACATTAAAATATCAGAAGTAATATTTTTAAATAACGAAATATCCATAATTTTTCTTTCTCATTGACTCAATATATCTATAAATAACCTTTTTCGTCAAATTAATGGGAAAGGAAAATTGCAAGAATTTTGCAATATGCCAATAGATTAACGTGTCGGAGATCTCAATAAATAAATGTTATTTTCAACTGAAAGTAATACGTACGTAAATTATCGGTAATAAATGCAACAATTTCAGCTGGCGTATGAACAACAGCACGTTCGTATTAGATCATGTAGATTTTTTAATTGCGGTTTAAATGCCAGAAATAATTGTGTAGAACTATTGTGTTTTTAATATAGCATCCAGTGGGTTGTAGGTATATGCTAATAATAATGTTTGTAATATAAACTGGTTCAGAAGTATGCAGTAAATTTAAAATGTATCTTTCGAAATAAAAAAATGCGTTTCTATATTTTGAGGTCTCGAAATTACGCACTTATTTGATCGCGCCACTAAATCCAGTTATGTACCACTCCTTATCTAATTGGGATTATGCTCGGGATTATGTCGGTTTTCACGAACTAACCCTGGGATTGGTCTAAAAGGGCAAAACGAAGAGCCTACCTCCTTTATTTCCTATTCTATCAAATGTCATAATATATACTGGATGTTATAATTGTTTTAAGAGTTTGAAAGTTTATGCAAGTCATAAGCACACTGTATAATAGTTTGGATTAGAAACAATTCTGTAAACTTGAATTCTCTCTGCTTACTTAACAGTTGTGTAAATAAGATTGTGGACAAAATTTTAATGAAATCTGTTTACCATTTTTCTCCAAGAAACTAACCCGTATACAAACTGTCTAAAACTTATTTTTTGTTTAATTTTGATATTATTGGCATTACTAAAATAATATTCGATGTGGCAATGTCATCAAGTTTGCTGGATACAGCAGTGGTGATAACAGGAAGTACTACCTCGCTCCGCAGGAGCTTCAGCATATATGATGGGCTGAGGTTGAGAGCTGGTGTAGTAAGAACAGTTTGATTCTTTATGTACAGAACCAGTGTTTGTTACCTTTATATGTAAGAATAATTCGTCTAGCTTTAATTATATGTACGTAACCGAATTAACACTGTTTCTTTTTGCGATCTTACAGTTGAAACATCCTAGTTGGGGGAAGCTCTTCTAAATAAATTACAACGTTAGACTGGGATTCAATAGAGACAAACATAGTATGCTTGGCACAAAAGCCAATCATTTAGATCATAATGGCCTGAAGTTCAGGGAAGCCTGAAGTAAGCGGATTTTCAGTGGCAAAAACATGACTTTTTCTTGTATCTATATTTATAGAATATTATTGAGTATTAAAAATAATTAAAGTAAATTTCGGCAGAATTCATTATTTCACTCCTATCTAACCAGGAAAGCTTACTAACTTTCGACTGCCAAACACAGGTTTACAATGTTTGAAAAATCACCCGACTCTGCGGAAACACTTCTGTTTAACAACATTCCACAGAGAATGGAACAAACGAGCTTTTATGTCTTTAATGCAAAGCAAAGCTTCCTTATTTAGTTTTTATGCGACGATATTGTCAAATGTTTTTACTTTGCTTGTATTCTTTTTGTGTCGTATTGTAGTTTGTAGTATCTTTTTAATTACGATTTGTTTATTTTGCCAAATCTTAACCTTAGATTATAGGCTTGCTATTTGGCGACAATCGTGCATGTCGTCGTTCTTTTGACGTGAACATCCAGTTTTTTGTTGATTGCATTTGCAAGTACCAAATAAAGGTTTTGATTTTTTTACATTTTGGTTTGCCATCCTTCTCTCTCAAAGCAATCGATAGATAGTTCTCTTATACGTCATTATAAATTGTCTTGGTCAGAGTCTGTCTATTTCCTAATGGTGCTTTCGAAATTATGCATATTCCTAAACAACCGCTTTTGCATAATGCGCAAACCATCGTCGTTTGCTAATATTAGCAAAGTCCATAGATTCTAATTGAATAAACTGTGATATTAGGTACCTATTAGATTTAGGAGTAAAATGATATTGACTTTATTCCGAGATTTATTCAAAGGCCAAACAATTGCGTTACTTTTAAATAGTTACAGTATTTTTTTTATTTAAATGGAAATTTATTGGCCCTTAGAGCTTTGAATTTTAAAAGCAAATAAACTTTGCACCAATAATATCAAAATTAAATAAGTTAGTTCTAAATTTAGAAAAATATTTTATTTTCATTAATGTGCAATTCAAATTTACCCTTTTAGACAATTTGCACACGCCTGCTATATAAAAAATATATGCGCTAAATACAGTTTGTTGTAGATAAATGGTAAATGAAATTATAAAGTTTTGTCATAGGTTCTGTTTTGAAACCTTTTCCATTATAATCCACACAAACCCTACTTTTGTTAAAAAATAAATGTCAATTTGACGTACCTATATCATTATATTTCATAAATCGTTCAATAAAATAAAACCCCATTTGGTGCATGCTTATTGGTAAGAAGCACTGTATATCCAGATTCGTGTAGTAGATTACGATGCTAGTCGGTCAGTATTTTGTTATAAAGTGAACTAATAAATTATTATTGATTCTGAAAACATGAGTGCTGGAAAAGGTTCAATTTTTGCTTCAACTTTTATAAGAAGTGGTATAGTAATCCAGTATTTTCAAGCATTTCTTTCTTGATCTCTCTCTACAGCAGTTAATTTAAATTTGGTTTTAGTTACATCCAAAATATAAGCTACAAAATGGTAAGGCGTAAGTGTTGGATTATGTCTTTTTCAAAAACATGTAGTTGAGTCAATGGTAATTCTAACTGTTCTTCTTCGCTAATTCCTTCCCTATTTCTACTGCGTCACATACCTAACGCATTTTTTCTCTGTAATTTACCGAATGCTACAGCTTATGATGTTTAGGTATTCTTCAGCAGATCGTTTGAGAACAATGTTTGACACTTTTTTATACACTATGACGTCAATATCGTTTTTATCCCAATCGCATACCTTCAACAGTTTTTCCCATTGACTTGCATATACTTCTGAACAATCTGCCATACTAAGAACTTATGCTTTTTCGTCAGCTTGCTTGTATTTTGCCCTAGCTAGGTGATTATTCCTGAAATACTTAATAATTTGTGTAACATGTTCTTTGTTATTTTTTATTTCCAAAGTTTAGAAGGTGAGTTCAGCATCCATAAGTTATGTTGCGCGTAAAACCTCTTTAAATGAGTTAGCAATATAAAGTAAATACTCAGCAATATAAAATAAATACTAAGCAAGTGTCGTGTTTCTTTCAATAAACAAAATGATGTGTAAATATAAGAAAAATGTAAAAGAGCTAAATTGAAAACAAAATAATAACCTGTTATATGCTTACAAATATACAACTAGATCATATCAGAAGTAACAATATTGCAACAAATTATTATGAAAGATCCAAACCAATTTCAACAAATTAATGATAAACGCATTATGCATAGGGTATCTATCGTCACATCATACTAGTAATTAAGAGATCAGTATAATACCTATTGCTACTAAACCTTGTGCGCGTCTACCATGGTATACGTGTCCGCAGTTGTACATAAATAAATCTTAGCGAATCAGTTATGAAATACTATTACGCAAAATTATTATAATCAGATAGTTAATCAGTCAGAGCGAAAAATATGGAAATATAATATGAAAAAAATACTTTGAGCATTAATCGAACCACACTAGCAAATAGTATCTACCAGAGGTATACTGTTTTAAATTAGCATCAGTAAGCTATGCTTACACCTAAACATTTCGAAAAATATTTATATCAATACAACGCAGGAAAAAATAAAACACGCAATCTAATACAACGCTCAAAATACTAAAAACACGCAAATAACATTATGTGGAAGATCGGAAGCGGTCTGTGAACATAGTACTATACCTAACCCAACTTAAACTACATTTATCTCATCTGGTCTCCGCCGATATGACCTCCGGCCTATTCAACATAGGCTGCTAGGCGCCTTGGGACCCATAAACTCTCAGTGACATTTGAGGTAGTGTCCACTTGGACATCCCGTAACTCTGTGGCAATGGATAACTGTCCCCCTCACAGACGGAATTAAGCTTTCTGTAATCCACGCATAGCCTATGCGAACCGTATTTTTTCTTAACCATGACGATAGGAGATGTCCATGGACTCTTAGATGGTTCAACGGCTCCACGTCTTAACATCTCATCCAATTGTTTATCTATATGTTGCTGCATAACTGGCGATACACGATAGTAGCGATGCTTAATAGGTCTTGACTTAGTAATTATAACCTCTTCTGCTTTATCAATGCAACCCAGCTGATTGCCCATAAGATCGAAATTTCTATGCAGCCACTCTTTCAGCTGTCTATCTTCTTCTGAAGTCAACAGGGCCCCCTTGGGTATTCCAACCATAGCAATTTCGGGCAGGTCTGAGAAGAACCATTAATTACGCCTGAGATCTGGAGCTATACCCATAGAACGTCAAAAGTTTGCACCCAAGATCAAAGTGCGGTAGGTCTGGAATAACGAGTTTTAATAAGTCGAACTCGATCTCTCACTTTTATAGGGGCCTCACATACTCCAATACTGCGATATCGCTGTCCATTCACTACTCTACAAGTTAGTGTCTGACAAGATGGAGATAAATTGCAAGTGATCTCAGCTATTTTGCAGTTTTTTTTTCTGACAATTTCCCAACGACATGCATTAATGTATGTAGGTATACAATTTATTTGCCAATTGGAAGTTACATGTAATAAAGATTATTTTGAAAAATAAAAATAAACAAAAATCTTTGAAAATCATATTTTTTTTTAACTGAATAGTACTGACATGAAAATAATAAAGCTAGGATAGATCATATAATGGGAGGTCAAACATTAGGTACAACATATCAGGCAATTGTCTCCTCGGCTTTATCATGAAGGGAAAGGTCATAGGCAAACTAGAAAGCAAGGAAACTCGCTTATATATTTAGGTAAATGGCTGAATGCCTTTATGAGGGGTGGCCGTAGGTCAACAACTTTCCGATAGAAATCGAGAATAACTTTCCGGCAGAAATCGAGACATTAAAAAGAAGAGTCGATAAATAATGTGCAAATCGATGGCCTCAAGTCGATACCTCGTATCCAAAAACTTGCGTTCTTAATGTTTTGTTTTTTTTTTAATGTGTAGTACTATAGAGGCACTATCCATTGGAAGACATGAAAACTCTATACGGGGGAAATGGCGCGAGAACAATACTACGTAATAAAAAATAAGTCATTTGAATAACTCATAACATAAGTCAACAGTTTATTATGTAAAATGCGGCGATAAGGAAAGGTGAGTGTACAGAGCTAAGTAGTGAAATATCAAGAAAAATAAGTTTTGGAGCGTGGGTCGAATTATTGTATGTGTATGTAGAAAAAAATATTTAATGTTTATAATAAAATATTTCTGCTAAAATTATATGTCTTACTTAAAATTCAACTTATGTGGCATAAGGTAGGTTTTGAAATTGCATATGATAGATGATGTATGGTGTATTGCTTTTCTGATTTAGAATACCACAATGAGTGCAAGATCTTAAAGGAAAATGAATAAAAAAAATTCAAATAAAATGTCAGAGCACCCAATACCAGCCTGTCAGAAAAGCCTGTCAGACGAAAAAAAACCAATCATGATTTGCCTGTGATATTGGCGGCAATGGCAGTTTTTTGAGTACCTACGCATGATTTTGAACTTCAAAACGAACTTCATTGAGAAGCGACATCTGGTTATCGTGGATTCGATGATTCAACGGTTTGATGGACATAATAGTTAAACACATGAAATAAACAACATAACACAGTCAGATATTAACATTGTTTGTTAATGTATACGTTGATAGGGAGTGAAGAAGAGAACCCATAATCAGTTTTATCAGTCTTCTTATGAAAACGATCTAGATTCACAGAGAGATCAAAACGAACCAAATGTGCAATATCAAAAAAAAAAACCCGGTCTTGGTAAGAACATAAAAAATATAGATCAAGAGCTGAAAGCGAAAGACAAGGCCTACTTAGGATACAATAGATTTTTCAAGATACTGAAAGGGAAGAAAACTTGGAACACCGTGTCTCAAACTTTTGTAGTAAACAAAAAGGAGTAATTTGATATTGATGCTTTCAAACGTGATAAAGTCTTCAAAAATTAAACCTTTGTAATTTGGTAAATAAAGTACCGCCAAGATCATTGGAGGAAAATTGTCGAAAAACTGTAACCTTAAAGACACTTTGAAAATAGACAACGTTTTTATCCTGTATGTAAAAAAACGTATTTCTGTCCAGTGGTAAGTTCGTAATTGGGTGGAGTGAAGTAAACACAAATTAAATGCCGAAAAAAAAAAGAAAGTCTTGGAATTGGAGAAATTTTATCAGACAGGGTACCAAATAGATTCATGAAGAATTTTTTTTAAAACCTGAGCAAATTACCGTCAGCCTACTGCTGAAAGAGTACCAATATATTATACTTGAAGAACATTCTCTTCCAGTGTAGCGGATTTAGAAATACATAAAGTGTATGCTGGTAGTTGCAAGGAAAATAATGAAGTATTAATGAATAAGAATTCACTAAGAACAATTATTTAACCAACTGATGTGGCATTTGCTGTCAAAATACGAGGAAAATAATTTATCAGTGAAAGAATGGAACAGGTATCAGGAGGAAAAAGAAACGAGAAAAAAAAGAAGGCACAAGTTATGATAGGCGCCCAACATGTGTGACTAATATGGACTTCGAGGCAGTAAAAGTCAACACCTCAATGATGGAGAGTTCTGTATATTTTAACACCAAGTTGGTTCGTTCAGGATGTAGTGGTACCAACAAATACACAATTTTTGTATCGTTTGTCATTGATTAGGTACGTATAAAGATTTCTCAATGATGGAAATCCTACCATGTCATTTATTCAGACAGATGGATGTACCTATCAGAATAGAAGTAACGTGTCTTTACGTCTGTCAGCAGAACATAAAAGTTCCTGAAGAAATGTATTTAAAACAAAATTATGAATAAAGTTTTTTTTTTCGTTTACTTAACGGAAAATAATGTTTTCTTTTTAAGTTCTGTTTTATGCCCAACAATACTCGAAATAATATACAATAAGTCTATTGTTTGCATTTCGGTAGGAAGTAAGTCTGCTTTTTTACTAGGATTCCTGATATTTTCTTCCCAGGTACTTAAATAAATCGAATTAAAACCACTTTATTACGTGCTTTTT
This sequence comes from Pissodes strobi, assembly GCA_016904865.1. Taxonomy (NCBI): domain Eukaryota; kingdom Metazoa; phylum Arthropoda; class Insecta; order Coleoptera; family Curculionidae; genus Pissodes; species Pissodes strobi. Next base: position 1,580,706 of record MU181917.1, read on the forward strand.
CAAAAACGCAATTTTCTTCTTACGAGGTTATTGGCTTGAGAACATCAAAATAACTCGATGTTACGAGAAGGGATATCAGCTTGGCTGAAAAAGTTTTTGTTGGTGCCCCAAAATGTCAATAAGGGGTATATATATTTTTAGGTGGATCCCTGTAACATGGAAAAATTTTATCTACCTAAGTTATTCCAGTTAATGCAAACACATTATATATTTGTAAAACGTTGGAAAAGAGATCCACCTACACGAAACGCCAATTATATCATCTAATAATTACGAAATAATAACTTTATTAGTGTAAATTTGTTAACAGTCCGTTCACCTTTCTATGTCCTTTGATATTTCAAATCAACAACGTTTTTTTAACCGATCCTTCTAATGGTAGATCAGGTCATCGATTTGCCACAAGGTTACTATTCTTAGGATCAGACAAGAGATTAACCAGCTACATAAAACATAATATATATCCGTTCTTTTTTAGCCCGCGTAATTGAATTGAAAGCGAAATTCATTTATATTAGAAGAACTTATCTTGACAGTGAAAACAAATCTAATCCTGACTTGGACGAAAATAAGAAGTTAAAAACCTTTTATTTTTACGTAATCGTTTTTTTGTCGATTATTATTGTTAGTCACGATTGTTAGATTGTTTGGCGAATGAACTCTGATTTTAAATAAGTAGTTTCTCTTTACATTATAAACATATATAACATCCTAATATGTTTTTAATGGGATGGATATAAACTACCAACAGGAATGTGCAGAATGCGGTATCAGGATTTGCTTTTTAGTTTACTTTTGCATACCCTACTCCGAGCCCTATTCGCTAAACAACGACGCAACAGTTTAATAATTATGGTGTTTATTAAAAATTTCAAAACATAAACGTGAGTTTGGCTAGGCATATTAAATTGGCCGAATCATTTTCAAAAATTATGGATTCGTTAAAAATTTATTATTCGGCTCCGTCTATTTTATTTTCTAAAA
>MU181917.1:1586689-1635515 GCA_016904865.1 Pissodes strobi
CTATATTATCATATCACCTCGACAAAAGGCCTCTATCTGGCGAAATGGAACCGTTGAACTCTAGGTCAGCATAAAACAGACCGCTCAGGAACGCACGGTCAGCCTCAATGGAGGAAATGCTGTCTCACGGATGGTCTCTAGTTAAGTTCCAAATAATTTTAACCATCCAAAATAGACACACTATCATGTAATAAACCTAATTAAATATAGGAAGGATAACCACACTATTCGTGTTATAACATCTTTATTACGCACTATGGCCGATAATTTCAGAAAATACACATATCTGTATATTTGCCTATAATCTCACGACACAATCAGGCGGTATTTAGATCTGATGGTTAAGAATAATAACGATAATTTTAGATAGTTTAACTGGTCGTTTTCTCTGTCTGAAAGCGTTGAGTGTCTAGACGAGAAGGGGCTCGTCAGAATATATTCAACAGAGTACAAATAATATCGAGTAGACTCACTCAGCAAAAATCGTTTGATGTTTTTGCATCAAACGCAAAAGGCGCAACAAGGTAAAAATACTCTACCTGCAGCAGCGAGCAGTCTGTGGGGAGAGATTCAAAAAGTATTCGTTGATGCGTTTTCCTCGGTTAAGGCAACGCGGCGCGAGAGTACACAATCTCAGGGCGTTTGCACACTCTGTCCCTCGTAGCGGGGCCTCGGTGGCCACCAGTGGCCACGAACCAGATTGATCCGGATTCGCCCCGTCGCCAAACGTCGGCAAAATTGGAAATTTGTCTCCAGTGAACCTATCTTATACTTATTTATACCGTGTATTCGACATCCGTCAAAAGGGCGCTACAAACGGAGACATCGCTTCGAACAACTCGAAGCAGCATTCATCGATACTGGTGGGTTGCACTGGGAATTAAGGTAACGATAGTATCGACAACACAGATCGGCCAGTACAAGGGAAGAAATCGCACTACTGGATTTTGTAGCATTTGCAACGCTACAAAGTATGAAAATATCATGTGGAAATTGGTGGAAATTATATGAAAAATGGAAATATGGTGTGCAAATTTTTAGATGCGGTTTACCCCTCGCTTTTAAATATTTAAAAGATTGGCTAGTTGGTGTTTGGCCTAGGTGGCTATTTTTGTGAAATATGTTTTTCAATACTCAATATTAGTTGAAGATTGTTTATTTAATAATTACCGATCTAAATAAATGTTGAGCATTAGTATATCAATTTAAACTAATTGGAAAATAATTTAAATGTAATTTTTTACAAGTTTGTTTATTCTTATAATCTCATGCGTTTCGAGCTTGCAGAATTTCCATAATAGTCGATTAGTACAACACAGAAACCCTAAACTATTTCTATTTCAGTTGATCTGCAGTCGTTATTTCCTTCCAGTTTTAGTTTAGTGTATTGGTCGAATATTGTTTTATGATAGAAAGGAAGTAGCATATTTGAATTTCTTGCATTATAATTTCCGATGATTAGATTTCTAGAGAATAATATATCTTCCTGCCCTAAATTTCTAAATTTTTCAAGGATCCCGCCCTTGTTTAAATCATTGAACTTGCACCTTGCACCTTTTATCTAAGCTTACGTAATGAGTGGTCGCAGCTGGCCGCCAACACCCGAAAAGTTGTTCGGAAAGGAGCATTGCATTGAAGGGGCTTATAAGAACAAAGTCAGGCAACTCATAAAGGTTTTAAATATTTATGGAATGAAATTTCTTGTCAGTCTATCATGTATTTCACGTCATCGGAGATTGTTACACCTCGAAAATATAGATAATATACTCTTTGAAAGTTATATGGCGACACAAGATTAATTTAAATTACAATTTAAAAAATGTTGGAAAAGTTACTTTCTCATTCAGATCTGGCTCAGGTGGTGCTATTAACTCTCCGAAGCAGACTTATTTATTGAAAAGATTTGGCATATATGATTTTTTTTTAATCTAATCCACTCTGGACAATAATTGGGCTTTGAAGTGAATCGCGTCTTTTTGTTTTTGATAAATACATATTCTCTATTCTCCATAAAAAAAGAGATACAAGATGTTTTACGACCCTCCGTTAGCAATGAGTCACATATTACATTCTTAGTTTTATACTGTGTGCTCAGTGCTACGAATATCTCGTGAATAAGATATTATGTCTATTAGCTTATATCATAAGGATGTAAACAAAATGTAATACGTTTTACTTGTTGCTGTTGCATACAAAATTCCTCTTACATGCGAAACTGGTCCTTGGTATTAAGGACATTTGCAAGTATTTTCATAAGACCATGCACGCCGTTGCCGTCCCCAATGCCGTCAGTTACATACAATTCAAATCGACTTATTTCCACTTGTGTTTAAAATTACCGCCCTTTATTATTTAGTCATGTAGGGCTGTTTGCACCAGTGGTGCATTCATAAGGATTGAACAAAAATGTGTGTTGAATGCCCATATAGGATTTCTGACCAGTAAACTGTCTAAATATTTTTATGAGAAGAAAATACGACGTTGAATAGAGAATCCTACTTATGGCTAGTTTGGGAAAAGTGATTCCATAAATACTAATAACAGTTAAAAGAGTGAATAGAATAATAGGCACTCAGATAAGGTTTCTCGATTGGCACTTTAGGTTCTTCAGTATGTGAAGTGTGAAGAACTTAAAGTGCCAGTCGAAAAACCCTCGGAAAAACCTTTTCTGAGTGCTTATAATATTATGCACACTAAGTATGATTCTCTATTCAACGTCGCCTTTTCTTTATTAACTCAAAAATACTGATCTGAAAATTAGAAATAATAATACAATAATAATCCATGTAAATTTCTCCAAAGCATTAATCCGACACTATCACTTTTTAATATCTATTGTAATTTTATTTAAATATTCGTTTGATGTTTATCCAGTCCAGGCATCGACATTTTTTTATCCGATGGGAAACTGTCAAACTGAGTGCATCTAGGACTTAAGGTACCATAGGCAGTATAATACAATCAGATCTCCGCTTTCGATTGAAATAGTAATTATACTCCCAGTACACTACCAGTTCTGCGATAGAGTATATCACAATCCGTAAGTAGACATTGTCACAAACTGAATCTCAGGGTCTTTAGTGACAATTAAAGTAGCACATGAATATGATATAATATTATATTAACCATACAACACCATCAATTTTGAGACTCTTAAATAACAATTTTAATGAGGGGGTTGTTTTAGTTTGCTTATATATTTTATTATGACAACCGAATATCTATCTAGCCACCTTCGATATGGTATAACGTTATACTTTGGTATATTTTTTTCGAACGACAAATATAATTATCTAATTTACATTAAGTAAGTTGACTAGGGCCTGATATGAGGGGATTATTTAGCCTACAGGCGCCTCACAGATATGCCAAAGAACACTTCCCTGAATCCTGGTTATTGTTGAGATGGTGTTCTTCCAGCCTCTGTAGAGTGCAGCAAGTAAACGGCCTAATGCCCTCAACCATAGGTAGATCAGACCAGCAAGGCCATGCGCAAAAAAGAGAACCCTTGATAAGTGACAAGGGCGCGTCTACCACTGGAATGAAAGGCAGATGGTGCTTTATAAGCAGGATCTCCAAAACTGGCAGGAGATTTGCTATGCAAGTGGCTACTTGAAATCCGCCAAGCGAAAATTAGCCCAAATGGCCGTTGAAGTCTATCTATCTTCCAGCACTATGAACTCCACAACAAGGATTCTAAGAACCTTAGAAAATTTTAGGACCACTTTGTCAGAAATTATCCTCTCCACGAGCAAAACTTCCACCTTTTCCCACAAGAAACAGCACATTCTCGATAGCGTGTTCTTACCTTTTCTTCGTAACGTCTTTTTCCTTGGTTAAATTAGTACTGGGCAAAGGAGAAGGGATTAGTACTAGGCAAAGGAAAAGGCATTTGCCAACTATTTTGGACTGATACAGCGGCTTACACCAAGACTAGAAAATAGATTAAATTTACAAATTTATTTTTCTTTACTGGTTTAACCTCGGGTTTAACTTAAGAACGATAATAGCATAATCTTTTGGCGGTGGTTTTCAATATCCCTTTTGAATAAATCATTTTCGAAAGCCTTTTAAAATAGATCTCTTTAATATTTGCGAGTAACGATGCCCATGTCTAGAGAGAACAGACCAATCTCCTGATTTCCAGTATTTTGAATTTAATTGCCACTCTGTAACCGCTGGATCCTTCGCGATATATGGACGACAAAAATAACTGACAAAATATAAATAAACAATCGATGTTTTATGCTTTATTATTCTAAATCGCCCGGTTATTTACCTTTCATGCGTTAGTTTTAAATCATCATGAGTTAATTTTATTTTAACAATGCCCAGATGCATTCCCCTCCAATATTCCAACAATAGCCGTAAGTTCGTTTAATTTGCATGTGGTCAATGATTCAGATTATATTATTGCTCGGCGATCTGCTTCTTTTCTATGAATTCCCACGCAAGTCCGAAATAAAACTTAACGTACGTCATCCATATACAAATTGTGAACAAGGTGCTGAAGGCTTCTATATAATATATACAATTTATATTAAGATTAAGTTTTCTTGAAACAAAAGTTAACAACAAAATATGTAAATATAAGTTATCGTACTGCAACCGAATTCTCACAACGATTTGTTCCCAAACTATAAAATAAATGGGCAAACTTCGCTTGCAACATCAGCGATGAATAGCGTCATATTATCGCCGCTCCCGTGCCAGCATTGCTGTAATTTTTCTTCGGCGCAACAGTGATGAAATTACTAAGCAGTCCAGAGCACCTGGAAAAATTTAAATAGAAGCATATTTTGGAAAAATATATTAGTTAATAATTGATCGGATCTCAAAAGGATAAATAGGTATATATGTATGTAAGTAAGTAAGTACATCATAAATGGGCGATCCTGTATAGGATAAAATGTAGTTCCTCTGTATATAATATAAAGTAAATATTTTATTTTGAGGGCATTATTTTTATTCTCAGCCATACCTTGCGATGTAATCTCCTCGATTTCTATTTACATATTCGTCATTGGATGTGCGGCATAATCGTATTTTCAGTTTTATAAATAGAGGATTCTTTGGATGATCTAAACATTTCGATTTTGAATCATGGTAGTGCAACTCATTTTAATGTTCCTAAAAATAAAGCAGTTGACTTATCTATTTGCAGTCCTAGCCTTGCTACAAGAATATTGTGCGAAACCTAAGAGGATTGCGGAAATAGTGATCATTTATAATAATATTACAAACTTTTCAATCTCATGCAGCAACTAATAACAATATTTCTAAGAAAAAGTTTGAAAACGTTAACTGGGAAGAATATGATGACAAAGTTATGCTATCACTACTCACTGATAGTCATAGAGGTGATTGGGAATTTAAAGACTCTATATGCACCGAAGCAGATCAGTCTTTACCTTCCGCCGATACAAATGAAAAATGAAAAATGTAAATGTAAAATCCCGTGGTGGGATGATGAATGCTCGCAGAGCCTGGCTCGCAGAAGAATTTTCATCAGCAACCTAAAATGTAGCCCGAACTGGGGAGGATAAAACAAGCTATTGCTGAAACTCGTAGGTAGCCTATTTCGATAAAAAAGGCATAGTTTCCAGAAATTCTGTTCCACACTAAACATACTTTTTCCTCTTCAGAATGTCTGGAAAGCGATTACAAGTTTCTCAAATTTTAATAGTTACACGAGAAATTTCAGTCTTCCAGGCAAGAATCCAGCCAAGAAACCCTTGCAAATTTAACGGTTTGTAATATGGATCCAAATTTTATGCCATTTACTCCATCAGAGAGTCGTACAAAATTTACATTAATTACATATATATAGTGCTTTGAGTAATAAGAAAGATTCAGCCACAGATATCTTACTGCATGCGAAAATACCTACCACAAAGGGGTAAATAATTATTATTATTATTACGGTTCCCTAGAAAGTGGAAATATTCCAACCGAATGGAAGTCAATAATTATGTATTCCATCTTATTACCAATCAAAAATAAATATTGCGTTAATAGTTACATGCCAATTGCACCTGTTTCTTGTGCTAGCCAAAGCTCTGGAAATTATGCTGAAAAATCCAATAAGATGGAAATTAGAAACGGTTGTAGTCTTCCAAAAACTCAATATGGCTTTATACTGGGGAAGGGATGTGTGGATTGTGGATTGACGTCTAAAATCCAATTCGAATTTTCTAGAAACAAATTCAATGTGGAAATTTTCTTGGATGTTTCTGCTGCCTTCGACAATGTAAATGTTGTTTGTTGCATCATAAATTGAGGCCACTGAACGTACTCATTCGTTTCTCAAATTTAATCTATGTGTTTCATGTCTTAAACATGTTAATATCAAGGACAGAGAGCCAGAGATTCATGGTACCTACATCTCAATCAACGTTGAGTCTGGCCCAGGGATCCCCCCTCAGTCCTCTTATATTTAATATATACACCAGAGATCTTCATTTTATTCGGCCTATCCAAATCTCTGTACTACAGTATGCTGACGATATGGTTATATCAATATCCCAAACCGTACAGAACACTCCGCTTTGTAGGTACACCTTGCATCTTTGGTTTGAGGAACACAATCTTGCCCTATCTCCCAACAAGTCAATCTGTTTAGACCAGGACAAAGCTTAATGACAATGGTATCCGTCATCTACAATAATTTTATAATCCCGTAGGTTAAGTAAACCAAATATCTGGGCGAAACAGCTCACAGAAATTTGAAATCGAATAAACAAATTTTAGACATAAAAGTAAACGCTAAAAAGAGGATTCATGTAATGAGGGTTGTTTGCCACGTTTGATGGGGGCATGAAATCTACCCTCACAAATGTCCTGGTGGTGGAATGCTGTAAGGTGTCTTTGTAAATGAGAACTGACAAATAAATACTGGAGGAGGGAAGATTGAGGCTTTTACTCCAGGGATACAGAGAACAGTTGGAAATCTATTTCCAATACTTCCATATTATAAATTTAATTTCTTAAATTGACTTACCAGAATTCCAATCATAAACCTGGGCCTGGTAAAATCTGGATTCTTCAATAGCAAGGCGTTTTTACAAAAAGTTAACGGTAAAGCTCCTCGTCGTACATGGATATTCACTGATGCCTCAAAGTATTGTGGGCTGTTGAGCATTCTGCCCTACCCTGGATTTTAAGTTTTCCGTACAGTTCTCAAATACAGATCTGCTCTGGCTGAAATTATAGCAATTCATAGAGCTCTTCATTTCTGCATGAAAAAAGGCATCAATAGGGCTGTCATTTCCATCCAAAAGATCAGCAGAGGTTTTTAATCCTCTAAGCTGGATCGTATATATTTTCAAACAAAATAATTAATCTTAGAAGCAAACTATAATAATTTTAATATAGTATTATTATGGGTCCCATGATAAATGATAATGGTCATACATTCATGGAAATGATATAGCAGATCGACTTGCCAATATCGGCAGAGCACTCCGAATTCCATTGGATATCAAATTGATCAAATACGACCTAATGTCATATATTAAACAAAACATCCAAAAAAATGGTATGCCGCATGGAAAGTCTCCACTTAAACTAAAGGTGGATGGTACGCTCCAGTACAAAGAGAATTCCTATTGATCCTTTGGTACACAAACATAATATATGTTGACAGAAGACACATCACCGCTATAATTCGAATGAAGACTGGGCATTGTCTCGTCCCATCTTCTTTAGTTAAAATTGGTGTGACAAATAATCCAAATTGTGAATGCAATACAGGCACTGCAGGTCTTCAACGTGTTGTATTTGGCTGTCTTGATATGGGTGGAGATTTGTATCGGGAATTGATCAAAGCAGGAGTCTACCACCCTGTTTGAGTCAAATCGCTTCTGTCTAACATCAATAATAATTCTGTGAGAATCATAATCGGATATATCTTGCATAACAAAGTTAATACACCTATATAACATTTTTTTTGCTGTTTTTCTTTCTATCTTTTTTTAATTTTATAAATATCAAAAGCCTATTGTTCTTTTAATTGAATGTTTACTCCTATTCCTTTTTCCTGTGTTCCGAGGTAACATTTCTCTCGTTGTCCCAAAGAGAGAAAAGTCTTATACTGCGTTGTGTATGTTTTATACTGACTTTCAAGTTTGTAAAAAGAAGCCTACGCTCAATTAATGGGACTATGACGAATGTCAGAGGCCTTTTACTCGGTAGTTCGGAAGTTATGTAATACGAGTAGCTGAGTAAATACGTAATTGCGAAGCCCATATATCAAACAGCAACCGCAGCAGCGGTTTTGTATTCCTACCAAGTTTCCAGATAAAACAACCATTGGTGCAAACTACTATCCCTAGCGCTCACCCTTTTTACCCTACAGTCCTTTAAACTAAATCTGCCCTATAAGATATCCCCCTATTTGTGCCCTTGCGTAGTAGTGAGCACGTCATGGGACGCTTCCCGCACATTTTTGCGTATGCTGTGGGCACGTAGTGCAATCTGAAATTTAAATAACTTAAAAGTGTAATTTGTATTTGTGTATAAAAATAATGTAAATTGTGTATGATTCGTGTATATTTAGGGTTTTATGTTGATTATAGAGGAAAACTGTTTTATCTATAATTAGGGTATTTCAAAGGACCGTGGTGCATGAATATTTGATGCGTTTTTTCCCGCGTCTTTGCAAGAAGGTGCACTATTTCTTTGCTTTATTTGGAGTGTTGTGTAAATACGGTCACTCTATGATTGAGTGAAAATACCTATAAGTGAAAGGAACTATGAAGGAGAAAATGCCAGACAATGCTGTGATGGGCGGCTTGAAAATTTTAACAGTTCTTTTAAATAAGGTTTGTTTAGTGATAATTGTTGGAATCTGTAGAAAAGTTTAGTCTTGTTTAAAATGTTATGTTGTTAGGGTGACGAACGCAGTTTGCATGGGCTATATCTATGCGTTTGTTTTAAGTGACCAATTGTGTCGCTGCTCCTTTTGCGTTAGAGACGAACTTCTTATTTCTAATATTTCCCTATTTTAGGGTAATTGAATATGATACCTGTCAAATATGTGAATTCGCTTATTGTAGATTTTTATGGACTAATATAAAAATCTAAATAGAAAAACATATAGACTATCGGAAAAGTATAAAATAAATCCTCAGAGATATATACATTTTAATTTATCTCACAAAAATAACTTGCTTTATATTTTCTGCTCTTTGGCCATAGTCGAACTGATTTGTAAATCAAAGTTGGTTTGTGTTTTGAGATATGAAGTTGCCTACCGTCACTTCATTTGGGTCCGATATATCATATATTTATCGTAGTTGATGTATCCATCTCTTGGTATAATGTTACTAAGGACATAAATACCATGGATACCATTATTGGAACAATTGTTTTTATGCCAATTATCTTCTTGGTAAAGTTGCCAGAGAGAGATATATCAGCCCCCTTATTCACATTTGAATTTGACAAATTGTCACCAAAACAGCCTATTTTTGTCGATTTTTCTTTTAAATTAAATCATATAATTTCCTAATCTCTCTAAAGTGAAGAAAAGTAAAATAGGTTTCAAATTGAATGAAAAGCAAGCGGATGTACAACGGTTTCAATGAAAGCAAAAAAAGTTCTTAAATGTTTAACAATTTTCATCATATAATCTTAATTTGGATATCAATAGCTAAATAATATAATGAGAGAAACAAAGCTTTTTATCAAATTTACTAAAAACGGTTAATTTCGTGAAAATTACATTAATTTCTGTTACAAATTTTATGTTTTATGTGTCATATCATGTTTTAAAACACTTATCAGGACAAAATCAAACATATAATGTTAATGAACATTATAACCCACACCTATATAAAACCAACTGAATAAACATGGAAGCAGAAGCGTTTTTCTGTATGGGGATGCTTTTCCGCAAACGTTGTTGGTCTGATTCAAAAACATTTAACCTAAAGAGACCCGACAGCTCATTCATAAAAGTCCGAAATCTTGCAAAAATATCAACAAAACGAATGTCCCGCCTCCTTATATTTTTATGTATGGTGTACAAACTTTTGTCAAACTTCGTCCCCACTACTAAATGTAGTATTGCCCGCCCCCGCCTGAACGAAAGCAAGGACAGTTCATAGACGTAGACTTTGAAAATGTGAGTCCATCATAATAATATTTCAATAAAGTAAATACGTTTAATTTAATATGATGGTATTCATTCGGGTGCATTATTTAAAATATATTTATGTTTTATTTATAGTGTGTGGGTTAGATTGAGTTAGTTTGGGTTAGATATGGGTTCTGAAGGTTAGTTAACACAAAATAGTTATTTTGCTGTGTTACGAAATTTTTCCGTGTCCTTGCAAAACCACTGCCATGAAACCAAAGAAGTATTCACTTAAAAAATGATTTAATAGAGGTTGGTACCTGACTGCAAACATATCAGAATATCCATTAATATCAAATACATAGGTAAGTATTATAAAATATTAATTAATCACATCACCAAATGGTGCCCACTGTACTACTGTGTTTCATTTACTTTTACTTACTTGTGGAAACTCAGGTTCGGATGATAATAGCTGGAGATTTTGCATACCTCAGACCGCAAGACCATCGTTACGTTGATATAAAGTTTATAAAAAATATTTGTAGGAAATCCCTCACGAAATACAAAAAAGCTACACGTCGCGTCGCGTCGCACAAATTCAGGCTTTAAAACGTCCATTTGAAACCAAACAAAACTAGGCGAAGAGTGCTATTTTGCACGTTTTTTAATGAAAAACATTAATTTATTCAAGTCGCGATCAAAAGTTGGACGGCCATCGTGTCACTTTTGACGTCTGTATTATTAGGAATCCCATTCAAAACGCTGTCGAAATTTTTGCTAGTAAGCTTTGACATTGCACAATTTTGTTAATATCATAGCAACCAGTCATCAAAAATAGTGTCGAAAAGAGCTTCTTTTCGACACTACTTTGCGTATCGAATAGTTAGTTATTTGTGTATTTAGAGCGCAAAGTAACGGATTGCCGCTTGAGAAAGAATGTTACTGCGCGACGCGTAGCGGAGCGCAGTAATCTTTCGAAAACGGCAATCTTACTTTGCGCTCGAAAAACACACAGAACTTTTTCTTCAGCCGCATTTTTTAAAATTAAATGCACATTTTTCTCTATACTTATTCTGAAATTTGCAAATGACTGTCAGTTTTGACATATTATGTTCGGGCTTCGGGCATACATAGAACAGGAGTGCCAGCAACACACCGTAACAAACACACGACTGTCATTTATTTATCTTCGGTTTCCATGACCATACAGCACACTAGACGGAAAAAGTGAGAATTTCCTTTTCCATGTTCGCGCTAGAGCGCAAAATAAGGATCCACGGCATTCGTCGATTTTGCGATTTCATTTGAATTTAGTATTTAGTTATTTTGCGCGCGGCTGTAGAAAAAAGACTTCTTTATAATAGAAATAGTATATTGTGCAACAAGTGCTGAAAATAAGACTTTTCACACGAATGAGATAGTTTGGTGACACGAGCCGTAAGCGAGTGTCATAAAGTCTCATGAGTGCAAAAAGTCTTTTCAGCACGTGTAGCACACTATACTTTGTCTAGGACTGCTACATACAGGGTGCCCCACTGGGAGTCTGGTAGAAAATTACATGTTATATGGGAAACATTTTTATTATTGATTTATCAGAAAATTTTATTCCTAATGAAAGAAGCTACGTGAGTAAGAGATTCTCGCTAAACTATAACTAGGGGCACAGTCCTAAAATGGGGCCACCGGAGTGGGGTATATTTTGAAAAAGGCTCCGAGGGCGAAGCCCTAAAATAGGGCCCTAGGTAGGCGAAACCCTAGAATAGGGCCTATGGTTCGGGAGTCCCATTTTTTACAGATTTAGCAATGGAGCCCACGGGGGCGAAGCCCTAAAATGAGGCCCCAAGTCTTAAAAGGGGGCCCCTTGTATAAGAGTTCAATTTTGTACAGTTTTGTAAAAAGGGGCTCCCGGGGGGGTGGAGCCCTATAATTGGGCCCCCTTTTTAGAGATCTGGTAATGGGACCTTTGAGGGCGAAGCTCTAAAACGGAGACGAAGCCCTTTAATCTAAATACCCGAATAAGTGTGTGAAAAGTATACTTTGCACACGCCGTGTGCAAAGTATACTTTTCACGCGATGTTTGAAATGTCCAGTTTTCAAGAGCAGTTTTTAGTGCGTTTTTGTCTATTTTCAGGGCATTCGTAGAAAAAAGTATATTCAACTTACATTTGCAATGAATGGTCATTGCATAATATACTATTCAGCAGCTAATAATGAAATAAAATTTCCGAAAACTTATTTCCTGAATAACTTCAAATTTGAAGACGATATTTATGAGATACCAGAAATACGCAATTTTATCCCGATTTAAACGTTTTTGTGGCACATAGGGTTTTTCTGCTCTCAATGGTTAAACGAAAAATTAAATCATACCACTGCTAGCCTAAAAATCAATTGCTTATCATTATTTTTGAGACAAATAAAAAGGAACTGAAGCATACAAATTTTATTTAAAAACATATAAATATGACAAATATTTGTTTAATGACATATTCAAAAAGTAGCTTAATAACTATTTTCTTCTATTAAATACCTATTAAAAATATATTTTCATTTAATTATAAATGCTACTATCACTGAAAAAAATCTCCTAAATAAACTGGTATATCTAGAAAAAAAGATTAAATCTAGAGTATTGGCAATTGTAATTGGTTTATTTAGATTGGCGAAACCAGTCAATTGTTAGGGTATTTCTATAAAGCAATTGTATTAATAAGTACCCGTATTAGGTAGGTATATAATATAATTAAAGTAGATAAACATATTTACAGTAGTGCCTTCACTGGTTTTGAAACGTTACTTACCAAGTTAGTATACATCGAATGGGGAAGAGCCGTCGGTCGTCGACCTCCAATGCTCTCAATCTATTGGTGCAGTTACTTTACTACGTGCATACTATAAATCTTTTGGGGGTAAAACAAGGCGGAACCAAGGGAAACGGCATTGCCAGATTGACATGTAAGAACTTCAGAATCGGTTTTTGATGAATCAAAAATGGGGAAAATAATTATTTAGTGTTATAATTTAATATCAAACAAGTATGTACAGTAACTCGTAAACTTAAAATTTGGCAACGCTACATCTATCGACCATAGATGTGCCTCAATGTTGGGGGAAAACAAAGAACCATTTGTCCCGTCTCTTCAGGTTAAATGTCTTTGGTCTGATTCATCCCCTCAGTGGTGCTCCAATTGGGACTTTAAGCCTGCAAAATTGACTTCGAGAATATAAGCTCAAGGTATTATATCGGCCTGCTCGATGTTCGGATTTAAATCCAATACATCTTAGAAAATCTATAAAGATGAATTGAAAGGATGCATGTGAAAAAAGCTGGAACTAGTAACTGAACTTAATGATGTTTGGGAAAACGGCTCTCTGGAGACTAAAGAAATTAACTTGATCGCTTCTGGATACTGGTCGAGATAACATATCTATTAAATTGTATCCGAATTAAATTGAAACCTCGGTTGAAGCACAGTGGCTTAAGATGAAACACAGAGGGTTTGGTTGTAAAATTAAGTGCACCTGCTCCTCGCTTTTTTCAATATTTGCATCTAATCATGTTTATTGGATTGTTTTTTTTGTTATTCTCTGGGTTATGAGAGGCTTACAGAACTATACTAAATTAGAGTTAAGGTTAATTATTTGATTAAAAAAAATATTTGAATTAATTATTGTCTTATTTATTTTCTAACAATAAAAATAACTACTCCACAAAAACGCGTATCTTCTTACCATCGAACTAAGTCCTGCTTAACACATTCGCTGCTGACAGTTCCACCTGTGCACTCCCTGTGTGCTAAATATTTTTTTCGGTAGGAGCTACGAGGGTGGTTAAAATCGAAGGGGTAGCCACTGTGGAAATCTTTTGTCTTACGGGACGGAGATCTCATGGAGATATGGGCAGGCTGTGGAGTGGAGGTACATGGATGTCCGGGGAAGATACGTGGAGATCCAAGAACTTTGGCTGCAGTCGTGTAGAATTTTATTGGCCGAAACGAAATGATCTGCAAATAATAGCGCCCATTCAAGTTATTTATGGACCCATTACAATGCTGGGTTCTGACCCTATGAAACTGTCAAGATCAGACAGAGTAAAAATACAGACTTTACACACATTTAAAAAAAAGGGTTTTAATCAGATTTGTCTTAGATACGACAGTAATGTATTTTCTGACACGGTACATAATCTAGTATTATTAGGTCAAGTATTACATACCATTCGTAATAGTCTACTTACTACCTCTAAAAAGTTTGTGTGTATGGATACAAATTATTATTAATATGAAACTACCACTTTCTGGCAGCAAAAACGTGTTTTTTCCAAAGGTCTAATTCCATATAAAATTGAAAAGTTATTAATGTATATAGAGGTTCGGATGAGATACACGGAGGTCCAAATGATATCATGGAGATCCCATGATATCTCTGGAGATCCAAGAATATCCATGGATATCTATTGAATTACAAGAAGATCTCCACAAATGGAGATTGTTTGGCTATTTTGGGTACAATTAGTGATGCCAACAAAAATATCTCGTATGCTTTAAATTTAAGAAAAAAATCCTATGAAAAAGTTTTAATGTTATCTTCTGTCTAAGCTTAATAATTTGTGTACATCGTGTACCTACGAGTTACCAATATCAACTTTTTTTTAACTGACTTTTATACTTCAATTTTAACTCTGAGTATAACAATGTATCATAAAATGGTGTTTCTGAACGTTTCTGTATAAAATATCAATTCTCTCTCTCTGATTTGTATTTTATATGTCAAATAGAATGCATCAACCTCTATTTTTAGGCTAATTGCAATATAATAGAAACAGTTAATACATTCAATAATATGTTCGAATAAAATGATAAAGATGCACAAACTTAACAATTGACTGAAGCTTAACCTACCAAATCATACAGAAAAATTTATTGGGGCTTAATCCGCAGTCATGAATAATAGGCACAATATGTTCTATACTTTTTTATGTCAAATAAATCATTGATTTATGGAACCGATACATTTTGATATTCTAGTGTAATAAGTACAAAAAATAACGGCTCGTTACATTCACATAAATATCATATAGATACCTATATCAGGGCCGTAATAGGGAATAGAACCTAAAAATGGATATTTTATATAGAAACGTTGTGTTACCATTACGTGAATCATGATTATAATCAGAGCAAAAAGTTTATTAAAAAAAATCAGTTTTGTATTTAAATAAACTGTTGTTAAAATGCTTTACAGAAATTCTATAACCCCATTTTTTTCTGAAAATAAAAGCTTGCCAGATATTAAAAAAAATTATATTTTAAAGTTATCCAAAAAAACCTACTCTTACATTTAATTAGCCTCATCATAGCTATTACGAAGATAGCACTTAAATTGCACACACTCCTACCTATAGACTGTACGATTAGAAGAGTCGAAATTCCCATGTTTGAAAATCAGCACTTTTGGAGGACCTTTTATAATTTTTGTACTAGATATTTGCCTTATTCATTAGTACTAAAATATGATCTGGGACATATTATAGGCTGGCTAGGCTGGCTCGAATAAAGCGCAATCTGGAAGTCTCATTGTCAACCATTTCGAGCATCTGGTGATGGTGAACTATATCGGCGATAACGCGGCGAATATGCGCGTCCGAATGGTCCAACGTCTGTTGTTTATCGGTGCGTGGACTAGCTACCTCACATATCCCCACAGAAAATTATCAATAGATATCAGACCACACGACCGTGGAGGCCAATTCACATATGCATTAAGCGAAATTATGCGGTCATCAAATGTTACCTGCAATACATTATTTATCGCGCACTGTGTGGCATGTGGCGCCGCCGCCGTCTTGTTGGAAGCAAAGCTCTTCCACATTAACGTCATTCAAGTGAAAACAAAAAGTCAGTAATCATGAATCTTGACGTTCTGGCCGGCATCATCTTTGAAGAAATATGAACAAATGTCTTTTTGACGGTGTTTCAATAAAGGCTTTCCTTCACTCCAAATTTTTCTCCTTTAGATAGCCATTCAGCCAAAAATCAGCCTCCTCTCTAAACAAAATTTCTTTGGGAAAATGAGGCTCAAGAACAGTCTTGTCTTTTCGCAAAATCTTCCATGAGGTGGATGGACACAATCGACTCATTCGGGTCCTCCTCAATACTGCGCTCCACAGCAGCAATAATTTCGTTCATGCGAACTCTACAACGTCTCTGCACATTATCAATTAGAGTATGCGTAGTGCGAAATTGATCCATGGTTATTCGAATGAGTTGCTCGGATGAACAATAATTATTGTCTCCATCGTAAGATAAGATGGACGTAGCGCTCGGTAATTGAACCACGATTTTCGAAATAAGTTTGAAAACGTTGGTCTGGCGTAAAGTCTAATCATGGTGAAATGGCAAAACATGCCGAGTACTAATCAGCTGCCAAATAGAAGTGGATAGGTACACCACACTGTGATTGCAAAAAATCGCGCATGCTCAGGTTTTGACACACATTTGGCAATAAAAGTCGTTTAATTTCCGGCGAATTGCTTGCAGCGAGTCTAGTGGTCCAGTGGTTAGATGCTGTATTTGTGATGCGGCGGCAGACACAATTCTAGGCGGCTGCCCTGGTTCGATTCCCGTCAGCCACGAAACTTTTATGGTTATGTTTGTAAAAAGTGTTTTTTTTTTCTTCATTTTGGGCATGCCTTGGGGTTAACTTGGTTAGTTTTTGTTGGTTGCGTCCCCATAGCGAGCGAACCGAGCGGAGGGCCATGCGTGAAGTGAAATAATAGTCAACATTTCATAGGAATCGTATGATACAGGAATTTTCGCAATCGGTGCACCTAGACTTTTGTTTGCAAACTTGGTGCTATCACAACAAACAGTGTTGCCAATTCGAAAATCAAACGTATAAAAAAAAACACCCTTTACATATAGGTAAAAAAATCGGAAGAAAGAGTAGTATCCAAAAAAATCAATACTTACATTAAGGTCAGTTGATGCATGTCCATGAAAAGTGAAACACACCGTATATATGTGAAAATGCAATATTTTGGGTTAAATATATTTTAATTGCCAAGTTGTTTAATTGATTTTTTCTACTACTCGACTATTAAATGATGCTTATTATAGCTTGGTTTGCAGTGTCCGTTATTTCCGCACGTGAGTAATAATCTATTATCCACGAGCTGTGACCAAATACAGGAATATCCGTTGCTAAACAATCTTCTTGAGAATATAATCATATCCAAAAGACGATTTTATATTCAAAACATTTGAGTAAGTTATGGCCGCCCGGTCCGAAGCTACTAAATGCGACAAATTCACATGTGTACCTACTAACCATAATTGTTGTTATTTATGTTTTTCTATTTTTTATTAAAAAAATGTGTCAAGTGGTGACAACTGAAACGCCACCAAAGAGTGTGGGAGCTGCTAAAATAAAATCAATAACACTTCTCCCCGGGAAATCTATTATTTATAAAACTATTCGAAATGAAATTGTTATGTTAGGTATTGCTAGCATATACCTATTTCATTTAAAGAAAACTCATTAACTTTGCATCGATCATTCGGTTCGAAATTCTAGGTACCAATATTTGTCTAAATTAATTTCTTTTTTCGGCTATATATGGACCTAAAAATGTGATTTTCACACTTCTTCTTTCAGACCTTTCTAGTCCTTATGGGTGATTACTTTATGCCCGAGTGATACGTAGTCGGTGAAAATTGTTTTTTTCTACGAGCGTGCGCAAAGTGGCTATTTTGCGCACGCTATTCAATGCGCGAAGTAGTACTTTCCCGCACGCTATGCGGGAAAGTGTGCGGGAAAGTAAAATTCTCTAAAATCACCAGAGACAAGAACATGTTCATATACCTTTAGAAACTTTACACTTTTGGACTTTTTATGCAATATAAGAAACCGTTTTAAGTCATAATTATACCCTTTTCCCTAAAAATTTCCGTAATTCGCGATATTGTAACTTAAACCAAAAACCATATATTTTGAAATCCTCGGTATAGTAGTAAAAAATTATGTCAAGCAACAATACTTATAATTGTCAGATTGACAGATTTTAAACAAATCTAGATGTTAATCGAAGTATCCCAAAAAACAGGCTCTTTTCTCTCAAAGCTTCCGTAATTCGCGATATTACAACTTAAACCAAAAACCGTATCTTTTTAAGTCATGTCAGGTCAACAATAATATTCATGTAAAGCAACAGTAAGTATAATTGACAGATACTTTTTCTTTTATTTAAATATGGGTCATTATTATTCTGTGCTTGTTTGGACTGCGCTCGTAGAAAAAATATTGTTCCTAACACTTGCGCAAAGTAACTTTTCCGCACTCGACTGATTGACCGAACTCCGCTTCGCGTCGATCGGTCAACATCATTCGCGTGCGGAAAAGTATCACTTTGCGCACTTGTTAGGAAAATAACTATTCTAGGAACGAAATAAATTATACTTGTTTGAGTTTTTTTTTAAATAGTAAGTTCTCAGCTATATTTTCATATTGCACAGAGCTTTTTTATAAAACAGAATAAACTTAAATACCTTATTTGGGCAAGTCGTCAAATTATGTTAGCAAAAACCAAATGAAGATCATACACTACTGAAAAATCATCCACGTTGCTTTTTTTAAATAGAACACTTTAATTATTAAGGTATACATTATAAATGTAAAGATGAATGTTTTAAAACATACAGGGTGGCGATTTGAAAACTTACAATGGCTATATTTTCTACACTGAAGAAAATATAAAAAAACAAAAAATACCATTTATACAAAAACGCGAAGGAATAAAAATGAGGAATTTTGCAAACCACCCTGGCCTACCCTGAGGAACGAACTACTCTCATTCACTTTCAAATCTTAAATGGCACCACCGCACTTCTGACAGCTCTGGAAAGCTTTTCAAACACGCCTTTCAGCGAGACCACAATTAATGACATATAAAAATCACTATCATGGTGCTTAAATTCTCTATTTTTCTACAATAACGCAAATACTTGCTTTTTGCTGGTTCTGTAAAATCTTCAACAAAATTTGTTCCTTTTAAATAATTTAAAATTTAACGTACTTGCTGTTGCCATCACTTGTGTCTGTATTTTTTTTCGCATTTAATTTAATTCTTTAATGGTGTATTCTATGGAAAAATTAGTAGAAATGATTTTTCTTCTCGACGATGAGCCGGACAGAAAACTGTTTCGTCATACCATGACTCGAAGAATTACGGCAACATTCTTTACATTCGCTTCAGTGATGAGACTTCTTTTTTCCTAAATGGTAGGAGTGACGTTAATCCATATCTTTTTCCAAAGGTACACACTCAGTATCCCCAAAAAGTCAATGTTTGAGCGGAAATAGATGCAGGGAGACAATATCATAGGTTTTTTTTAATTAAAGGTAATTTTGCGGCCAAGTTTATGCTAAAATGCTCAACCAAACCATGAAGCCTTCGATTGTTCATGAACTTGAAAACCAAAGAGACTTACTCACAAGGCAATCCAAATTT
Source organism: Pissodes strobi (assembly GCA_016904865.1). Classification (NCBI taxonomy): domain Eukaryota; kingdom Metazoa; phylum Arthropoda; class Insecta; order Coleoptera; family Curculionidae; genus Pissodes; species Pissodes strobi. The sequence goes on from MU181917.1 coordinate 1,606,279, forward strand.
CACGAAAATCTTCTACACTCCCAGCAGGATGGTGCATATTTTTTAGAAATTTAAAAATCTACTTACTTTATTTCTGTTTCGCTCAAAATGGAAGTCATTTTGAGCACTTAATAAAATACCTAAAAAAGGACAAAAACAAGTAGGTATTTGCGTTATTGCAAAAATATATAGTTTTAGACTAGAGATCAGTCCACGCTCAAAAGTTAATGTGGCGCTTATAGAGAACAGCGTTGCCAAGTTAACGTATTACTTGATTTTAGCCTCTTTTCTACAGGCCCTTAAATAAATGCCTAATTTCTTAAGCGGGAGGTATTTTTTTATCTGTATAATAAAATTAATAATGCTTAACAATAAAAATACTTTTATAAATAATTATCAGCGTTTCATACGTTACTAAAAGGAGTTTGCAATAATGCACAGTTATTCCCCATAAGAAAAGCATTGCCATAAGGCGCCACGCTAACTTTTGAGCGTGGACTTATCTATAGAGTTTTAATTTAGGATCCGGCTCCTCTTTTATCATTTATGTTTGTTTATTTTCTAATTTTTCCTGCCAAATTTTACAATTTTTAAATATTTTCTAGTTTTGCTATCATTTCGTACTTAAATTTCTTTACTTTTGGTATGGCTGAAAATATTTTTGATACGCTTTCTAGGGGTAGTGCCACACAAGATTTTAAAGCAAATGAGGGAAGTTATAATTTTTTTGTTTTAGAAAAATATAGCGATTGAAAGTTTTCAAATTCTCGCCCTGTATAGGTACACTCTATAGGTGGGTGTACAAATATGCATGAACCCCTTGTAGTACATTCAATTATGGAGAACGAAACGGTCACGTATTTGTATGACTTCTTAGAATTACGTAACGAATTGCCCCATAATAGTACTCAGAAACAAACCCTGTATTTGCCATAACCGGACTACAAAAAAAACAAAACTACTCTTGCACAAAGGCCCTTTTTTAAATTGTACCCTTTTAAAAAAACCCTTAATATACTTTTTTACCTGGCACAATATCCTTCGGACCACATGGACAGAGTTTACTTTAATATGGACTATAATGGACATTTTTTTGACTGTTGAAATGTCTATTTGCGTTTGCTACCATTATGAACTTCAAACTACTATTTTATAACTTTATGACTTATAAACGCTGTGGAAGTCTAATCATAGGCTATTAAGGCTATGTATGATCAGAACATAAAACAGCCGTGCAAATAAGAAAAAAAGCTTCAAATACATATTATGTGATTTAAACAGACCTCGACCAAGATGAAAAGTTGACTGTAGTTCCGAGAGAAAATAAAAATGTAACGTCAAAATAATAAAAATAATCATTCACATGGGCAGCCAAATCAAAGTAATTTCATATCAAAATACCAAGCAGAGTTTACACAATAAAATACATATAATGCACCAATGCATTTATTAAAACATTATTTGCATAAACATAGTCAGTTGCATTAAATAAATCGCCGCAAATAATGCCGTTGTAAAATATTTCTGATATCAAATAAGAGCGGTTAAAATAAATGGACAAGCAAGGTTTTTAGTATCCTGGAATCTGAAATTAGCTTTAGTGTTACTTAACGAATTTATATGGACTAACCTATACAGGAATTGTAGAAACAGTCAACGGCATAAGGATGTAGATGGCAGAGGACAACTGCTACATTAGATATCTTACAGGATAGTCCTAGTAAATCATATATGGCAATGCTCATAACTAAATATGATTCCTGAGTAAGTCTCCCATTCGGATCTCCGGGGGAGACAGTTATGAGTGTTCGTTGGAAAGAACCAAAACCAAAAGTTATAAAAACATGCTCTTGGAACGTCCAAACAAAGGCGAGAGCAGGAAAAATAGACAACGCTATCCAAGAAATGGAACGAATGAACATCGATATAATGGACGTAAGCGAGATGAGATAACCGGGAGCAGGAAGTATAGGCAGAGAAGAACACAGTGTATTTTACTCAGGCTCATCAGTATGTATAGAACAAGTAAAAGAGTATTCTTACCTAGGAACTGTAATAAATGAGCAATGGGGAACGCACAAGAAATAAGATGCTGCATTATAGGGAAAGCGAAAAGGGTTTTCAACAAAATGAGCTGCGTCTTTAAAGGCACCTAAGAATATATGTCTTCTCCGTATTATTGTATGGCGTGGAATCCTGGACGCTCACAGATGAGACCACTAAGAAACTCGAAGTATTCGAACAGGGAAGTGCTCACATGAATAAAGAAAGAACTGGAACTAGGAATTAGGAGTATTTAATACCCTGGATTGCGGTTTTCGAAATGTTGATGTTTGAGAGAAAGTGAAAACCATTTCGCTGTAAAATAATAGTCCAAGTGCGTGTAATTGACAATTATCAGACGTCAATATCTGGAAAACAATTAAATTTAGGTGTGTGCTGACGTTCCCCTTTTTGTACAGTTCAGACATCCAATAATATACTAGATATTCCGATACAAAAAAATAAACTTTAACTAGCCAGGATTTATTAAAAGAAATCATATTTAAGTTGTGCACAAATTCCATAAAAATTAAGCGACTTTTCCATGAAATACCTTTTTATTATTTGACGGCTTAGATGGAATTAATATTGGGGGTTTATATATGTATGTATTTATTTCTTCAAAGTAACAGCATTATTAGCCACACCATTTGGCATTTCTGACCGCTGGTACAACATATAAAGCCATCGATGAACTTTTAAGTAGAAAGGCTCCCACAGTAAATTTTCAAACTATACGCAGTATTTATGCCTCTATACTGACATTCAAATTCTCTCGTTGGAAAATTAACATTTTACAAGCTTTGACTGATTCTAAAATCCACACGGCCTGTTGAGGGCGATAGGGTCGCACATTCCCTCTCATTTTGATATAACCTATTTATTTACTGAGGTATCGAAAATAATTTCGTTCACAGCCAAGGAAGGCACGTAAAATGATAACATTAAAAAAAATGAATATAGATTTACAATTTTCCATAGAATCGATCTAGTAATAAAGCCGGTATTCTATTTAATACCGACATAGGGAACGATCCCCTCCCCCCCCAAAAAAAAAACAACATGAAATTTGAACTTACTTTCTAATATTTAACATAATATGGTTTCATTAAAATTATATTTTTAGGGATGTCGTTACCACTTTCTATATTTGGAACTCTGATGTTCACCTCTTTTCCTTCAAAATGCTGACAAGCTGTTGATTGATCATATAACAGTGTCACTAAAGTGTGTTAATTTATTTTCAGATGGCGTCACTACCTGTATCCCGAAGTTCTACTTATTCGAGCTCAGATTCTGAATCCTCAGATGACTTGTTACCGGCCTCTTGCAGTTTACAAGAGATCCGACAAGAAGATCTGGCGGCCATATTGCCCGATCAAAGCGAGTGCAATGATTTTAACGATTTTGACAAGAATGACAAGGTAAGTTATTTTTTGCCATACAGCAAATGATTGTAAAATATTTAGATAAGATCACAAATTCCCCGCCTAAAGTCTCATCGTTTCCAATGCAGCCAAGAGCCAAGCTTCATTGTATCTTTAAAATAGTAGTTCGAAAAGAAAATCTACATCTTCCTGACCTTTGGGAAGGGAAATAGTCACTGGGCAGTAAGCTTATGTTGACTCAGAATTTTGATGAGGCATTAAAACGGTGAAACGGTTCTCTTATGAAAATTTTGAGTAATTGAAGAAGGGTAAATGTTTTTATATCACAAACCAAACATATCTTGTGTTGAAGTTTAGATTTAAGAATATAATTTTTTGGCATCTTAATTTTTGGCTTTGGTAGGTTTTAAAGCTGTATTTGTTACTTTTCGTGATTATTAACGTTTTTGTGGTCTCATGTTAGGGAGACCTCCTACGATGTTGCCCATAATACCTACGTATTCAAAATACTTTATTTCTTAATAACTGTATTTTTTTATTATGCCATTTATTAAAAGGTTGAAATTTATCTAAGATATTTATCAAAATATGAACTTTGTTTATTATGGTACCTAAAGCTGCATTTTTGGCATGCACAACCTCAAAATATATCAGCAGAAAGGCCGAAAGAATCTTAGTAGTTCTGTTTGTTTATAAAAGAGCTAATTTGGATACTTACGTTTTCATTAGTGAGGTTATTCTGAGCCCGTTGTGCGTCCGCTCACACATCAATTCAGCCAGACAGCCTTGCCTCCCTAGCGAAGCCACACAGCTTCCTCACCTGCATCTTTTTATGTCCTCCGGGATCAGCACGCAGCTCCCAAGGTGCACCTCTTATGCTAGCCAATGACGGTCACTCGACGGGAACTTGAGTGAACAATTCCTTTTCTTCCAGGCACATCTTTCACGATCCGCAGCAGGTGTAGATGACTCTTCAAGCCCTTTGAGGTATCCCATCACAGGAACTCCCGAGGGATGTGATATTCAAGTCTCGGTCAAACCATAAGATGAAATGTCGCAACATGTACCGAAACGACTTATCATGAATAAATGGTTGACTGTAGGGTATTTCTATTGAAGCAAAATAGTCTGCCTTTGGTTTATTATGACTTGCGATCATTATCTTCTATGCTTGTGATTGGTTGAAATCGTTTTGAACAAGAATAAAATAGGATAAAAAAAAATTCAATTTTTCAGTTAATAATTCAATATGATAATACCCATGTTAACTATACATATCATATTCTGTCTTGCGTCCGAACTTGCCAATTTTCAGCTGAAATTGGCTGTTTTAACCTGCATCAACAAGCTTTGTTTGGTTTCTGATCCATTAATGTCTTCTATTACAGTACTTTGTCTAGTTTGTGTTATAACAAGACTTCATATTGTTTTTATAGGTATTTTTTATATCATTTATAGGTATCAAGTAGTAACATTGGCCACAGTCTTTCTTTTTGACTATCGCCTTTGTCATTGATACCCTTCATAGCTTTGATTGTTCATGTCAGAAGTTTTCCGGAGTTTTAAGTTGTCCTACAAAATAACCGAATGCTACCCGTGTAGAAGAGACTTAGGCTTGGTAGTTCAAGACCAGGTCAAATTCAGTTCAACTTATACTCAAATAATGGTTGTACTTTCTCATTTAAAACCTGTCACTACCGATAAGGCATGCCTATAATTTGGTTCAGCTAAATTGAGTTTGCGCTGGCCATGTAAAACCGACTTGTAGAAGAAAAAGATTGGGTGGTCAGGAATTTTCTTTGATAATAATTAAGGAGTGAAATTTAATATCCCCTAAACTCTAGTCCTTTCCGCTTCGTTATTTTTTTTTTTTTTTTGGTATTGTCATGGTTAATAACAACTATAAAACATACAAATTTCACGGTTGCCGTGAATCTTCAGGGTACAAAATTATTTGGTATGATGCAACTTCAGATAGATCAAAAATGTAGTTTTTATTACTAATTTAATAAGTGTTCAGCAATCTTTCTCTCCATACTCCATATAGCATTGAATTTACATTCATTGCTTGCTTATGTCAGGGAATATCTTCTAAAATTGCTAAAAGTAGTTTGACTGAAAGAAATATATTTATTTTTCAGGATTCTCCCGCAACTGGAGACATGTCCGGTTCTGACATGGAACTCCCCCAACAGGCCATCAACTCTCTAATCCAACGTACCACAGAATCATCCAGTGATGGAGAGGGCCACCAGCTACCCAATCCCCAAACGTTATTCGCAAACAGTCTTCTTCAGCAGTTCGTCCCCAACAACCCCCTACTTAGCCCTCCAAGTAGCCACACCTTGACCCCTTCGGTAAGCGACGGTTTAAGCCCTGCAAAGTCTACGAACACCATTTCTGCCAGTACCGTTAGCTGTCAGAACAATTCTGTGACGTCAACAAGCAAGAGTTCAGGTGATATCACCTGTCAAAGTTCAAAAACTGACATTAGTGTAGATACTACCAGTGTGAAAAGGGGCAGGGGAAGACCGAAAAAGGCGGTCAGAGGTAGGAAGCACAAGACGGTGGAAGATTTGAAGAACTTTGAGGGAATTGGGGAAAAGAACATGCAGGATTTTTGCGGAGCACCGAATGTCAGCCCAGACTCTGGTAAGTAAAGTTCAAGTTCGAAATTTTTTATTTTGAATGATAAACCAGATACGACAAAAAGCATTGCATATTTTTAAAAGCAGTTGATGTATCTCTTTTTAACTGGTTGTACACAACATCTCAAGCCAGCTTTTCTTTATATCTTCAAAAGTTTTTGTCAAGAATACAAGAAGCGTCAGGGTTAAGGTTCTTAGTGGCCGCCTTTCACTCACTGTGATTCAGTAATGGTTAGTTTAAAATGGAAAGTGTCCAAAAACGCATTTTTCTGTGTTTCCATTTAAATTACATGTGAAAACACCATAACTTTCTATATTGCCAATTAAACCCTATTACAAATGTTGGTGAACATGCAGAAGTAATTGGAAGATTTCTGTTTGTTATTGTCATAATCTTTCGGAGTACAAGGATTGTTCAAAGTAATCTCAAATATTGAACTTTAGAAAAACTGTCAGTATTTCACTTATATTTTATGGGTAATCGGGGGTTCAACAGAATTATTTTTAGAAACCGCCTGGCTCCGGTCTAATATTAAAATTTATCTATTTACACTACAAATAATAAGGTTCCAACTGTAATGTAACGTAACTAATAAAATATAACACCGAAAACATATTTTAAAAGTTAGCCTGCGATCTACGAGTATCTAAAGTGCATATTATACAAAATAAAACAGTGTTAAATTAGTGTAACTATAGGAGTTTTTTTTTATCGTTAATAATACGGAGTAAAACCTGTTATATGCATTAATTATAAAAAAGCCAATTAGAAATTATTCATTGTAGAGATTCATCAAATAATAGCCACTACCTTGTACGTTTTTCTGAGCTAGTATTGAACCATCTGCAAAAATTAGTTGTACCATGAAAAAGCAGTGGGGCTTTTCTGCGTTTCAGACCGTTCATACTGCAAAATCTTTAATTTGGTTTCATACCGCAGGAGAAACGATGTTTGAATCTTTAGTATAGTCTATTCCTATATGGATAGCGTAACTCTAAGTTCAAATAACTAAGTAATATTTCTTAGGATGTTTTAGACAAGACAGTTATATAGGCACGGTTTGCTGTCATTTATAGCTTAATTTAGATAAGATCTTTTTACAGATAGATCTGCGAGGTACGTCAATATCGACACAATGTATTTTCTTGAGTTGCAGCAGCTGAATTCGGTTCAGAACTTCCACTTGATCTGATTTTCGCTGATAACCTGGATGGTTTCTCTGTTTCGGCTTGCTCTCTTCCACTGATTTAAATATTGGTCGCTTCTATGAGGTGATCTTCGAGGGCATCGATCGCTTTGTGCCGAGGAAGTGTGTTGCGACCGAAAAATCTCTCAAATGGTTTCACGGAGAGCTTCGTAAATGCATTTCTCGAAAGAACATACTTTACAAAAGAGTCAGGAATTCTGGTCTTGGTAGCGACTATGATGCTTTCTCTGCTGTTCGTCGTGAGGTTAAGGTTGGAACTGATATGTGCTAGCTCCTATATCTTACCAATACAGAACATCTAATCCCTGAAAACATCAAGCACTTCTGATCATTTATGAACGGTTTCAAAAGGGAATCTATTTTTCCAGCCCGGATGTCTTATAACAGCCGAGTATTTGAGGGCACTCAAGAGATAGCTGAGGCCTTTGCCTCACAGTTTCAGTCTTCATATTCTGACTACAATGAAGTTGACTTAACACACATCAAGCCTGTTGAATTTGCTACCACTTTGTCGTCACACAGCTTTGATGTCCGGGAGGTCACTGAGAGGTTGAAACAGCTCGATGCTTCCACAAGGGCGGGTCCGGATGGGATCCCCACACTTTTGTTAAAAAATTGCTCATCTCTAGCTCCGCCAGTGCGAAGTATCTTTCAGAGGTCAATTGATTGTGACTGTTTTCCTGCAATGTGTTCTCCAATCTTCAACCTGTTTTTACATCTGGTGGCAGAAGCGACATTGCCAACTACCGCGGAATGTCAATTCTCTCTACTATCCCTAAGCTGATAAAATCCATGCTGACTGACGAGATTTTTCTGACTTATGAGAACTATATCGTTTCTGAGCAGCATGGTTTTTACAAAGGACGCTCAGCTACCACTAACCTCTCTGTATATCAAAATTTTTTGTTTCCTCAGTCGAAGCAGGATATCAAGTTGACTCCATTTACACTGATCTCTCTAAGGCATTTGACAGCGTTTGTCATCCGCTTCTGATTATGAAACTGTCAGAGATTGGAGTCACGGGTAGCTACTTAGCATAGATCGGTTCCTATTTCTCTGAGCGTCGTGTGGTGGTTTGTAGACGCCCTTCACGCGAGATTTGCGTAACATCTGGAGTCCCTCAGGGTTCACACATTGGACCGGTGCTCTTCTTGTTGTTCGTTAACTATGTCATGTCCTGTTTTGTGTTTTGGGTCGTCCCGCGTTCTCTTATATGCGGACGACTTGTTCTACAATACCATCGGTCCCTGTCATGCGAATGGTTTACAGTCTAAACTCAATGAATTGGCGTCCTGGTGCTCCTCATAACTTTTTGAGTATTAACGTTTCTAAGTGCAATATCCAAGCTCGACACTTTGCTGCCTGTTGAATAGGTGTGAAGCAACCCAGCCGAGCGCTTCACCTCGCACTCCATACCTATACAGTTTTTTCACTAAAATTTGTATGGTCAACACAGTCTAAAACACAAGGGGGCTTTAAAAATATGCCACAGGCAAGATCTGTTGCCTATAAACTATTAAGTATGTTACTTGATAAATTGAGATATGCAATTAAGTATTATATTTGTAAACTGGAAGGGTATTGGCTTGTTGTTGAGAACAAATTACAGGAGTTCCATAGTCATTCCACTTTTAAAAAGTGTAGTGTTAAAAGTAATATATCTGTAGTATGTAATGTAATATTTATACATCTGCAGAAGCTGGTTGCCTCATATTTTGATACGTTAATCACCGAAGGTTGGAAAAGCACCAAGTCGATGTGTTGAGATTCGACTGTACTTAATTTGAAAAATGTAGAAATTTAAGTCGTTTGCGTATTGCAGAATATAATGTGATAAATAAAACAAGACGGGAGATGGGGATAACACACAATAAGAAGTGCTGGTCCACTGTTGGATCGAATATTAGGAAAAAAAATATTAGTTTTTTCTTGGCGATCCGGATTTCTAGTTTTTCACAAGAATTTGATGAGAGGAACGCCAGTAACCTTTCGCGAAATACAGATGATCAGAGGTTTGACATACCTATATGGGCTGAGTGCTATATAACAAAGGGCTCTTATAATTTTTTGGTGCTGATAATGCGAATGAGCCATAATAGGCGTAGGCGGTGTACATTATTTGTGAGTAAATGGAACCAAACAACATTGAAATGTTTAAATATTTATTTATAAAGTAACACAATGAAATAAAATAATTATATATATGGAAATTGAACATAACATAGTACGTTTTTATTTAATATGTATACATACTATGTTTATTATATACACATTCAATATTTAGTTAAATAGGAATTTAAATAATACAATAATAGTCAAATTTATTAAAGATCTTATGGATCAGTCATACTTGAATCACCCTCATAATTCGACTAATTTGTTATTGGTTCAACAATTTTTATGTTCTGTAAGTTTATATGCTGTATCGTTCCTAGCTACTTCACTTTTAACTGCGTACTACAGAAGTACTTATATTTGAAATATAAGCAACTACTATTCAATTTTCTTTGCACAGATTTAGATCACATTGTTTTAAAAATTGTATTACATATTTACTATTGTATATTTTAAGGCATTCAAAACAGTCCGGATCACGTTTCAAGTCCAGAACCATCACTTTCGCCTAACATAAGATTGAAACTTCCTCTTCAAGGAAAGGAAGACCATAAAATCGCAGTACCTCTGAACATTCCGGAGCCAAAGACCCAAAACAGAACGGCTAAAAATGAAAAGGTGCCTCGATCCAGTCGTAGAAACACTTCTAAGGAGAGACACTCTAAAAGGATAGGGTCACAGGACAAACAAACAAATAACTCCTCACAAGATAAACCGGACCAGAAGCAAGAGTTACAGGTCAGAATTCGCATTAAATAAATCCGTCTTTTTGTTGGATAGCTGTTTTTATGAAATTGAAAAATGATTTTCATATAATATTTTGTAGAATAATTGTGAATATTTCTTTAATTTTTCAAGAATCGTTTTATGATTCACTGAAAGGCACTTAATGTATGTTAGGTATGGTTGTAATAGATTTAATTTTGCAGGAAAAGCCTTTAAGTAAAGGTAGAAACCAAGAATTGCCATCAAATAGAAACTTATCACAAGAAAAACAACAGGCAAGCATAACTTCAACCTCAGAAAAGCCTCAGGTAAACAAAGCATTATCTCAAGAAAAGCATCAATCAAACAAAACACTATCTCAAGAGAAGTATCAATCAACTCGAACAGCATCCCAAGAAAAGCAACAAGCAAATAGAACATCATCTCAAGAGAAGCATCAGGCAAACAGGATATCATCCCAAGAAAAGAATCGGAAAAGCAGGACAACATCAGAAGAAAAACATCAGGCAAGCCGAACATCGTCACAGGAAAAACATCGGTCAAGTTCAAGTAGAACATCATCACAAGAAAAACCACAAAATACTAAATCTTCACAGGGAGAACACGCGAGTCGAAATTCTTGCAAAGAACCACAACGATCTGGTTCAAGCAGGAATTCATCACAAGAGAAAAATGCAGAACCTTTGACTAAACTTTCCGTAACTTCAAATCAATTTGATAGAGTCCTATATGCGAATGCCGATAGGGTGTTGTATCCTCCTAGACGTAAGGCGGGAAGGCCTCCTGTTAGGCGACCAGGGAGACCTCCTAAACATAAAATTGACAACACTGATGTGAAAAGTCAAGAAAAATGCGTGCAAATTAAAGGTAAATGATGTATTTACAATAACTATATATCAGATATTTTGGCCAATGTAAATACAATTTGTATTTATTTTGTGTTATGGCTAGAAAAAGTTTTTTCAGTATGGGTGTTTGAATGTTGATATTAATTGAAAAAATTGTTTAATTATATCTACATATAAAATATACCAAAATGTATGAATAATGGGGATGGTATACTGCAAGGTTCTGTGTTGAGACCTATACTATTTTTAATTTAATATTGATTTAATTTCAACCTTCAAGATTTAAAGTTAAAACTTAAAATATTCAATGGTATATCTTCACCGAAAAAGTGCGTGTGATAATTTGCAAAGCTCGTTTTTCTGTTATAGCAGTGTGTTTTTAATATTTGCAAATGTTTTTTTCTACAACTACCTCTGAAAATGACGTTTTTCACAGAGCGTGTGAAAAGGCTTTTCGCACGCTGTACAGCATGTGAAAAACGTTTTTTCGCACGATACTAATTAGTTTGGGTTAGTTTGGGTTATTATTTGGATCCTGTCATTCTGACAGGACAACAGGTAACTGCGATTGTCATCAAGCAATTATAATTAACATTAAATATTAAGCGTACCGTAAGATGGTGTCACTTCGGACAATGCAGGTAGCTTCGGACATTCGGCAGTTGTACCACATATTCGTGGCAAGTCGGGATCCGCTGGGTCAAAGCAAAGCTGTGTGTCTGGCGTCGGTAATACTGTGATTTTAGTCTCCTTTAATCATTCGAGGTGGCTTGTTGCTGCAGCGCGCAAGTATTTACGATTTTTGAGGGTATTTTGGCGCCATTCTTTTAACGGTTTTTTCAAACATCAAAAAAGTAAGTAGTGTGCAGCTTGTCTGCTTCAGTGCTTGGCTGTGGTCAATACTGAATGATTCATTAAGACTTGACCAAATTTGCACAAGAATTTGCTGGTTACTTTTTTTGTACAGGGTGATTTATAAAAAAAAAAACGGCATTGACTGGCATATGCCGGCAGGTGACTTCTCGGACATGGGTCGAAAGTATATAGGGGTGCTGGGGACCCACAACTATATGAATTATGAACCCCAAATGGTTGAAAGGGTCATTTTATCGGTAACATCCGGAACAAAAACTATCAGGGAAGCTGCCGAGTAATACAAAATTCCAAAATCAACTATCTGTGATAAAATAAAAGGAATTCACAGCAAGAAGCATGGCGGTCAGCTAATTTTATCTGTTGCTGAAGAAAATAAATTCAAGCGTGCAATATTATTGAGTGCAAAATGGGGGTTCCCCCTGACTGAATTTGATATTGGAAAAATAGTACAAAGTTATATGAATAGAAAAGGTAAGCAAATTAAAAAATGGAAAAACAACACCCCTGGCCGAGACTGGACAAAGAATTTTCTTGAACTACATAAGGAACTGACTACTCGCCTTACCCAAAACATAAAAAGATGTAGAGCTGAAGTCAATGAAACCACAATACGAGAATACTTTGATTCTTTAAAAAATTCGCTTGTTGACGTTCGGCCAGAAAACATAGTCAATTATGATGAGACAAATTTTAGCGACGACCCTGGAAAGCCAAAAGTTATTTGCAAGCGTGGTGCAAAGCACTGCGATAGGATCATTGATTTATCCGAAACAAACATAAGTGTCATGATGGCTGCTTCAACTGCTGGTGAGCTTTTTACCTCCATTTGTTGCGAATACAGCTAAGCATAGGTACGAGGAATGGGAAGAAAATGGACCTCACGGTTGCCGTTATAGCATAAGTAAAAGTGGTTGGTACGAATCCAATTGTTCAAAATACAAATATTATATGTCGGGCAAATTAAAGAGGATTATCAAGAAGGAGAGTCTTGCCTAATAAGATTTATAAGAAAAAAGTCCCTAAATAACCAAGACATCGATTTTTTCTTTCCAATTGTAGACGATGAAAATGTTGTGCCGGTTTCAGATATTATTATGAACAATCTGAATCCAATTCCTCTGACACGAGATCGATACATTTTCAAATTTGGCAAAGAATATTGTGTTTGAATAGGTTTTTTATCTTCAGAAAGAAATTTTGTTTTATTTTTTTGGGTGTTGTTAATACGTTCGTATTATTCATTTTGTTTTTTATAACGTTTATAAGAAATTCTTTTTATTTTTTACCTTTTTTTTACAGTAATCTTGTATTTTTTATGTAAAAATAAAGTTTCTTTTAAAAATACATGACTCCATTTTTTTTAACTAGGTAGATAACCTAAGAATTTTTTTTTCGGAAAAAATTGTCGAAGCTACTAAATATTGCGTTTAACAACGGTTTTCATTGATATTTTGGGCTGTTCGAATTCACCCCAAAAATGCTGGTAGCTTCGGACAGTGAAAATTAAAAAAAAAAAACAAAAAGACCAAAAATTAACTATTATGCTAGATACATATAGCTCAGTATGGGTACTGCCCTTATGCAAATTTGCAGCTCCATATACAAACTCATTTTCGATATATTCCAAAAAGAATCAAAAAATTGTCCGAAGTGACACCATCTTATGGTACCTAGTCTTAGCAGATTTTATTTTTGATGCAAAGATAGTTTGTCTTTCCAATAAATATAAATTACGTACTTGTTTGCTACATTTTGCAGTTGTAGAAAAAGCATTGTAAAAAATCTCGTTTGAAACCACGACTTGTAGACTTCACCTATGGCTCGGTCCAACAAACTGTCTCGCCCGTGTGAAAAAAGTCAAATAACTATTAAATTCGCCGTATTTCAATACTTATATTAAGTTTTCTCGTAAATTTAGTCAAAATTCAAACTAAGCCAAACTATTGTATTTTACTATTATCTTACATTGACAAACCAGTTATAAATGCGTTTAGTCTACATTGTATTCACTATTTTTTTATTTTACCTAGGTAAAGGTAGAAGTAGACTGCTCTCAAGTAGTGGATTAAAACAAGCCAGTGTTAAACCCAAGAGTATTGCCCTAAAAGTTCCGAAAATTGTACATTCAAAACATAGACACAAACATAAAAAAAGAAAATTTAAGATCTTAAAACCTCTGGTATCTTCAGATCCAAAAATAAATCAAGAAATAGAAAAATTGATAGTGGATTTTGTGAAATTTTGTGTTATTGCCTCGAAGCAACCTAAGGAAAATGTTCCCGAACAGATTTTGAAGACTTTGAAGAAGGTTACAAAAAAAAGAAGGACTACAGATTACATGGAAAAAAAGAAAAAGAAACAAAATGTCAGTACCACGGTAAATAAGGTGAGTGAAGATGTGTTTTATAATAGTTTAAATGTTTATATATGCTTATTGAATCATTTATTACTTCAGTTAGTTCAGTTGTCCTAAAAGTTTCGTTTTTTCAAAATACTGCATTTTTATGATTTTAATGTTATAGGTATCAAAATTATGAACAGTTTGTAATTTCAAGCTAATAAGACAAAGCTCATTTTAAATTCTGGAAGTTTTGACGCTTTTTGTGTGGTTTTCTCGAAAAGTCGTTGCGATGAATCGTTCATTCAGTCCTAGGCTCACTAGTCATTTGGTTACAATTGGTGTACATGTGTGCGCTTGCTGCTCGGATAATTTCATAGTAAATTCTAAGCAAATAACTTGTAAACGTTGTGATAAAGATTTCCATTACAGTGTGTTCAGTTAAAGATAATGTCATGTAAATAATCAAGGATTGTGCTAATTTGTATTGGTTTTGTGATGAGTGTATTCACTCTGTAAACGAAAAATTAAACATCGCCAAAAACATCGAGAAGTTGGAACAGCAAGCAAAATTGTGTGTAAATAATTCAAATGACATTCTTAGGGTGTTGGATAGTACAAAAATATCGCCTGTTCGCAAAAAGATTGGTTGATTGTTGTTAAAGGAAATACTTTTCCACCATTATTACTAAACCCAAAATGAGACCCAAGATATCACGGCAACTAAACAAATTGTAAAGCAAAAAATAAAACCGGCTGGTAATGGTACTGTTGTTATTGAATGCAATGATAGCGATTCCCTCAGATAGAATGCACTGCAAGATACAGCAGTTGCCAAGTTGTCAGAAAAGTATAATATTGAACTACCGAAAGCTGCGAATCCGAAGGTAATTATTATTGGTGTGCCCCAAAAGTATATGCAAAGTGAAGAAAATTTTATCGGAAAAATCAAACGTCAAAGCATTATGGGTGAAAATGTGGGTACTGATATGAAAATAATCAAGAAATACATACCACGAAACAAGAAGTTGGTAAATGTTATTTTGGAAGTTGCACCTTATTTTTTTATACAGGTCATGAAAATGGAAAAATATTCTTTGGATGGGAAAGTTTTTTGTACGAGTATGTAGGAATAATGCGCTGCTATAAATGTTGGAAATGCGGTCATAAAGCCGCAAAATGTCGCCAGAATAAGATTCAAATTCCTCTATGCAATGGGAATCATAAGAGTGACGAGTGCAGATTAAAGTTTTAACAATGCACGACCTGTAAATTTGCTGTGGATGTTTTGAGGATTCCGAGTATTGATTTCGGACACACAATGTTTGATAAAAACTGAGCTTGCTACAAGAAATGGCAAAATCGCACGCATTGCATATAGCAACCAAGATTGAATAACTCCCCAAACTTTCTGTTGAATTTTGGTTTAATTTTGTGTATTAATATACATGGTCTACTATCACACTTAGAAGAATTAAATGAAATAATAGAAAAAGATCACCCTTCTGTTGTTTGTATAAGCGAGACACATATTACAAAGGGTATCGAGAACCGTGAATTTTATATAGAAGGATATACTGCTATAGTATCATTTTCAAATAGCAGGCATACTGGTGGTAGCATATTGTGCATTTAGAATGGCGTCAAATTTAAGCTTAGTTTTAATAACGCTATGGACTACAGCTATTGGGGAGTTGCTGCAACGCTTCTGTTTGGATGGGATACTGTATTGGTGGGAGCAAGAGTTTTTAAGCTACTCTGAGGAAAAACTAAATGACCAGAAACAAAGAACCTATGTATTAGGCTTAAATGTTGATTACTTAAAGGATAGCTTTGATTCTAAGAAAACAAAAGCCATTATAAACTCGACTGGATTTAAGAAAATAGTAACTAAGGATACACGAGTCACCATGAGGTCAGCTACACTAATCAATCACATAATAACAAAGGACTTTAATGCAGTAAAGGTTCTTAGAAACTTTCCTGTAATCAGTGATCATAAAACCATAGGGGTTCAAGTGAAAACTCAGACCGGGAATCTAGAGAGGGAGGATATGTATCTCAGAAGCTTAAACCCTCAGAATATTGATAGAATTCGAGAAAGCACTTATTGGGCAAAATTGGAATTACACCTTCTTGGATGTTAATATAATATATTCGGACTTTATAAAAATTATACAGGGGGCGGTTGATAGGATAGCTCCTCTGCATAAGACACAACCTAGAAAATACCCATGGTTAACAGAAGTAGTCAGGCATGCACAACGTGATAGAGATATTGCTTATAAGAGATTTAAATACACAAGGAGTGTACAGGACTGGGAATAATATAAAAGAAAACGAAACACCGTTATTTCGACAATCAGAAATGAAAAAGAAAACTACTATAACCAAAATATTGATCACTGCAAGGTAATGGTAAAGAAATGTGGCAGACATTAAAAGGGTTAGTCGAAAATAAAAAATAAAAACACTAAATGATTATAAATATTAAGCTTGTAAAAG
Source organism: Pissodes strobi (assembly GCA_016904865.1). Taxonomy (NCBI): domain Eukaryota; kingdom Metazoa; phylum Arthropoda; class Insecta; order Coleoptera; family Curculionidae; genus Pissodes; species Pissodes strobi. The sequence goes on from MU181917.1 coordinate 1,622,953, forward strand.
ATTTATTCTGTGTCATAGGTTACACATTGTTATATTTGGTAAATAAAGTCAAAGTCAAAAAATGCTTTATTGTAGGAAGAACCAGGTTTCTTATTTACAAAGCTTCTTGGTTTAGAATATCCTAAATATAAGTCAAAAATGTTTTTAAAAATATAATAAATATAAGTCAAAGACATAAAAACAAAAACTTAAAACCTAGTTAAAAAAATACAGAGATACAAGAAATAGGTTAAAAGAAAAAACCACGACCAAAACCATAGTTAACAAACAACCACATATAGCAAAAATGAATTGTATATTAATATCATTATCACCATCATTACTATCATCAATAATTATCATATTCACCATTATTATTATTATTATTATTATCAAAAGACAGCATCTGCAAAGGGTAGATTTTTCTTACAGGCGTAAACAATAAATAAATAGATGCAAATGTGCACTAGATAAATCGAAAATGCGACAGAGGTGAGCAAGCTCTGGTATAAAAATTTACACAGCCGCAATAGAGATCAAACCCCGTTCAAAGTGAAGTAAAAGTCAGAGACAATGAATCGAGGGTGCAGACAAAACATACTATGTTCAGCGAAGAGACGCAAAACAAAAAGAGGAAAGGTATAAGACTATTCCTCAAAGCTGTCCTCAAAGTATTCCCCCAGTGAGTGATGCGCTCTTTTCAACAGCAAAGACTTAACCACCCGTCTAATTTTTTTGAATGGCAATGATCTTATGCTACCCGGCAAGTGATTATACATTATTTTGGCATTATAAAGTATTGAGTTTTTTATTGGTGTTGAGTGGGGTATTGGTAATGGTATGTTTCCTGTTTGTCGGGTGTTATAGGTATTTGCGTGTTCAGCAGAACCAAATTTTTTATACAGCAGACAAACTGTTTCCAGAATGAAGATACCTGTCAGAGTTAATATTTTGTGTCTAATAAATAAAGGTTTACAGAAATATCTGTTTTTTGCATTGCACATATATCGTACTGGTTTGAAGGACAAAGACCGCACTTAGTTGACCCTGGCTAGAATTTCCCCAAAATGATATGCCATACCTTAACCGCGCTTCAACAAGTGCAAAGTACATTGTTCTTACTATGCCAAAATCCAACTCTCGGGATGCAACCCTAAGGGCATAACAGCTGGAAGCTATTTTGTTGCACATATTTGAAATATGCTCTTTAAAAGACAATCGATTATCTATTTAAATACCCAAAAACTTAGTACATGTTTTGTTTATAATGTTGCTATCGAGACTGACATCACTTATGGACCAGTTAAAATGCGAGATATTTGTCTTAGAAATATTAAAAGACATGCAATTTGCATCACACCACTGTTTAACCCTAATAACATCCCTCGAGATCGCATGATATAACTCTTCTGAGTCCCTGTCGTGCCACAATATCGTCGTGTCATCCGCGAATAAAGTAACTGACCCACCAATATCCAGAGAGGCAGCATCATTCATGTGCAACAAGAAAAGAATGGGGCCCAGAGCAGAACTCTGAGGAACACCACAACCAATCCTCAACTCATCAGACTCAGACCCCTGCACTCGGATCCTCTGGGTTCGGTCGGTCAAGTATGATCGAAACCATTCAAGAGTTACCCTTCTAAAACCATATAGCTTCAATTTCCGCAACAGTATTCCATGATCAACGCAGTCGAATGCTTTTGACAGATCACAGAACACTGCCGCAGCCACCTCTCCATCATTAATTTTAAAATACAGTTTTTCCAAAAACGAGAAAACAGCATCGTCTGTGTTTTTTCCGCTTCGAAATCCAAACTGACATATGTTTAGGATATTGTTCTTGTTTAGAAAAGATATGACCCTCTTCTTTACTACCCTTTCGACCACTTTAGAGAGTGTTGAGATTAAGGATATAGGTCTAAAGTCAGATGGAGATTCAAGATCGTTACCTTTTTATATTGGGACATCCTTGAGTGTCAGAGAAATTCCGGATAAACTAAAAACAAGTGTCATAGTGCCCTGGAGATTTTCGACCAGTAAAGTTGTTACCAGTAGTGGATAAAATCCTGGAGACTATAGTGTGTGGACAGTTGAGAGACTTAGAGCGGAACTGCTTTCTATACGGTGGACAATCCGGTTTTAGGAGCAAATACTCGTGCGAATCTGCGTTGCAGTATGTGTGTGCAGTATGTCGAAAAGACATAAATGAGTCAAAACTAATTGTATACTTATTAGAAGATTGGCTCTATATGGCATTAAAGACTGCGCTAGAATGGATGAAATTTTTTTTATCAGGCAGATGTCACCGGACTAAAATTAATAATAAAATGTCTAGCTGTAGGGATAGCAGATGTGTACCACAGGGAAGCGTGTTGGGCTAGTTTTATTTATTGTATATATAAAATATTTGTATAAAGTTTTTAACTCATTTGTTAATTTATTTGCTGATGTTACACTTATCTCAGTTTCGGGAATGAATGCTCAAGTAATAATTACCAAACTGAATAGTGAACTGCAGTATTTATATGAATGGCTTTGTCAAATAAACAAATGTAGGGTGATTGGTTCTAAAGCTAATTGTCAAAAGATTCAGTATATATACAGGGGGATAAAATTGAGTTTGTTTCCGAAATTAAGTACTTGAGTGGCGATCTTAGATCCACAGTTGTCCATCATGTTGAATGTGTGTGAGAAGGTGGGTAAAAAATAGGGTTTTTTTAACCGGGTGTCGCGTTTTTTTATCACAGTGGACTAAGATGTTTGTGTATAATACTGTAATTTTGCCTCATTTTTCATATGTGTGTTAATTGTTGATATCTTGTAATAATGAAGAACTAAATAGATTACAGTTACAACAAAATAGGATTATGCGAATTATATTGAACTGTGATAGATATACACCGATCAAGAGTATGTTAGACCAACTAAATTGGCTAAATGTCAGACAGAAAGAGCGAATTTAAAATTAGTTTATGGAATTGCGTATGATCATCAACCTATCTATCTGAAATTATTTCTGGAAAGTTCAAATTTTCATCAATATAATATGCGGTCTAATCAGTATTTTAATGTGCCAATGGTAAGAACAAAAAGCCTACAGAAAACTCTATTTTACGATGGTATTCGCTGTTTTAATGATCTGCCAGATAATATAAAAAATGCATCATGTCTCAAAATATTTAACAGAAGAATTACCATATATTATTTGCGTAGTTCATGATTTGTTTATGTAAATTATATAGCTGATGTAAATGGCCAAGTGCTAAATAAATACATTATTTATTTATTTTTATTTACTACCTACCCTCTTTCATGAGTGTTTCTATTGTTCTCACTAAAACACCAGTAGCTTCACAAATATTTGCTTTTAGCTGCGTCAGTGTCTCGTCCAGAATTAATAATTTTTAAGTAAATAAACCATCCTACTATTTCACGGACTTGACTACACACATATATTGTCCACGTTCTTTTTATCTTTCAAAAGCCCTACTTTATATTACAAAATATTGTACTTGCTTATTCTGGGATCAAACCTCACAAATTAGTATATTGCATTACCTACCTTGTCGCCAACTTGTATGACGTTTGCTGTAATTGTAGTAGGTAGTTATTTCCTAAAATATTGCTTCAAAATTCAAGAAGCATAGCAAATCGTGTTTTTTTTTAATACACCGTTTTGATATTGACATTAAAAGATATTTATGAAGAGTTTTTATAAGTATATCTTTCAGGTTCCAAATTCTAATGAACAACGTTTACCCCTGAAGAAACGACACTACCATCTCGAAAGCAATAGCACTGAAAGCCAAAAGACCGAAACTGAAGAATCAAAAGAGAAAGTACCTGAGAAAGCAGATGACACTAAGTGCAAGATTGAAAAGAAAGAAAAAACGAGAGAAAAAGATAGCAAAATCACGCCCAAACATCTACCTGTAATAAAAGGTCATATGAATAATAATGAATATGAAATTAAGGTGAGTAGATGCAGGAATTTTGTAAAAAAGAGCCTGTAGGCTCTACAAAGACTAAATGATGCATATTGCATGATATCGAATATGTTAAGAATGTATTGAAGCTATGTATTTTTTAGTTTAGGTTCGGTTAATCTGTTTATTACGAGAACCGTAAATAAATGGGTTCGTTTAGTCCAATTTATTTAATCCACAATCCTGAGAACTCTCAGTAATACTTTACTCTTCAGTGACAAATTTGACGCTATAAAATACTACAGTAGCCTGTGTTCAATTTAAGAAAAAAGATTTCCGATTTGCCCTAATTGTTGAGACATAATTTGAGTATTTTGCTAATTTATATATAATAAGCTAACTAGTTGATCCAAATGCTACAGTTTGTTAAGCCTTATATATTTTCTTTATTTAAAGGTGAATTATTCTATATGAAATAGTACCTAGTCTAATATTTGTATAATATATTATCAGTTGTTAGGAATTGAAATCGGTACAAGCGGTTATACAAGTAACCTAAAGAATTAACAGTAACAAAATTCATTTTAAGAAGTTAAGTTTAAAACATTACTGCTAAATTTACCTTTTTTAGTCGGAGAAAACCGAAAAAGAGGCCAGTGTACACATAGAGGAGGCCATTGAGGCATGTATCAATAAGTTTGCTGACAAAAAACCGCCAAAAACTGAAGATATAGAAAAATCTCCAGAAAGCAAAGCTGTACCAGCCACAACACCCAAAAAACGTCATAGATTAGAAAATATGCATTCGGATAATGATACTCCATTGGATACTAAAACTAGTCCAGAAATTAAAACCGAAGAATTAAGCGCCGATGTCGAAGAGAAATGTGAGAAACTTAAATCTTCCATATCTGTAGAATCATATATTAATGAATTGAAAATTAAGAGGAACTTGCTGAAGCAGAAGAGTGTAGATGAAAGTGATAAAAATCCCGAAGAGGATGAAGAGGAACAGAAAGTAGAAAATGAATTGCCTAGAGCTCTTCCAGTAAGTTTTAAATGTTTTAATTGAAATTGAAGATTTAGTCGCAAATAATTTTTGTGTTTTGACCATAATTATCCACGTGAATTTTTGTGCTGTGGCAGTCAAGCAGCAGATAAGGGATAATTAAAGCGTCCAACTCACTGAATTTGTTGTGTGTGATGCACCCTTTTATATGAGAAAGCATGTATAGCAAATATTTATCACCAATAAAACAACTATATCATGATACACGAACACTCACATTTTTCATTCTGGCTCAGTAATTAGCCTTGTCTTTGAAATTACTTTTTTTGTTTCTTAAATGTTTTATTTTTTTTCTATTATATGCTGATTTGGATGCTTGTCTTACCCAAAAAGTTTATTATTCTGAAATATATAGTTGCGTACTGAATTTAACATTTATTGAGACTAGAGCATCTTAAATTCACTGATAAACGGTAGTGAATGAGTGATTACTTTGAGTTTGACCACTGACATTTAAGCTGCACGACTCACATAGTAAAAGACCTCAAACAGCAGTGTGAATGTGTGATGTTTACTGTGGTTCCACAGAGATATTTGCTTAGACCTATATTATTTGTGATATATATTAATGAGACCTCTCTGTAAGAATAAAACATATTCGGCAACAGATACGTAGGCGTTGTCCTTGGCTCATCTTGCCATGCCAGGGCAGGTATTTGACGGTCGAAAACTCTGTTAAGAAAGCGAATTCTGAGGATATCAAAAAATTAATATACGCATAAATACACAAGAAACCAAAAACAAACGAAGGTCTCTCGGATCCCTTGAGGTCTGTCTAGGGGTTCGCGAGACCACGAGACTAGAAATTTGATACCAAGACCGAGACTAAGGTATCGAGACTCTCGGTCTCGAAAGAATTATTTAGTCATTAGTTTGTTCGACTTAAGCAATTTTGTAACTCTGAATACTTTAAGATTTTATCTTGAATAAGGGTTTTTGGCAAATTAAAACATAAAAGTAGTTAAATTTACTTACCAGCTTACCTTTACAAATGTTTAACATAATTTTTTATCTGTAAATATCTTATCAAAGAGTAGTTAGTAGATATCATTTTTATTAATAATTAACCATAACTGTACTTATACATAGAATGTCTGAGCGATTCTAATGTTATGAAAAGCACTTGTTCGGGCATATACTTAGTGGCAACAAATTGGAGACATTTATTATTCAAATATCGAAATAGTTATTTTTGTTACAACTACCTAAAATGGAGTTTTTCAGGACGAATCGTTGCTGTTTCCGGACGAGGCGTTAGCCGAGTCCGGAATAGCAAATGAGTCCTGAAAAACTTCATTTAGGTACGTGTGACAAACACTATTTTTTGTCATACACTCCCAAAATTTAATTTTTATTTATACGCTTTTTGCAATTCTTCAGAATGCCTAAATTTGCAAAAATAACATTTTTGTCATATGCTCCCAAAAATAGCTATTTTACGGACTCATTTAAGTCCGTAAAATGCTTCTTTTTCGGCCTAGTCCCTAAAAGTCGTCATGGCAACCTTTACGGACTATTCCAAAATCCCTGAATATGTCTAAATCTCAAATTTCGAATGACATGACAAAATTGTCAAATAGTTGCTACGATATCAATTTCTAAGCTAACTTTCTCGGACATTAGGACTTCAAAAATTATGGTAAATTTGCAAATTTAAGCGTTCTGAAGAAGTGTAAAAATCATATAACAAAATTTTGGGAGCGTATGACAAAAAATAGTGTTTGTCACACGTACTTAAATGAAGTTTTTCAGGACTCATCAGCTATTCCGGACTCGGCTAACGCCTCGTCCGGAAACAGCAATGATTCGTCCTGAAAAACTCCATTTTAGGTACTTGTAACAAAAATAACTATTTTGGGGATTAATTAAAAGTATGCCCAATAAATCAAAAGTCGATTTTGACATATGTCAAGTGATCACAAGACAAAAAGTGGAGTCATTTGACGATATATCAAAAAGTATCAACAAGAAAAGTTGTTCAAATTTGATTCTACGTTGAAGTGCAAATTTTCATAAATACACACACCGGCATAATAATTAGGGGAACGGGCAAAATTTACATTAAGTTTGACTTCAATTTTCTCTTGAACCGTTCACTCGATTTTAACTTTTTTTTTTGTTAAATTGTAGCCTGGTTCTTTAAGAATACGTTAGAGATAATGCTGATTTTAAACAATTGGTCCTAATGGCATATACAGGGCTATAAAGAAAGTATTTTTTTTATCAATTTTTGAGACACTCTGTAGAGTGAACGAATGAAATTCGATTTCATTCAATAATGTCAAATTAAAGAGTGATCGTTTCTGAACATTTTCTTTTTATATTCACTCTGATACCTCGAATATTAAGGATGCTACAGGGTTTTGTTAAAAATAGTACTTTTTATGGGTCGATGAATTTCCCTTAATCTTTGTAGAGTGAACGAATAATATTTGATATCACTCGATAATACCAAATTAAAAATTGATCCTTTCTGAATATTTTCTTTTTTTATTCGCTCTGATACCTCGAATATTATGGATGCTACAGGGTTTTGTTAAAAATAGTGAATTGGCTTTGGGTCAATGAATTTTCGTTAATCTTTGATATGTTATAGAGACCATTAAATCTAAATTTTTTTATGACATTAAGTTTCATTCCTGATAGTGTTACCGTTATCTATACAGAGATAAATAAACACGCTCCAATTTATGCACTAAAGCACAAATTGGACCAGTCCTAAGCCTGGATCAAGTGTGAAGGAATTCCTTCGAAAATAACATTTCACAAAATGGAAAACATAGAAGGGACTTTTATTTATCCCTCTATAAGTAACGGTAACACTGTCAGGAATTAAACTTAATGCCATAAAAATTTTTAGATTTAATGGTCTCTATAACATATTAAAGATTAACGAAAATTCATTGACCCTTAAAAAGTAGGCCAATGCACTATTTTTAACAAAACCCTGTAGCATCCTTAATATTCGAGGTATCAGAGTGAATAAAAAAAGAAAATGTTCAGAAAGGATCAATCTTTAATTTGGCATTATCGAATGATATTGAATTTCATGCGTTCACTCTACAGAGTGTCCCAAAAATTGACAAAAAAACATTACTTTCTTTTTAGCCCTGTATATGACATTAGGACCAATTTTTTAAAATCAGCAATACCTCTAACGAATTCTGAAAGAACCAGGCTACAATCTAACAAAAAAAAAAGTCAAAATCGGGTGAAGGGTTCAAGAGAAATTTGAAGTCAAACTTAGTGTAAATTTTGCCCGTTCCCCTAATTATGCCGGTGTGTGTATATTAGAACTTTCAAATAGTAGCATTTGTTTAGCGTATTTGCTGAAAACCTTAAAGAATTGCAATTTTTTTCGTGTAGGTTACTTAATATAAAGTAAAAGTAACGAATACAATTATTAATATTGCTGAAATTTATTTTATTGTTAACAATATAAATAAAAAAATCTGAAAATATTGACTTTTAGAAAACTCAATTTGTTGTATTTTGTTGCTATGGTACGTAGAGGACAGTAATTTTATAATAGCAATTTAAATTTTATTTTCAAGTTATATTTTTATTAAAAGTGGCCTTTTTTCGCGTCTTGCAAAACTTTATTCGTTTGTCCTCTTGTAAACCCCATCCGTGGACATACTGTATATAAAAAGTGAAAACGCTTTCAAAAAGTTTTTCTACTACCGTGTGTAAAGTACCTACTTACTTTAGACACTTTTTACAAGGTGATACAAATTCGAGTGCATGCATGGGAAAGTACCTACTTACTTCAGACTCTTTATACAAAGTGTTACAAATTTGAGTGCATGCATGGGAATCCTGGAAACCGCAAGAAATACGAGGTCGATTAAATTGAGGCAAAGTTGCGCATTTTTGTGCATCACAAAATATAGCTTGAACATTTTAAAAATTCTAAACACTTAGGGATGATATTAAATTTTGCAAAATCGTGTTTATTTCTTTCTGAGCTTATTTGAAAATATATTTAAAAATAAATGACACTACGTGTTGCCATTTTTTCTCATTACAAGGTGACATTGGCAAATTTAAAACCCGGCGTTTCGTATTTGTACGGTCGCCAAAAACTTATTTTTTTAATAGAGACCTGGATTTTTTAAAACACTTTTTAAAACCTATTGCTATTCTAAAACTGACGCATCGGACTCGTTAAGAAATTGGTTAATACAAGGTTTTTTATAAGAACCAATGCGTTAGAAAGAGGTAGAAAATGCTTCCGGTAATCCTTTTCTACCGCATTGGTATTTATGGGAAAATCTTTTACTATCTTTTTACAAGTGTGGTATATCGTTGTTTTTAGATCATAAAGAGCTTTAAAGCTTACGAAAATATCCAGATCCGCATTTAAAGAAAATAAGTTGATGTTGGGGCCCTGAAGATAAAATGTCGTATGCAAAATCTAAGAACTTGTAGACGGAAAAAAGCGACAATGAAAGTGTAAAATTATTTTTGTCTTTATATACTATGTGTATTTGTTTAAATAGTGTGTCTCCGGATAGACACTCGCGTAATAGAAATACCCCAGGAGGGTACGGCCGAGGGCCGAAAATCCCTCCCTACCACGGTAGGCAGCCCCACGGATTCTGGTGGGGCAGCAATTCACGTAGTATTTATGATATGTGTTAAATTTATTTTGTGAGAAGGAAAGTTTAAGATCGGGTTAACGAGTGGCCAATCATTTCGAACAAAGTAAACTACAATTATTAATACTTTGGAATAAAGTAGTAAATGAATAATCAAAAACTAAACCCCTGTAAAAAACATTTTTATAAATTACTTAACGTCGTCCATACATTTTATTGACACTTGCTTCTGACTCTCTACTTTTAACACTAGTTAACGCTAGTCAGAGAGTCACTTTGAAAGGAAGTTAAATTACCCGTAAATGTCGGCAACAGAAGAATGATTGTTAAGAAAGTATCAATCAAATTCACGAGTGACGCTAACTTCTTAATTGTTTAGTTTTTATACAAGCAGACGATTGCTGTAGTAAAAAAATGTTTGAAAGATCATTTAATTAAAAAAAATCCCATGTAGTTCTTATTAGGAAAATGTTTTTCTAAATTAATAACGGTATCCAAATATAAATTGTGATGCAAATGTTTTGATTTTGAATTGATTTTATTATTTTAAGAGATTGCTTTCAGTTGTACCGGAACTTATTCAGTTTAAATGGCACTCGGTATATTTTCGAAATTATTTATATTCCTCTTAACATTCCGAAGTAGAGTTTGTGTTATTAACGAATTAAAACAGTGAATTATTTAGTTTATTTTTATTTACTCAAACCGAGACAAGACCGAGACCAAGGTAGTCTCGGTCTCGAGCTTCGAGACACGAGGCCGAGACAAAATTTTTTCTTCGAGACCAAGATCGAGACTTGCCAGGTCTCGGTCTCGCGAACCCCTAGGTCTGTCAGACCCTATCGGTCTGTAGGACTACTGGTCTTTCGGATCGTGTTCTATCAAATCCCAACGGAAGTAGAGAGGGAGATATAGCGTTGGTCGACAGGAGAGAGAGAATTAAGACACTGTGCAGGCTAGCCTCAGTTTCTCTTTTGTACTAATGAAGTTTTACTTTGTGTGGTCCACAAGCACACTATTTTTTATGTAATTTGTGTATAATAGTAATTTTATCATTTAATGTTCATTGTTCTGTAAAACATTATCTTGATGCAAATAATATTTTCATTTATGTATTATGTTTATTCTTTTAATTATGTTTTCCCTTTTTTTACATTAATAAACCTTTTTGACATTTTAGGTTGAAAAAGCTGTCCCTGTTTCTCCGGAAAGTACAAAAAAGAAAGTGAGAAAAAGAAGGGCTTATAACCGAACGGGCTTCCCAACTGTAAAGCGAAAAAAGAAAAAAACTTTATGTGCAGAAAATGCAGAGGCGATGCTCGAGCAACCAAAAGAAATTGATAATGTACCAGTTTGTGATAGAGTGCCTAAAGAAGGTGTGTTTATTTTCAAAGTGACTCCTTCCGCGGCACCGCAATAGTTATTGCCTACTGTCATTGTATGGCTACCAGCCTAAATTAGGATAAAAACATTTTTGCATATAAACTGCTCGTCAAAAAAAAACGACGCACCTAGTTTTTTGGACAATATTTGAAAGCTCGTTACTGGAAACCTACTGAACCAATTTTAAAAAAACTTTGGAAATTCTGAATAGTTGATTCTTTGGTTCTTATGTTTAATTTTTGGAATAAGATAATTAGCACCTAACATATACTACAGCGTGTTAAAGAAAGAGATGTTCTTTTTACAAAACTTCAAGTTATCCCCATTTATGGGGTAGTTGAGATTGATAGTCGTAATACCTCTCTTTACTTACAGTTAGGTAATACCTCGGGACGTTTTTGAGATTTTGTGGATATCTTGGCTAACTACGATTATATGGCAATTTTTCGAAAATCGTCGATATTTTGCAGTTTAGTCACAATAATGAGCAAACTACGGAAGGTATCGACGACTTGTGAACACGGCGTCTTACGGTAGACGTACATAAACTGGTAGCATATCAGTTTATGTACGTCACGTGATCCAGTAAACCAGAAAGTTCAAATTATGGGATATGTTTTACAGAAAATAATTTTTTTTTGAAAATTCAAAATAGAAATTCAAACCAAAGAAAATTATACTTGTAAACTTAAAATGCGACCTTAATACCATGGATTATTAAGAATGGGGTATTTTCTCGAAACGGTTTTTGATTTTTGGTGATACATAAGTGATAAGTTGTCAAAATATGGTAAAATAAGGATATTACTTCGTGTAACGTTACCATAAATATGCAAACGAGTTTTTGTCTCTTACAACCGTTCAAATTACACTCGAAATTGCCTTCGAATATACAGGGTGATTGAAAAAGTAAAATGGTAATTAAATAATTCATTTTTTAACAGAGGATCCTATTTAAGTACCAACCCATCATTTCAATTCTTAGGTATTCTAGGGACCATTTAGTAATATTCATGCAATATTTTGTGTAAAACATATCCCTTAATCTGAACTTTCTGGTTTTATGGATCACGTAACGTAGATAAACTGGTAGCATATGACCTACCGTAAGACGTCGTGTTCACAATTCATGGATACCTCCGTAGTTTGTTCATTATTGGGACTAAACTGGAAAATCACGACAATTTTCGAAAAATTACCATATAATCGTAGTTAGCCAAGATATCCACAAAATCTCAAATACGTCCCGAGGTATTACCTAACTGTAAGTAAAGAGAGGTATTGCGACTATCAATCTCAACTACCCCATAAATGGGGATAACTTGAAATTTTGTAAAAAAAAACATCTCTTTCTTTAACACCCTGTAGTATATGTTAGGTGCAAAATATCTTATTACAAAAATTAGACGTAAGAGCCAAAGAATCAACTATTCAGAATTTCCAAAGTTTTTAAAAATCGGTTGAGTAGGTTTCCAATAACGAGCTTTCTCTCTCTCTTTCCCATCGATTAGTTAAGCCGGTAAAGGTTTAGGCATAGGGTAGTATATCTAGTTAAAATTGAACTGGCATAAATTACTCCATGTTGCTACCTCAAATCAATAT
>MU181917.1:1635525-1711430 GCA_016904865.1 Pissodes strobi
TTTGTACGAGTATGTAGGAATAATGCGCTGCTATAAATGTTGGAAATACGGTCATAAAGCCGCAAAATGTCGCCAGAATAAGATTCAAATTCCTCTATGCAATGGGAATCATAAGAGTGACGAGTGCAGATTAAAGTTTTAACAATGCACGACCTGTAAATTTGCTGTGGATGTTTTGAGGATTCCGAGTATTGATTTCGGACACACAATGTTTGATAAAAACTGAGCTTGCTACAAGAAATGGCAAAATCGCACGCATTACATGTAGCAACCAAGATTGAATAACTCCCCAAACTTTCTGTTGAATTTTGGTTTAATTTTGTGGATTAATATACATGGTCTACTATCACACTTAGAAGAATTAAATGAAATAATAGAAAAAGATCACCCTTCTGTTGTTTGTATAAGCGAGACACATATTACAAAGGGTATCGAGAACCGTGAATTTTATATAGAAGGATATACTGCTATAGTATCATTTTCAAATAGCAGGCATACTGGTGGTAGCATATTGTGCATTTAGAATGGCATCAAATTTAAGCTTAGTTTTAATGACGCTATGGACTACAGCTATTGGGGAGTTGCTGCAACGCTTCTGTTTGGATGGGATACTGTATTGGTGGGAGCAAGAGTTTTTAAACTACTTTGAAAAAAAAAGCTAAATGACCAGAAACAAAGAACCTATGTATTAGGCTTAAATATTGATTACTTAAAGGATAGCTTTGATTCTAAGAAATTAAAAGCCATTATAAACTCGACTGGATATAAGAAAATAGTAACTAAGGATACACGAGTCACCATGAGATCAGCTACACTAATCGATCACATAATAACAAAGGACTTTAATGCAGTAGAGGTTCCTAGAAACATTCCTGTAAACAGTGATCATGAAACCATAGGGGTTCAAGTGAAAACTCAGACCGGGAATCTAGAGAGGGAGGATATGTATATCAGAAGCTTAAACCCTCAGAATATTGATAGAATTCGAGAAGCACTTATTGCACAAAATTGGAATTACACCTTCATGGATGTTAACAAAATATATTCGGACTTTATAGAAATTATACATGGGGCGGTTGATAGGATAGCTTCGCTGCATAAGACCCAACCGAGAAAATACCCATGGTTAACAGAAGTAGTTAGGCATGCACAACGTGATAGAGATATTGCTTATAAGAGATTCAAATACACAGGACTGGGAAGAATATAAAAGAAAATGAAACGCCATTATTTCAACAATCAGAAATGAAAAAGAAAACCACTATAACCAAAACATTGATGACTGTAAGGGTAGTCGGAAATAAAAAGCAAAGTGCTGATTTTACAAATATTGACTTTGAACACAATTGTAATGAAGTAGAAGAAAATATGAATATTTTTTATGCTGATAGCTTGGATGAAATAACAGGAAATATAGAGACACACACACCGTGTGTGATGAAATTTCGCTAGTTTTCCTTGCTTTAAGCAAATAGTGATATCAGAGCTTAGAAAAATTGCCAATAACCTAAAAAATAAAAGCACTAGTTTTATTATTTTTTATTATTTTATTTATTATAAATATTAGGCTTGTAAAAGATTTATTCTGTGTCATAGGTTACCCATTGGTATATTTGGTAATTACATCCTTGAGTGTCGGAGAAATTCCGGATAAACTAAAAACAAGTGTCATAGTGCTCATAGCTAAAACCAAAAACCTCTGGAGATTTTTAACCAGTAAAATTGATACCAGTAGTGGATAAAATCCTGGAGACTATAGTGTGTGGACAGTTGAGAGACTACTTAGAGCGGAATTGCTTTCTGTACGGTGGACAATCCTGTTTTAGGAGCAAATACTCGTGCGAATCTGCGTTACTGCAGTGTGTGTAGTATGGCGAAAAGACATGAATGAGTCAAAACTAATTGGAAGTGTTTTTGTTGATTTAAAACGTGCATTCGAGGCTATTGACAGGGACATACTTGTTACAAAATTGGCTGGCTCTATATGGCATTAAATACTCTGCGGTAGAATGGATGAAATTTTTTTTTTATCAGGCAGATGTCACCGGACTAAAATTAATAATAAAAGGTCTAGCTGTAGCGATAGCAGATAAGGTATAACATAGGGAAGCGTATTGGGCCCACTTTTAACTATTGTATATATGAATAATTTGTATAAAGTTTTTAAAAACTCATTTGTGATTTTATTTGCTGATATGATACACTTATCTCAGTATCGGGAATGAATTCTCAAGTAATGATTACCAAACTGAATAGTTAACTGCAGTATTTATATGAATGGCTTTGTCAAAATAAGTTAAAATTAAACATTTCAAAAAATAAATGTATGGTGATTGGTTCCAAAGCTAATTGTCAAAAGTTCTTTAATTTAGGGTATTCAGTAAATATACAGGGGGATAAAATTGAGTCTGTTTCCGAAATTAACTACTTGGGGGGTGATCTTAGAGCCACAGCTGTGTCTTAGTAATCATGTTGAATGTGTGTGAGAAGATAGGTAAAAAATAATGTTTTTTAACCGGTTATCGCGTTTTTTTATCACAATGAACTAAGATGTATTCACCAACAATACTATAATTTTGCCTCATTTTTCATACGTGTGTTCATTGTTGATATCTTGTAATAATGAAGAACTAAATAGATTACAGTTACAACAAAATAGGATTATGCGAATTATATTGAACTGTGATAGATATACACCGATCAAGAGTATGTTAGACCAACTAAATTGGCTAAATGTCAGACAGTTCATTGAGTGAGCGAATTTAAAATTAGTTTAAGGAATTGCGCATGATCATCATCCTGTCTATCTGAAATTATTTCTGGAAAGATCAAATTTTCATCAATATAATATGCGGTCTAATCAGCATTTTAATGTTCCAATGGTAAGAACAAAAAGCCTACAGAAAACGCTATTTTACGATGGCATTCGCTGTTTTAATGATCTGCCAGATAATATAAAAAAATTCACCATGTCTCAAAACATTTAATCATATATTTGCGTAGTTCATGATTTTGTTTATGTAAATTATATAGCTGATGTAAATGGCCAAGTGCTAAATAAATACATTATTTATTTACTTTTGTTTACTGCCTACCCTATTTCATGAGTCTTTCTATTCTCACTAAAAGACCAATAGCTTCACAAATATTTGCTTCTAGCTGCGTCGGTGTGTCGTCCAGAATTAATAATTTTTAAGTAAATAAACCATCGTACTATTTCACGGACTCGACTACACACATATATATTGTCCACGTTCTTTTTATCTTTCAAAAGCTCTACTTAATATTACAAAATATTGTACTTGCTTATTCTGGGATCAAACCTCACAAATTAGTATATTGCATTACCTACCTTGTCGCCAACTTGTATGACGTTTGCTGTAATAGTAGTAGGTAGTTATTTCCTTAAATATTGCTTCAAAATTCAAGAAGCATAGCAAATCGTGGAATTTTTTTTTTAAATACACCGTTTTGATATTGACATTTAAAGATATTTATGAAGAGTTTTTATAAGTATATCTTTCAGGTTCCAAATTCTAATGAACAACGTTTACCCCTGAAAAAACGACACTACCACCTCGAAAGCAATAGCACTGAAAGCCAAAAGACCGAAACTGAAGAATCAAAAGAGAAAGTACCTGAGAAAGCAGATGACACTAAGTGCAAGACTGAAAAGAAAGAAAAAGCCAGAGAAAAAGATAGCAAAATCACGCCCAAACATCTACCTGTAATAAAAGGTCATATGAATAATAATGAATATGAAATTAAGGTGAGTAGATGCAGGAATTTTGTAGAAAAGAGCCTGTAGCCTCTACAAAGAATAAATGATGCATATTGCATGATATCGAATATGTTAAGAATGTATTGAAGCTATGTATTTTTTAGTTTAGGTTAGGTTAATCTGTTTGTTACGAGAACCGTAAATAAATGGGTTCTTTTAGTCCAATTTATTCAATCCACAATCCTGAGAACTCGCAGTAATACTTTACTCTTCAGTGACAAATTTGATGCTATAAAATACTACAGTAGCCTGTGTTCAATTTAACAAAAAAGATTTCCGATTTGCCCTAATTGTTTAGACATAATTTGAGTATTTTGCTAATTTATATATATATATATATATTAAGCTAACTAGTTGATCCAAATGCTACAGGGTGGCAAGCCTTATATATTTCCTTTATTTAAAGGTAAATTATTCTATATAAAATAGTACCTAGTCTAATATTTGTATAATATATTATCAGTTGTTAGGAATTGAAATCGGTACAAGCGGTTATATAAGTAACCTAAAGAATTAACAGTAACAAAATTCATTTTAAGAAATTAAGTTTAAAACATTACTGCTAAATTTACCTTTTTTAGTCGGAGAAAACTGAAAAAGAGGCCAGTGTACACATAGAGGAGGCCATTGAGGCATGTATCAATAAGTTTGCTGACAAAAAACCGCCAAAAACTGAAGATATAGAAAAATCTCCAGAAAGCAAAGCTGTACCAGCCACAACACCCAAAAAACGTCATCGATTAGAAAATATGCATTCAGATAATGATACTCCATTGGATACTAAAACTAGTCCAGAAATTAAAACAGAAGAATTAAGCGCCGATGTCGAAGAGAAAAGTGAGAAACTTAAATCTTCCATATCTGTAGAGTCATATATTAATGAATTGAAAATTAAGAGGAACTTGCTGAAGCAGAAGAGTGTAGATGAAAGTGATAAAAATCCCGAAGAGGATGAAGAGGAACAGAAAGTAGAAAATGAATTGCCTAGAGCTCTTCCGGTAAGTTTTAAATGTTTTATTGAAATTCGGAATATTTCGTTTTTGAAGATTTAGGTGCAAATTATTTTTGTGTTTTGACCATAATTATCCACGTGAATTTTTGTGCTGTGGCAGTCAAGCAGGGATATATAAGGGATAATTAAAGCATCCAACTCATTCAATTTGTTGTGTGTGATGCACCCTTTTATATGAGAAAGCATGTATAGCAAATATTTATCACCAATAAAACAACTATATCATGATACACGAACACTCACATTTTTCATTCTGGCTCAGTAATCAGCCTGGTCTTTGAAATTACTTTTTTTGTTTCTTAAAAGTTTTATTGTTTTCTATTATAGGCTGATTTGAATGCTTCTCTTACCCAATTATTCTGAAATATATAGTTGCGTACTGAATTTAACATTTATTGAGACTAGATGCATCTTAAATTCACTGATAAACAAACAGTAGTGACTGAGTGATTACTTTGAGTTTGACCACTGACATTTAAGCTGCATGACTCAAATAGTTGCAGATGTCAAACAGCAGTGTGAATGTGTGAAGTTTAAAGTCGCCTTCCACTACGAGACGGGTCCTGATCTACGAATCAAATCTATAAAACCAGTGGTTCTAAAAACATTTGGCAATATAAAACGCAATATGGCGGCATATAAACAGCTGATTTTCTATAAAATGTTATTATAATAGGTTAAAGTTGACTTCAAACTGACATGAAAGACAATAATTTTGGCAAGGGATGAATTTATCCCGTTCCAAAATTATATTTTAGAAGTACGTTCACAGCGTCTTCATAGACTCCATACCCTTCATTAGCAAATTTAGTGCATGAGAAGCACATCCGATACATTGAAGACCTGGGTACCTTATCTTCAGTTCAACCCAAGCTGCTCTCATGTTAGCCGCGTTGTCTGTAACAATGGCAGTGATCTTGTTTACACCTATCTCTTCGATAATTCTGCTGAGCTCCGAAGCAATATATATATCCCAGTGTGCTTTTGGCAATGAGAAGTCATAAAATAGGTCTCCTTTACTTGTGTGAGCCATGTAGTTAATAATGCCTTCATTTCGGATGTTCGTCCAACCGTCACTCATGATCAAAACCATCGATTCATCATCAATTTGTGATTTTACTTGGTTTTTTATCTTTTCATAGGACACATCTAGATGTGTAGTCGACATCTGTTTTCTATTAGGATTTTTAAAAGTCGGTCTGCATAATAATTTTTTCCAATATTCACTTTCGAACATGGAGAGGAGACAATTTGAAGAATATACTGCATTGCAGAAATGTTCGGTCAATTCCAACTGTTGATCTGGGTTTATACGATCAAAGAATCTGGCCACTTTTTGGTTCTTTAAATTTCTTTGCCCTGATGGGCCAGCACTGCCAGCAGTACCTTCTCCATATGAATTTGATCGTTTTTTCTTGATTTGCTCTCCATCTGCAAATATTATAGCTTCATCATGAAGGTCGCTGTCGCTATCTTCTTCACCATGACGACTTACCTAAAAGATATAAGATATAAATATACAAATTTATTCTAATTATACCATATTCATGTTATACATAAAATTTTAAATGTTAATCTTTAGGTTAGGTACACTGGTACACAGTTAATGAAGTACTCACATTTTCATATTTTTGTTTCTCATTTTCATAGATTTTCTTGCATTGTTATAAAATGGGCCTCTGCATTCTATCAACATGTGTGACGTATGTAGCCCCATAGCATCTACATTTTCCTTTGATCTTATTTTCTTCCCTAACTTCAGTAAAACAACCCCATATTTTATGCCGTGGTTTCGTCACCTTCTGTTAAGAGCTCATATTCAGGAACACTAAAAGTTAAAACAGTTCAATATAATATGTCAGTATCGTATAATATAAAATGTACTTTAATACAAGTTCAAAAACTAGTCAAAACTTATCAAAATGTTAAAATAGAACCATAAAAACAAACATATTTTCAATAATGTGCTTATTTAACTTATTTTCATTCATAATGTGTTTATCTATACCGAAACGTCTAACGTCTAATAACTGATGATACTCCGTTAGATTTAGAATAAAACGTAGAATTAATTAAGCTATTAAGCATAAAACAAAATTTTTCGACTACCTATTTAAAAAACAAAGTTGATGATGGTGGCGAATAAACGAAACGTCGAAAAGTAGCAACGAGCATGTAAAATGTATTTTGACATATCTCTTCAAATAGAATCATAAAACAATTTAAACGAAATCGCGAAAATTCGGTTTTATCCAAATATCTTCGGAAGGATTCGGATTTTTTTTTTTATATTTAAAAACACGTTACAGGATTCAGTGAGGCCAGCTTTTCTCTAATTTAACCATCTGTATCTCCTATGGTTTACGAGATCTCTGTAGAGGGCATTCTTATCTGGGACACCCTGTATATAATATATATTATATAATATATAACCCCAAAGGAATTTTAATTTTGAAAATATGCATCTATTTTGGATGATATTTTATTTATATTTACCAAAAAATATATAGATTATTGTGCTGGGGTCTTATCAAAGAATTACCAAAAAATTGCTTACCTTAAATTTTGCTTACAAATGCTCTTCAAATCTTCCACAGTTGCAAACGTATTCAACGATCAAAGCACACCCACACAGACACAATTACATTAATTAAAACATCAACGTACGTAAGACGTTTGGACTTGTTAGCCGCATGAAGCTTAATCGTGGTGTGGCGCGATACGCTAGGTAGCGCCGCGCCGGGGTCCTGCTTGAATTAAAAGTTTTTGACCGATTTTGACCCGGTCAAAATCTCTCCGGTCAAAATCTGTCAAAATCTCGGTCAATTGACCACGCACAACCCTAGTTTTAAGGCTTTCTCCCAAATTTAGACCATCGCCAACATTCTTTTCATAAAATGACTTTGCTCCTGCCCAAATAAGTTCGATTGCATTGAATTGACAGTGATACGGTGGTAACCGAAAAACCTTATGTCCGTGTTCACGCATCATTTCCTCAACGACGTATATTTTTTGTTTTTGGATACTTTTGGCTTTAACCAACAGTTCGGACTTTAATAAATCGGGTGATGGATCCTGATTTTCCTTGATCAACCATTGAAATATTTGTTCTTTTTTCCATGATGAATTTGGGTGTTTATTTAATGTTCTAGAATGGTAAGACGCGTTGTCAAGGACAATTACCGAGGGTTCATTCAAATTCGGTATAAGTTTTCCCTGGTCCATTTTTCAAAAAGCTTACAGTCCATGTTGTCGTGATAGTCAGCACTCCTGGATTTGGAGGAAAAAATTAAACTTGCTCCTTTTATAAAACCGGTATTTGAGCCAGTATGTAATATGATAAATCTCTTTCCGGATCCACAACCTTGTTTTCGTTTTACCGACTTTATCGAATCGTCTTGCCATGATTTAGACCCGCTCCCATTTGAAAATACCCAAGTTTCATCCAAAAAAACAACTTTCTAAATTTTGAATGATGGTTTTCCACATATTTTTAAAAAAAATTATCCCGTTCAGTTGTAATTCGTGGTAGTTCGCACAAATATCTTCGGTTGCAGTCCTTTTTGTAACGAAACCCTAAATGTTTTATGAGCTCTCCCAATGATCTGAGCCCTATATCCAGAATTTATTTTTCCCTTAAAACTGTCAGCGTGATATATATATTTTTTTATGCATACAGATCGTATATAACATTTCTTACATTCATTTTTACACACTCCCCTATGGTCTCGGTCTTCTTTTTTCTTGTACGCTGCTTTTTCTTCACTGGTAATCCTCTACGATTTTCCTGAACAATCTTCTGTATAGATCTTATACTAAGTCTCAGTGCTTTGGCGACTTTTTCTTGAATAGCCTTGGGGTTTATTATATTGTCGGTATCAGTAGCTTCTTTTTCTTCATTTTTGAAATATCTAAGCAGATTAAGAACCATTTCTTTCGTTTGAGGATGCAAGAAACCTGCAAATGGATTACGCTTCGCCATAATCGCGACATTTTTTTTATGTTCACTGACAGATTTTTCAAAAATGTTAACCTTTCTGGGAATTTAATATTATTTCACTGTCATTTTTGCGTAAACGTCATTATGTAAGGTTTTAAAATTGAAATAGCGATTGGTCAAAAGTATTTGGGTATCATGTGGTACCAGCAGTTTTATCCAATCACGATTTGTTATCTGATAAGAAACCAGTTTTAGTCAAGCACCATGTGACTTGGCGGAAAGCCTAATTAACCCAAACTAACCCAAACAATAAGGGTGAATAAGCCTATCGTGTTTATGATAGGGCTGTGTTTATAATGCTATTTTAACATGAATTTGAGAAAAATAAGGTTAAATTAGTTGATCATAGTTAATTTCATAACCCGCCTCGTTAAGTGGAAGGTGGCTATACTAAGGTTTCAGAGAGATCTCTGCTTGGACCTCTATTATTTGTGATATATGTTAATGAGACCTCTCTGTAAGAATAAAACATGTTCGGGGACAGATTTTGGCGTTGTCCTTGGCTCATCTTCCCATGCCAGGGCGGATATTTGACGGTCGAAAAGTCTGTCAAGAAAGCGAACTAAATTCTGAGGATATCAAAAAATTAATATACGAAAAAATACACAAGAAACCAAATACAGAGATCTCTCGGATCCCTTGAGGTCTGTCAGATCCTATCGGTCTGTAGGACTACTGGTCTTTCGGACTGAAAATACCCGAGCAATCAATAGAGGTTCCTTTGATCGATCGTGTTCTATCAAATCCCAACGGAAGTAGAGAGGGAAATATAGCGTTGGTAGACAGGAGAGAGAGAGAATTAATACACTATGCAGGCTAGTCTCCGTTTCTCCTTTGTACTAATGAAGTTTTTCTTTGTGCGGTCCACAAGCACACTAATTTTTATGTAATTTGTGTATAATAGCAATTTTATCATTTAATGTTCATTGTTCTGTAAAACATCTATATGCAAATAATATTTTTATTTATGTATTATGTTTATTCTTTTAATTATGTTTTCCCTTTTTTCACTGTGTAATACATTAATAAACTTTTTGGACATTATAGGTTGAAAAAGCTGTCCCTGTTTCTCCAGAAAGTACAAAAAAGAAAGTGAGAAAAAGACGGGCTTATAACCGAACGGGCTTCCCAACTGTAAAGCGAAAAAAGAAAAAAACTTTATGTGCAGAAAATGCAGAGGCGATGCTCGAGCAGCCAAAAGAAATTGATAATGTACCAGTTTGTGATAGAGTGCCTAAAGAAGGTGTGTTTATTTTCAAAGTGACCCCTTCCGCGGCATCACAATAGTTATTGTCTACTGTCATTGTGTGGCTACCAGCCTAAAATTTAGGATAAAAACATTTTTGCATATAGTTGCGGGAACTAGTACAGGGTAGATGTTTTTATCTTAGCTCCCTCTTTCCCATCGATTAGTTGAGCTGGTAAAGGTTTAGGCATAGGATAGTATATCTAGTTAAAATTGAACTGGCATAAATTACGCCATGTTGCTACCTCAAATGAATATTGGAGATAAGTGGACATTAATTCAACGTTCCTGTGATGTGGGCGCTTATGCTGATCACATTTATTCAATATTTATTTGATTAGCCGCTTGGCGAATTTTATGCCAGTTCAATTTAAATTAGGTATACTATAATCAGTATAAACGATTCTGGGTAAATAGTTTTTTTTTCTAAACTGGCGGAAGGTAAAATGTATTTAAAATTGCTTTGATATTGGTTTATTGGATTATTTCTTGATTGTAGGATTTGGAGGGGAAAGTTGTAGTAGCTAAAATAAAATTTTTAATGCAATCTTAATGATATAAAACTAAGCTTTATATTAAAACCTGTATAAAACGTTCAATATTTCTTTTGCAAACGATTTTGGGCAAAACACATTTTAATAATGAAACATAATAGTTATGGTTTTTTATTTTTCAGGAGAAGAAATTACAAAATTTCTCCAACGTAGCAGTGTTAATAATTCGATGCAAGATCTGACTACCATAAATGCAGCCCATAAACTTATTTCTGAGGATATTATGAGTGAGTGTGAAAGTCTTCCACAAGATGAAAGAATTGAATTTGATTTGGAGGATAGTAGCAGGTAGGGTAGTACAGCCAATTTTTTATACTTACTGACCCTAGCGATCTAATAATATTTCATAGAAAGCATAGTTTGGGGCATTAACCAATTTTACTAGAAGATATTGTATGGAATATATTTTTCAGTTACTTTTTATTAGAATCAAAATATGTCGATGAAAATTGTTAGTTGTTTAAAGAAATCATATTTTTTTATCACTGTTTAACTGAAATTGATTCACTAATATTTCCTTCGATTTATTTCTCTTTTATCTAATTCTTAAAGCTCTAAATTTAGATTTTTTTTTTCGATTTAGCCGATGTGAAAGTTTAGCAGATAGCCGATCAGAGTCAAGAAGTAAATTGTCAGACGTAGGCGATAGCGAAACACTCTCGCTTTTGGAATCTTCCATAGAGAGGCTAAAATCTAGATTAGATCAAAAAAAGAGAAAGAGAAGCAGAGACTTAAAAAATTTACAAGGTAAGTTTTAAAAAAATTGGCAATACTTATATGCTTTAGTAATCTAGAGGTATGAAAGTCAGTATGTGTATTTATTATGTCGCAAAGTTTTTAAAAAACTATGTGTGCTAAATGGTTGCTAATTCAACATATTATATCAATTTCCTTGAACCTCCTCCCTTGCTTCTTCTAGAGGTTTTTTTAGTCTTAAAGTGGCAAGGGTAGAACCAATTCAACAGAACGTGTGACACTGCGGGGCGAGGCCTTTACTAATAATGTTATGATTTGTTTTGCTAACAATATCGCCATTGCTTTGTCTGACCTTGTAACTTGTCATCTTCGTTGATATGTGCAGAAGGATCTCACTGAACCCTCATCGTTCAATGGAATCCATTTATCAGAGTGTGAATTTGCTTGGTAATTTTATTTAGAATAGAGAAGTTTATCATGATGTTAACTCATTTAACCCTGAAACTATTTTTTTTCTTATTCTATGTATCTATTCCTTGAAAATGGTTAAAAAAAAGGTCGCATAAATCTGGAAAATATATCAAAAAAAAATGTTGATCTTCCTGTTTTGCAAAAGAGTGCTCTCCTTTTAAAAGGTTAGTAGGTTTAAGGGCTGCTGCTAAAGAAATAAATTGCAACTTTAAAATATGATTTTCAAAAAGCTTTACAAAAAACTAAAAACCATTAAAGTAATTAGTGTGGTAGTTAACAAAACAGTCTTTTATATGAAGGGCAATGTTACATTTTTGACACAAAAAATTTGCTTTTTTGTGGCACATTGCCATCTTCACTGACGTTCTTGATATATGACTAAATGTTCTAGTCTATCATAGCGCGAATATTAATGCGCATTCTTCGGCAACTTTGAACGTCCTTTCTGAGTTGTTTTCTTGTAGGTTTCTAATAGCTCTGTACCTATATCCCTTCTGAATTGTAGTTAGTCAAAGGTACCACCATCATTTCTATGAAGCTGCCATGAGTTTCTTGCCGCTATATCGACACAGTGGGAAAATACCACTTCTTACCTCTTATTGAAACTCTATTGGCCAATGTTTTGGTCACTACGATCTACGCCACCCATGTTTTTTTTTCACATTGGTAAAATCGTTTGACTTTATTTACTGGAAAAAAATGTACAAACATTGGTGGCCAAAGAAACGAAGCTATTGTCATTCCATTTGCATAAAACAACTTCATTGTCGGCAACTCCCCATTCAAAGGTAGGGGTTCGCGAGACCGAGACCGAGACCTGGCAAGTCTCGGTCTTGGTCTCGAAGAAAATTTTTTGTCTCGGTCGCGGGTCTCGAAGCTCGAGACCGAGACCGAGACTACCTTGGTCTCGGTCTTGTCTCGGTTTGGTCTCGGTCTCGGTTTGAGCAAATAAAAAGTAATTAAATAATTTACTGTTTTGTTTCGTCAATAACACAAACGTTACTTCGGAATGTTAAGTTAAATGAAACATCTAATAAGTGTCTTTTGTGTATCAGTTCTTGGTGTAGATGTGATATTAGGGATAAACTTCTTAAATTATTTTACATTTTTTGTTTGCAACAAAAGTCAACGCTTTTTCTTCTTATTTTTTACATTTCTTATCAGTTGTAGCGTAGCCATACAAAGTGATGTCATTTTCAAACATTCTGTATTATATGGAAAAATTTATTTTGAAAACTTAAAATTTAACGTTATACAGGCTGTCGCGAAATTAGTGGATGAAACATCAACCATGTATTTATCGGTCAAAAATAACTAAAATTTTTCTTATAAATATATATGGGGAAGGGAGCTAGAGCCTCTTAAAAATGGACCCCTGAATATGGTTTTCTTTAATTAAACTGCTCGTCAAAAAAAACGACGCACCTAGTTTTTTGGACAATATTTGAAAGCTCGTTATTGGAAACCTACTCAACCGATTTTAAAAAACTTTGGAAATTCTGAATAGTTGATTCTTTGGCTCTTACGTCTAATTTTTGTAATAAGATATTTTGCACCTAACATATACTACAGGGTGTTAAAGAAAGAGATGTTTTTTTTACAAAATTTCAAGTTATCCCCATTCATGGGGTAGTTGAGATTGATAGTCGTAATACCTCTCTTTACTTACAGTTAGGTAATACCTCGGGACGTATTTGAGATTTTGTGGATATCTTGGCTAACTACGATTATATGGCAATTTTTCGAAAATTGTCGTTATTTTCCAGTTTAGTCCCAATAATGAACGAACTACGGAGGTATCCATGAATTGTGAGCACGACGTCTTACGGTAGGTCATATGCTACCAGTTTATGTACGTTACGTGATCCATAAAACCAGAAAGTTCAGATTAAGGGATATGTTTTACACAAAATATTGCACGAATATTACTAAATGGTCCCTAGAATACCTAAGAATTGAAATGATAGGTGGGTACTTAAATAGGATCCTCTGTTAAAAAATGAATTCTTTTATTACCATTTTACTTTTTCAATCACCCTGTATATTCGAAGGTAATTTCGAGTGTAATTTGAACGGTTGTAAGACAAAAACTCGTTTGCATATTTATGGTAACGTTACACGAAGTAATATCCTTATTTTACCATATTTTGACAACTGACTGATTTATCACCAAAAATCAAAAACCGTTTCGAGAAAATACCCCATTCTTAATAATCCATGGTATTAAGGCCGCATTTTAAGTTTACAAGTATAATTTTGTTTGGTTTGAATTTCTATTTAAATTTTCAAAAAAAAATTATTTTGTGTAAAACATATCCCATAATTTGAACTTTCTGGTTTACTGGATCACGTAACGTACATAAACTGGTAGCATATGACCTACCGTAAGACGCCGTGTTCACAATTCGTCGATACCTTCCGTAGTTTGCTCATTATTGGGACTAAACTGGAAAATATCGACGATTTTCGAAAAATTGCCATATAATCGTAGTTAGCCAAGATATCCACAAAATCTCAAAAACGTCCCGAGGTATTACCTAACTGTAAGTAAAGAGAGGTATTACGACTATCAATCTCAACTACCCCATAAATGGGGATAACTTGAAGTTTTGTAGAAAAAACATCTCTTTCTTTAACACCCTGTAGTATATGTTAGGTGCAAATTATCTTATTCCAAAAATTAGACATAAGAACCAAAGAATCAACTATTCAGAATTTCCAAAGTTTTTTAAAATCGGTTCAGTAGGTTTCCACTAACGAGCTCTCAAATATTGTCCAAAAAACTAGGTGCGTCGTTTTTTTTGACGAGCAGTTTATTTCCGAAACGGTGAAAAATAGAGTTTTAAAATTTTGGGATTCTACTAACTTTAATATTCTGGATTTAAAAATGAAATTAAAAATAAAAAGTTTTAGTCAGGTGTGAACATTTTAGGGGGTGAATTTAAAAATTTCCTTTTTTTTTTGGCTAACTTCTTATATATTTTTTCTTCAAATTTCGAAAATTTCAATTTTTTTTCGCAAAAAAGTGCCTTTTAGTTTGTTTCGCTAGGACGCAGCGTTTTCGATAAAAAGGATTTTAAAGTATACTGACTGTCAAAAACGGGTGTAAAATGAAGGTTATAATTTTTGATATTCCCCATAAATTCCTTTTGACGTTACAAAACCTCATATTATTATATAATAGTAGAAACACTTGTTACAGAAAAAAGTTATGACAGATTTTCAAAATTTGATAAACTATAGCATTTGATTTACACCCGTTTTTGTCAGTCGGAATACATTTATAATCCGTTTTTCTCAAAACCCTGCGTCCTAATGATACGAAATAAGAGGCACTTTTTTACGTATTCAAAATTTTAAAAGAGAATAAATAAATAGCCCACAAAAAAGTTGACGTTAATTTTTTAGATTCACTCCCAAAATGTTAGCAGCTGACGTGACTAAAATTTTCTATTTCTTATTTCCGAATTCTAAATATACAAACTTAGCTTACTTAGGGGAATTCCAAAATTTTAAAACTCTATTTTACACAATTTTGGAAATAATTAGAAAAAAAACATCTTTAGGTGCCCACCTTTAAGACGTCCTAGCTCCCGATATATGTTTATAGAAAAAATTTAAGGTATTTTTGACCAATAACTACAGGGCTAATGCTTCGTCCACTAATTTTGGGTCACTCTATAGGTATACGGTATATACTGTATAAGTGGATATGGTCAAAGGTGGCCATTCATCTTTTAATATACTAATCTGACATGGTGTACCAGAAGCAGATGTCCAGTTTTAATGGATACGCGATGTTTTATTACCTTGTAGATATTACGAAAAATGTGAAAACTCATAGCTGTCTATTGCTTGGAAATGGCTCAAAATAAGTTATCTACATATTATGTACATAACAGTATAATATTTCTTCTAGAATCTTAAAAAGAAACAGCCCAATTTAAAATAAACAACCGTTATTATACCCGGATTTGCACGATTTTTCAATTTTTTGGTTGATTGGACACCGTTGGCATAAATTGCCAATAACATACATACAATTTTGATTTTTTCAGAAAAATAAGTTTTAACAATTCAACAAATAAAAATATTTTTCGAGACCGAGAGTCTCGTTACCTTGGTCTCTCTTGGTCTCGGTCTCGATCGGTAAGTCTCGGTCTCGATCGGTAAGTCTCGGTCTCGATTATATGTCCTCGTTTTCGAGACCGAGACAAGACCGAGACCATAGTCTCGCGAACCCCTATTCAAAGATACCCCTAACCTTTTCCTTCAGAACTGTGGAACTATTAAATGGAGATTGGGGCATTCTATTTTAACGTATAGTACCAGTTGCTTTGATATTCCTCAATGCTAACTCCTTTATAAGCGATAAAGATGTAAAGAAATTGTCAATGAAAAGGTGAAAGGGCTGATAAGGCATTTTTGCAAAATATCTTCATATTGAAGTACAACTGACGCTCCCAACCCCCCATATGTTTATATTTCTCTGGAATAGTTGTCGCGGCACCTTGGTACGGGTCGAAATAAATTATATATCCTAGTCGTAGGATACCTACCCAAAATTGATCCCCCCCCCCCCCCACCTTATCGGTTTGACCTCTAATGAATTGTTTCCCGCTGTGCCTCCCAAAATACGGTATCATGGCTTCATCAAAGCTGTGGTCACTATCGATGCAAGAACAAACGATATTTTAACGATCGAAATTGATTTAGTTTTGGAAGTTATCAAACTGAAATGTTACATTAGCGATATCTTTGCACCAGTAGCTAAACCGAAGAAATCTATTCTTATTTTTAAGGTCCTTTTAAAAGGACAGTAGGCTTAAATGGGTTAATAGAATCAACCTTCTTTGTACCGCGCACATCTAAACCTGGCATCTAACTCTTTCTACAGTTATATACCTAGCATACTCGGTGATGGAATATTTCATTCCGTTATGGGGATCTGCTTTTGAACTCTGTAATATATCCATTTTGTAACCAAGAATAATATGCTTTTGTATATAGCTTACTTATTAAGAAGCTGCTACAGCTTAGCAAACATTGTATTTCATATTTTACGTACATCAAGCTTAATGCAAGAGATTATCTTAACAACCTCCAGTATTAACTAACTCCAGAGAGTGTTGTAATTCTTGATAATTATTAGATGCTGGTTTCTCATTAAATATTTTGCAGATTGAGGTCACGAAAGGGCTTTCTTAAAGTCGAACGACCCTCTCTTCTATTTGTAACGATATATTTAGTTGGGCGCTAATTTGTAACAAAAGCTAGCGAAATATTATATAAATAATCAAGTATGGCATTGTGCGCCATTTTGTAATGAAATACTAGTTGTTCAAATGCATGAGACTCGTTTTTATTTTGTTCAGGGGGTAGGTCGCCTCTTTTATTAGCTGAAATTTGTTTGGGCGCCAGAGTTCCTAGAGACAATGCGAACTGAATATGAATACTTAAAATAAAGATAAAAATATCAGAAATTTGCCCTTATAATTCGCAATGTCTCAGACCTCTATCCTACGATAAATTAGAGAAATAAATTAAAAACAAGTTTTATATTAACTATAAAATTAAATTATAAATATGATTGATAGTATCATTTGAACTGGATATCGATATAATTAAATTACAAATATAATTGATGAAATTATTGACTTAGTAATAAAAATTAAAATTAATGTGAAAGATTTAAAAAATTAATTATACAGTTGGTCTTTACAATATGTTTATCTTCTGACTGACTGATACTTAGCTTCGTTCAATTCTGTAAACCATGTGATCGTATTGGGACCTCCACTGGAACCGCTTCTGCCTGTTCCCAAGTTAGTATCGGTTGGGTTTATCGAGAACTTATTGGTTCACGAACTACTCGTTTGTTACAGCGACTTGTTTCCTTGATCAGTCGGCGGTTTTATAACATGAAAGGTTAAATAAACTAATCTTAGACCAATGTATATTGTTAATTAAATAATATTCAGGGAAATATCATGTGAACATCAGTGACACTGCTAAACATATGAGGAAGCAATTAATCAACAAATTGAGAATTTACTGGTTAAAGCAGATATAGTCAGAAACTTGAATTACAATGTTAAGTTTAGTAAAAATTATAAATAACTACTGTTACTCAAGATATCCTTTTCTTTACTTTAAACTATAAATTTAAAGGAAAATAATGGAATAACGTTCCAATTCAGTGACTCTCGGTAAATCTAAATAAAAGATAACTTGAATTTGATAATAAATAGAAAAATAGAGGTACAACCTCTAATAACGAGTCTTATAACTCAAAATAAGTAATTGCTATTACTTTTATTTTGGCCCTTGGCACATAAACGAAAATTGACCGCAATTGCGTCTCAATTCATTTAAAGATAAAGATAAAGATAAAGTAATCACTATCTCGCATCGAGATAGAAATTTAGATAAAAGATTAAAAACCAGATAAATTTACACATGTGAGATTAACCTCTCATAAATGCAAAATAGTTTGGGTACATCAGGATTGAGACTAGACAGGGCAAGTGCTAATAATTATATGCTTGATGTAACAAATAAATGGAAGATTTAATTAAATGAGCCTGAAAAGAAAAATATTAAAACCAGCAATAATACTATGAGAGAACATTCGGAGAAATTCTACTGAAAATTCAATTTACTACCTTTGCAGGAATATATAAAATTTACTCCGAGAATTAACCCAAATGATACTGTTCAATTTGAATGAAACTACATAAAAATTGTGCGTGACCACTGGACGATAAAATAATTACGTTCTCCTTAAATTTGGACTAAGCATCTTTCAAATTACATGAATTTGATTAATTAGAGACGCAAATATTCACCAATAAATCGGTAATATTACTCAATCGGTCACGACAATAATTAAAAATTATTGAAGATGTGAGCTAATTAAAGTTAAATATAAAAATGCTAAATTCGTGCTTTAATCCAATAAGACTAAGCGAATCATAAACAAATATTAATTATGTATTTAAAAATGAAAGAATTAGTTAGATATACTGCAAGATGAATTAAATATTTCATGATTAAAAATTAGCACTGACCCGTCAAGCGTCTCAACACAAGATAAACGATCTCGCTTTCAAAATTCAAGACGCTGGACTAAATATGCTTGCCGATGTATTATTGGCTAATTTATAACATGTGATTACCACTATAAATCACGCAGCGTCAAGCCATAGAAATACCCAATATTAAATATAGTAATCTATAGTAAATTAAATTCATAAATTGTAGGTATAAAATAGCGTACTGCGCTCCTAAAATTGCTAATCACACGAAATAAACCCATTCGTGAATAGATGTCACTGGCAACTTAAATCCCAAATAGCGAAAATCATTCGTAATTGAACTGAAATTTTAGTGTAGCGGAATAAGCATATATTCCGTTCATATTATAACCAGTTTGGAAATATAAGGTTAATGTTTTATTTCGTATATATACATATGCAAAACAATAATTACACCCAATATAATTTTTGTTTTTTACATCAGATAATTTTTTTTACAGAAGTAGCCAATACTTACCCTAAACGACGGAGAAGGGAAGATTCTCCTGCAAGCAGTATAGAACCCTTGTTAGAAAATAGGCTAAGAGACAGCGCTAGTGCTTCTGGTGATGAATCTTCGAAAAAAAGTAAAAAGGCACCAAAATCGAGGAAGAAGTATTTGGTCGCAGGCCTGTTCTCTGATTATTATAAGGAAGAGGAGTAAGTGGTTTTTGTATTGACTTCAAATAACCAATTAGTTCTGCTATTAGATTAGATGTGGCTTTTAAATTTGAGATAGGGCGAAGTAGAGAGAAAAGTAGTTAATTTTGGAGAAATCTGATATATCGCAAAAAAAACATTCGCGTCTGTTATTTTATGACTAGTTTTAACCAAATTGTAGATCATGTTTCTTGAAAGTTCAGATGAATTTCTTTTGCTAATGACATAAATAGATAAACTTGAATTCTTAATATCCTGACGCCATCCTATCACCATACAGTCGCCAATCGCGCCTACAAGTAAACTATATATGTGATCTTATTTTGATCAGCTTTACATTTTTGGTGAACAATGCGCAGTCGGCAAGAAATTTATGTTATTTAATGTTTAGGTCGAAGCGTCAAGAAAATATAAAATCAACAAGGAATCTCATATACAACCCTTTAGAACACCCATTTGGTCTCTTACCTGCCCCATATCACTGTGGGAAATACTTACGATGTCGGAGACTCGATTTTCAGTTGCCTTATGACCTCTGGTGGCAGCATACGCATTCACAGTTGCCTGGTAGAGATGTTGTGCCATCATGGAACTACAGGTAAGTACATATTGTACCCAACTGTACTGTACTGGACTGTACTGGAAGATAACAAACACTTCAATGAAAGAAACAATCCACTTTATCATGCGAAATCCAAGCAAAAATTTAATTGAGCTTGGTAACTGAGGAGTTTTCGGTAACCATATATGGTTAATTTCCCTGACAGAATAAGTATTTCCTATTTAGCTAACTAACTTGTCATTTTTATTTGACCAGTTTTCAATTTTTATAAATGTTTTGTGTCTTGTAACTTTAATAGACAAGTTTTATTATTGCAGTGAGCATTAATAGAGCATAAGTAATACAGGTCTTAAACTATTAATTGTTGTAAAATATAGAGTTTCATACAATTGCTGTATAGTGAATGTTTGGTGAGTTGGTAAAATAGTCATTCACGCTTTTACCTCATTTTGCAATACTTAATATACAGGCGGATATTTTTATTTTTAAATTTGTAAAACAATCTGGCATTTGTGTAATACAACCTTAAGAAGGCAATACGCCTTCTTTGAAATAAATAGGGAACAAATAGCCAAATTATGTTTATAATTCTGAAGATGGTTGTGCCGATATGATCATTAAACAGTGATTTTTGTTTAAATGAAAAAAAAAAGATTTAAATGTTTATTCACTAGATATTTATTTTTAAATCGTTTAAAATTATAAATAAATAACAAAATCAACTTGTATTCTAAAATGTCGCCAAATACTAGAATGAAAAATTATGACTGGGTTTATTCACTTTTAAACTTTTAACGTTTGATGTTTTTATTGAAGAATTTTACCAAAAAACCACCAATTTCGTCGATATTTCAGTACCTAGGTTTCTACGTAAGTACGTTGATATAATAATTTAGTATTAATATTGCGTTTTGATCTCTGTTTCTGTAAAATCGCTCAGAATGTCCAACACAATTTCGAAACTATCAACTGAACCCCTTAGTTACATGTCAAACATGACTATCCAAAATTCTTTCTTTTTTTGCCCACCCACCTGATTGAACTAAAGAGAGTCCTAAACTCTATGAAAAGCAAACATTCTACTGGAGAGGACAAACTTTCCATCAATATTTTCTTGCCTGACGTGGTTTTGATGACACTTGCTGACGCATTCAATGTTTCATGGACGATGGCTACATTTTCGAACTGTTTAAAATCTGCCAAAGTTATCCCAATTCATAGGGGTGACAGTCTGGTTGAACCTTCAAACTTCAGACCAATTTCTCTTCTGTCCACTCTATCAAAACTAATTGAGTTAAATTTCGTGTGATGGCTTATCTGAGGTCAAATAACTTTATCAAGGGCCTTTGACTGTGCTAGTCATGAGATTCTACTTCGGAAGCTCCACTGCTCTGGTTTCAGAGGCATAGCACTGTCCTAGTTTTCATCCTACCTTAAAAGTCGTTGATAGCGTGTCTTCGTGGGCTTGAGTCCTCTGAATATGGGTCAGTAACCTGGGTTCTGTTTTGGATCTCATACTTTTTCTCCTGATCATCTTACAAATCTTGACATTCGCGAAAAATTCACTTTATTTGCCGATGGATGGCACCACACTTCTCTGGCAATTCCCGAACAGTGAATCCTTGCGCTTAACCTTGTTGGCGGACCTTCAGAGAAAGGGCTTGATTTGACTAATCGCCGCTTACTAAATTCTGGTAAGACGAAGGTGTTGTGTTTTAGAGGTGACCTCGGAGGTGTGTCGGTTGGTGGTTACTCAATTGTGCAGCTCCCTAGCAGCAGATTCCTTAGTGTATAGTCCTTTATAATGAACTCAAGTTTGAGAACAACATAATTGATCTTGCTAACAAGATATCAAGCAAATACTTTGCTGTGAGGGTGGCAACTGAGGAGCTTGGCGCAGCAGTTGGTAGGTCTGTGTGCTTTGCCCTTGTCGAGTCACGCCTTCGCTACGGCATCGCTTTCGGGGGTAATGCTAGCAATTATCTTATCCAGTGACTTTTTATATTATAAAAGAGGGCTCTTAAATACATATGCAGGGCACTACCTCGGGATTCCTGCCGGCATCTATTCCTTCAAGAGAGAATCCTTACAGTGACTTGTATTTATATACTGGAAATTGCTAGCCTTCTATCTAAAAATCGGCATAGATTCATCATAGGTATATGACGTGTCAGCAAAATAATTTGCAACTGTCCATCCCTACATCCACTCTAACGCAGATATCAATTTTTTATGAGGGTGTAAAGGTGTTCAATCACCTTCCGCGCGACATTAAAAGTGCGGCTTCAGTCAGGTGTTTTAGACAGCATCTAAGACAATTTTTTTACGGAGAGGGGCTATTATAGTCTCTGAGTTTTATGCTCAATGACCGTAGCTGGTGCAAATCTGTAGTCTGTAATTATGTGTATTTTATTTTATATTGTGTTGTTAACGATGTGACTTCTTATATTATGTTTTCCTGTATAGTAGTGTGCTATTTATAACTTATTTTGACTTGAGTGGGCACCTCGGGGTTACAAGCTAAAATTTATTATAGGGTTTATTATATTAATTCAAAATCCGAAGGTAATAAAATCATAACGGGCAAAAGGGCAGTATACCTAAAAATCGAGATTATTATATGAACGTGTAGGATATTAATTTATGAACGGTTTCATATAAAATTCATCTACATTTTTGTACGAATTATATTTTTTATCATCGCTTGAAATATGCAGATTACATTGGCCCTTACGGCAAAATAATTAAAAAAATTGAGATCTCCCTTCGAAGCCGGGCAAAATCTGATTGAAATACTCATTTTTGTATTCACCTCGTATTCTCTCCGAAATGAAGGCTCAAATCAAACATTTATTCTTGCAAATAGTTTGCCTTAAGTATTTAGGTATTTAGGTGCATGAATAAATTTTTTTTTCTCAAATGGTAATGGAAAAATAGAACTAAATGTAAAAAAAGTAATTCTCGCGCTGCCCGAGTACTCTCGCATCTCACTTTTCTCCATAGTTCCCTCTCTCTCGCCTATTTTACAATACAATAAGTGCTTTTACACCATTACTGGTTAGAATACTAATAATAATAATAGGTATTATTATTTGAATAAAGTCAATGAAGAAATTTTCGATTATGCTGAAATTTATTTTTCCTATACGCTGCTAGGTAATAAAGAAGTAGAAAAATCATATACTTAATGCAACTGCTATTAAAAAAAGACTAGCTTTTATTCAGAATAGAAAAACCCCAAATGTAAAAAAAAAATCTTTTTAATAACAAAATCTATTTTTCTTCAGTATCTGTATCTTCTTCAGGAATAAACATAATGACATCAATATTGCCTTCCAGTATTTTTTTTGCATGATTCTATGCAACCTATATAATTTCTTCTGCGTGTACGCTTTGCTTCCATACAATCTAATAAAAAGTTATTTGATTAAGTTTTATTATGTACCTATTTAATCTAATAATAATTTACCTTTTTTACATCCACATGCAATAATACTATATTATTTTATATGGAGGATAAGTGATACTTTTCATGGCGCGCTCGTGTTTAACAGCCGAACGGAGTGAGGCTGGTAATAGAGAGCAAGCCATGAAAAGTAACTTTTCCTCCAAATAAAATATGCTGTTTTTTCTTCAAATGTCGACAAGTTAATGCAAAAACATCTCTTTTTAATAGTAATTGACGGATTTACTGACGTTTGAAGAAAAATACTTTTACATCCGAAGAAAATGCTGGAAGTGTTGTTAAAATTGGGGATAATACTTGGATATCACCTGCCGCCTCAAATTTCCATCCGCATTCTGTCACCTCTGGTAATAGAGGATTAGGTTCTAAAGAACTGAAGCACACCTTAGTTTGATAATGTGCTCTCGGACTGCGACATTTTAAACTATTTTTTGTAGGGGCTAGTTTTTTCAGTTAGCGATGAAGAGGCCAATAGTGTCCTTTAAATATTAATAGACGAAATGTTTGGATTTGTTGAAAATAATTTTATGATAAATTTCTCTATGTTATTGAACATGTCATCTGAAAATTCCTGGACCCCAATACCGTCTAAATAATCGGAATAATTTAGATAAATTTTCTAACATAATATTTTTCCTAATCCTGAAAACTGGCTGGTTGTATGACAACCCGTTAAAGCATGAAATGCAGGTGAATTTTTTGCAAGTTTTTCCTCTAGGTTGATGTCATGAACGGCCACATATCGCACCGAATTTCCTCTTTTACCCAAATTCTTTAGAAATGTATATTTTTAAAACGTACCAGAAGTACAAGTACATCAGTGTCATTGGACTCCACTATGCATGTCAAATAATACATACAATGTTTAGCAGAGAGTATATGCAACAAAATCCTAGTATCAGCTTCTTCGTGACTATAGAGGATAGTAATTTGTTGTCAATTGGTTCGCAATATTTGTTTTCTTATCAAAAATATTGGTAAATCCCCCACTATAGTTGCGAGCTTGAAATTCGTTTTATGAGAGTGCTCGTTCAGATAAGAAGTTCGTTAACTTTTTTTTTTAATTAAAAACAGAGTGGATAAATAAATTCCACTGTTATGGATGTAAAAAAGTAACTTATTATTAGATTAAATGGGTACATAATAAAACTTTTATCAAATAATTTTTTATTAGTTTGTATGGAAGCAAAGCTTGTACACGTAGAAGAAATTAAATAGGTTGCATAGGATCATGCAAAAAAACTACTGGAAGGCAATATTGAAGTAATTGTGTCTATTCCTGAAGAAGATACAGACACTGAAGATAAATAGATTTTGTTATTATAAAGATTTTTTTACATTTTGAGTTTTTCTATTCTGAATAAAAGCTAGTATTTTTCTTAATAGCAGTTGCATTGAGTATATGATTTTTTTTCTACTTCTTTATTACCTAGCAGCGTATAGGAAAAATAAATTTCAGTATAATCGAAAATGTCTTGATTGACCATTCAAATAATAATAGCTATTATTATTAGTAGTATTCTAACCCGTATTGGTGTAAAAGCACTTTTTTATTGTACAATAGGCGAGAGAGAAAGGTAGCTATGGAGAAAAGTGAGATGCGAGGGTACTCGGGCAGCGCGAGATCGGACGGTCGCGGCTAGAAGAAAATAACTTTTTTTACATTTAATTCTATTTTTCCATTACCATTTGAGAAAAAAAGTTATTCTGGCACCTATGTATTCTAGATACTTAAGGCAAACTTTTTGCAAGAATAAAAATTTTTGATTTGAGCCTTCATTTCGGAGATAATGCGGGGTGAATTCAAAAATGAGTATATTTCAATCAGATTTTGCCCAAGTTCGAAGGGAGATATTTAAAGTTTTTGATTTATTTTGCCTTAAGGGCCAATGTAATCTGCATATTTCAGCAATGATAAAAAGTATAATTAGTACAAAAATGTAGATGAATTTTATATGAAAACATTCATAAATTAATATCCTACACGTTCATATAATAATCATCTCGATTTTTAGGTATACTGCCCTTTTGCCCGTTCTGATTTTTTATTACCTTCGGATTTTGAATTAATTTAATAAAGCCTTCATTCTGTGAAAATTTCAGCTTGTAACCCCGAGGTGCCCACAAAAATCATTTATAGAAGGCTTTTACTGCGTTGGGCACTACTAGTATGTACTTATCGCGACTTAGTATTAAATACAGTATTAGGCTTTTTGCTTTGTTAATAACAATATTTTGTTCTAACAATAAAGCGTATTTTGATTTTGACTTTGTTTCCATAGTTAATTTTAGGATGTTTTTTTTTTTAGATTTTTGGATGCACTTGTTATATTTTAATAGTTTAATTCGTTATTGTACCTCATAGATGGAAAAAAATTGAATATCTTTTAACAATATGCAGCCTTAGTAACGCATTTTATTTATTTATAGAAAAATTCGTACCAACGTATATAACGTGCGAACAAATGGTGGTGCATGCGAACCCCAATCTTGTAATTGCAAAATTACGTCAAATTGTGAGGATGATTGTATAAATCGACTCGTTCTGGCGGAATGTCCCACGTCGCATCGATGTAACAATCAGCGGATACAGAAACACGACTGGGCGCCAGGAATTGAAAAATTCATGACAGAGGACAAAGGTTAGTACCTTAGTTTTTAAGCTGGTAATGCATTTTGCATTTTGTCGCAACTTTTAGTTTCTAGCTGAAATGTTTTTATAAACAAAATATATTTAGTAAGCATCAGTCAGTAAAAATATGTCCATATCAACTGTCTGAACGAGAATATGACGCTAATAATACGGTGAAAGTCTGACCCACAGACCCGTATTTTATTACTGAGAATTATTAAGTACTACATAGACCTGTTTTACTTAAATTTACTATGCACTTTTTCAAGTTTTTAATGTTTGTTTATGTGTTATCAACATTACTTTTAGCTTGAGTTTTAAACCGGTTTTTGGCACATTACCCAAACTATTATTAGCCGGCATCATATGTATGGAATTATACTCTGAAAGGGCTGTCAAACAGTAATGTTTCTGCAGCAGTTGTATAAAGAAGACCTTAAAATTTAATTATTAAGCTTCCATCTGCAAAGTCCAAAGGGTGTTCCAAATCAAATCTGTAACGGCATACAGTGCTTTTTGTGTTTTCTTGATATTTTTGATTTCTTTAGTGTTATTCTTGCATGCTGTTTTGCTGACTAAAGATTTAACAGTGCGAACGTGATGATAATGATCGGCATTATCTTATTGGGAGTCTTTAATATTGTCTTTTAGAATGTTGTATTCTTTATTATTAAATGCTGCAAATGGTATTCATTTTCACATTTAATGATTTTCTTGCAAAATGAGTGCTTATATTATAGACAAAAATAATTGTAATATATAGTGTTATGTGTTGTCATAATTGATTACTGTATTTCACCTACCAGGATTATTTTTAACCTTTTAAAGTGGCTTAAGCAATTTACCGGGGATACTAAGGAAAGTACATACGTCTTTGCAAAAAGATTGTTTTGTTCATGCAGTATTTTTAAAATAGCAAAAAAAATTCAATTTCTCGTTTCCGTTACGATTTCAAATATCTTAATATTCTTATATTTTAGGCTGGGGTGTCCGAACTAAGGAACCAATCAAACAATCTGATTTTATTCTCGAGTACGTCGGTGAAGTAGTGTCGGATCAGGAGTTTAAAGAGCGAATGAACAGCATCTACGTGAACGACACCCACCATTATTGTTTGCACTTGGACAGCGGACTTGTGATAGACGGTCATAGGATGGGCGGTGATGGACGGTTCGTGAACCATTCGTGTCAGCCCAACTGTGAAATACAGAAGGTGACTGACAATTCATTAGTGCCATTCTCAATCTATACCTGCATCAATAAAAACTAAATAATTTAAAACCACAAACAATTTCGTAAGGTTATTTGTTCGAAAATATCTTTTCGTTATTTATACATGTTGAATTTTTAAGAACATGATTTGTCCTTAAATGCGTTGATATTAGATTTATATATATTTTTATTATTTCAGTGGAGTGTTAATGGTCAATTTCGGATGGCGCTATTTGCCTTAAGGGATATTGAACCCTATGAAGAACTGACGTACGATTACAACTTCTCTCTTTTTAATCCAGCCGAGGGGCAA
Source organism: Pissodes strobi (assembly GCA_016904865.1). Lineage (NCBI taxonomy): Eukaryota > Metazoa > Arthropoda > Insecta > Coleoptera > Curculionidae > Pissodes > Pissodes strobi. The sequence goes on from MU181917.1 coordinate 1,663,207, forward strand.
GAGTGCAAATGCGGTAGTGAGCAATGTAGAGGCGTAATCGGTCAGTATTTTTTCTTTTTTGTTAATTGACTTAGAATTTGTTGTTTAATAAATATGTGAGATAAGCCTACTATCGAGCTGATATATTGAAGGTTATGACAAATTGCTAAAATAATCTAACATCGCAAAAACTACTTAACAAAGCAACACAAAATTTTGTTCTGATGAGTAGGGGTCGATCAAACTAGAAATCTCTTCTTGACGGTAATTTCTTGCCTTATCTTGAAAAAAAGCCGAGAAATTTAAAAAATCTTGGCTTGGTGTTTCCTGATAGCAACTACCTATATCTTGTCTTGACTCGAGAAATTTTAAAACGTCTTATCAAATCAGTTATATCACTTTTGCATCATCTTTCTTCTGCGTAGTGTCGTGAGCCTGATTTCCCTGAAAGAAGACGGCTTGAAAAATGTATATCCAGATTTTGATTGTAAAAAAATAGACGCTTTGTATGATATGTTCCGCCCATATTCTCAATTTAGCTGCACAGAGTTTTACGAAAAGTGTTGAACTAAATTGAAAAACTTGGACGACAAAAGGGACCAGAAATTTGGGGACTTAAATAAACAATGAGTCGAACGATAACACTGATAACGTGGTAGATTTTGGGCTCCATGCAAAAAATAAAACACTCAGAACAAATGCCACTTGTGCTTTAAAATTGTAAGATGACTCTTCCAAAGTTAGATGTTACAAGCTGGCACTCAACTATCGAAATGCTAACATGGAGTCTGAGTGAGAAAAATGTTTTAATTCTATTTGGCTATAATATCGACACTACAAAGCATTTTAAAGTATCAGACAATGAATAGATTCTGATAAGTACATTTTTTCAGTATCGGGAACGGTTTAACATGCTTAGCTTAATCACTGAAATGGAAAATACAATGGCTATACTTCAAGTAAAGTTGCTCTTGGATAAACTAGAAATATGGGTATCTGAACTGGGTAATAACGTCGATAGAAACACTGCCGACGAACAGTAGTTAGATGTTTAAGCACTAATAAAACGAACTGGAGGTATTGTATTGTTCTTATTTGGGATCCCCGACCTAAAATTTTTCCCCTCGTTTGTGGAGAAAATCTTCTGCAAACAGAACCAATTGATAATTGACATTTTTTTATATAACTACTTTAATGAATCTGGTAACGATTTATAAAGTCCAATAATAATAACCCTATTCTTGAAAATGAAGATGCTGTATATGACATGGATTTTGACTTAATCATTGCCTATTTAAAAAAGATACTATCGGCTAATTTTGAAAATATGAAATTGAAATACAGGGTGGGTGTCCCGAACTTAGTGTAAAAGATTTTAACAGCGTATTCTAAATATAAAATAGACTCTAGTTTCCTTAATAAACATGTGTCGAAAAATACACCCTAACAGAGTTACAGACCTTAACAGATTTACTCCTGCAGATGGTTTTTAATCCATATTTCCGAAACGGTTACAGCTAGGCCTTTGAAATTTTGGTATTGGAGTAATTTTGGTATGCGGATTGTGTCTTAAATTAGAAAATTAAAATTTTAGTCACAGGCGTAAAGGGTAGTAAATACAAATAAACTGTCATAACCTTTTTGTGGGTTCACTTTTAATGTTTTTTCTTATAAAATCTTAAAATCTGTTTTTTTTTTACGTAGAAAAGGTACTCTTGATTTGTATCGCTAAGATGTATCGTTTACGCGAAAATTGGCTTTGAAAATCTTTTGTAGCGTTATTTGCATAATGATAAGGTTCGAATATACGTAGTATTTTTTCTAGTTGGCCATTAATCTAAGAGCGATTTCTATTGGTAGATGCCCACTGAGTGTATTTGCATGCCTTTTTATCGGCGTTTCAAAGAATAGGATAAAAATTACCGTTCTTTCCCGCCAATGGAAAACGAAATGTGTTTTCATTCCGTAAATTAATACGTGTTTTTTTTTGAAAATGGGTGCATTCTATCCAGAGAAATATGGATGCTTTTTTAAATTTCTTGGTTTAGGAAATTCTCATAAAAAATAAAAAGTAATTTCTTTTTTGATTGATCTAGAAAGTAAAACATTTTCGTTTCATTTGATTATTATTCTTGCAACAAAGCAGTAATTTACACAGGGCCTATTTTCCAAGGAGTTGGGCCCTAGGCGCTAGCAAATTTTCGGGCCCCAATATGACTTCGGCTCCCACTTCATTTTTTTTCCCCAATTTCGAACTGAAAACATTAATTATCCCTAATGTAGTTTTTTATTCAGATTTAAATTAAGTATAAATTTGCATTAATTTTAATACAAAATAACAGATTTTAGAAAAACTAGAAAAGAAACACGATATAAGATTTAAAAAAAATTATTAAACCAAAGCATAAATTAGTAAAAATAAAATAATATTTAAAATAACAGAAATACGCTGAGGTTAACATTAACACTTTTCTTCGGAAAAAGTTTGGATACATAAGAGTAAACACAGCCAGATTTGGGACTATACACTAACTACTCATTTGTTCGCCGTTTACTTTAACTTTCTAAAATGCTGAACTTTGTAAGTGCCTATTTTTTTACTGTCAAAATTGTTTCGCACACCCACTTACTTTGTCTGTATTTTGTGCTGGTATATTTTTAATAAAATGTTTTTTTTTTTATCAGCCTACGTTTTGTCGAGTTGTTATTTTTGTTTAATAAAGATAGTTTTGTTTTGGAATTCAGATTTCAGATTATAAAGATGGCGAAACAGTATCCTGATTTTTTTATCGAGGAAATGTATATTTAAAAAAATATTTTTATAATTACGTAGTTTTTTTATGTTGCACATTTGGGTCCCACTTGTCATTGGGCCCTAGGCCCTGGCCTAATGGTAAAACAGGCCCTGAATTTACAATAAACATTTTTCTACATGTCTGTTCAAAAGGCAGCTTAAAATTTTGAAAACAAGCCCAAAATTTTAAGTGAATTGTACTGACACATAACAAACACGGTAAGATCTTTCACTATAACCTACTATTTCATTAAATGCTCAAATAGGTTTCCATTTTCTTGAATGCAAAGCCTTGATCGACGCCTGATATTTTGTGAGGCACTAAGAATTTGAAAATGTTGCTGTCTCAGCTGATTCCCGGCATTAAATAAATAATAAAATCTTCCCGTGAATTTATTTCAGTGGCGTACGCTATGCCAGATAGATGGCCCCAAAGATAATAGTCCAGCGGACTTAAGTCTGGAGATCGGGGCGGCCAGGCTACTGAACCACCTCTGCCAATCCATCTATTCGGGTAATTGTCATTCAATCAATTTTGTACGTTCCTCCCAAAATGAGCTGGTGCTCCGTCATGTTGGTAGTAAATTTCCCGCCTGACATTTAATGGGAGGTGTTCTAGTAACTCCGGTAAATGATTTTCGAAAAATTGCAAATATTTGTCAGCATTGAGACGATTGGGAATCTCAATAGGTCCAATTATTTTGTTTCCGATAATTCCAGGCCATAAGTTTATTGAATACCTATTCTGAAAGTGAATGCGCCTAACCACCTTCGGATTCTCGTTGGCCAAATAATGCGTATTGTGGAAATTAAAGGCTCCGTTCCTTGTGAATGTGGCCTCATCAGTCCACAAAATATTTCGTAACACAACATTGACATTGACTAAATTCCACTGACAAAATTCTATTCTCGCACGAAAGTCTTTAGGTTTAATTCCTGCATGATACGGATGAAGACCCTGTACCTGCGCCATTCTTCCTAGCTAAAAATAATTTAACATTACTTTCCGAGTTATAATAGGCACTAATAGCAATTTTATTACATTAGAATTTGGTATGTTAGTGATTGTGGAAAGTGGTCTGAGTCCAATATGAGGATTTTCTTCAATGTAATTTAAAGCGTTTTCATAGTCACACTCTACTAAGGGACGCCCTTGTCCTCGAATACGTTGAAATGTTCCATGCTCTACCAAATTTCGATGCACCCTTGGAAATACACGAAAAGATAGCACTCGTCGATGCGGAAACCATCTGCGATATTCGCGCACTGCTGCTGTCGAATTTCCGTTGCAATACCCGTAAACAAAATGCATATCGGCAAGCTCCCGACTTGAAATACGTTCCATCTTTAATAAAAACAGAGAAAAAACGATTATTAAATCCGCTTCTAGCAAAAAAATCCGAATTGCGAATTATTTTCATACATTATGTCAACATTCGTTTATTTCTACTGGTGTCTGATATGCAGAGCCAAGTAGAAAAAAATCCAACATATATTCGAATTTTATCATCATGCAAGTAACGCTACAAAAGATTTTCAAAGCCATTTTTCTCGCAAACGGTGCTTCTTAGCGATATAAATCAAGAGTACCTTTTTTACGTAGAAAAATTCAGATTTTCAGATTTTATAAGAAAAAACTTTAAAAGTGTACCCACAAAAATGTTATGACAGTTTATTTGCGTTTATCACCCCAAATGTTACGCCTATGATTAAAATTTAATTTTTCTAATTTAAGAAACACAATCCGCATGCTAAAATTACCCAAATACCAAAATTTCAGAGGCATAGCTATAACCGTTTCGGAAATATGGATTAAAAACCATCTGCAGGAGTAAATCTGTTAAGGGCTGAAACTCTGTTAGGGTGTATTTTTCGACATATGTTTATTAAGGAAACTAGAGCCTATTTTATATTTAGAATACGCTGTTAAAATCTTTTACACTAATTTCGGGACCCCCCTGTATATCTAAATAAGCCTGAACCAGATAAGTGCGATAATATGCTGGATTGGTGGAGAAGACACGAAATTGTCAACCCATCGTTGTCAAAAATGGCTAAGGACTTTCTTGGAAGTCTATATAGTATACTACTTTCGTAAAGGCTATTTATAGCTGCTTTAGCAATAAAAAAGCGTAAAAATCGGCTAGCCGCCGGCTCCGATAGAAGCCTTTATGTGAATATTGAATTTAACAGTACTAACTTTTATGTAAGATGCCTTTTCTTGACTTCTACAATTAATTTCTTGCCTCGCAATCAAGCCAAGGTTTTGATATTTTCAAGAAGTTGACGATCTCTACTGACCAGCAAATAATTATACCGATTTCAATTAAGTGGCCGGATACGAAATTTCGAAATATCATAGAACTAAATGGGACGATTTTTTTATGAATATATTCAACAAATTAAGTAAAATCGAAAAATTTATGATAATAAATATATAGGGTGTTATTTAAGTATGTAGCCAAACTTCAGGAGGTAACTCCTCGAGTAATTTTAAGACAAAAAAATTATATAAACATTGGTCGGGAAATGTACTGTTTCCAAGATACAGGGTGTCAAACTTTAAAAAAAAAATCGTTTTTTTTTTGTAAGAATTTTAATGTTCTTTTGGTCGATTCTGTTAAAATTCGGCAGTAGTATTTACTATAACAAGGAGCTGATCTAGCCATAATTAGATTAAGTGTTATTAAGCCCAGTGGCGTCCTGAAAGTCAATATTCTGGATATTTTTGATAAAAAAATGTTATCCACTCACTTTTTAAAAAATTCTATATTTTTTCCAAATTTAGCAACTAAAAATACAAGTTTCCTACCCCCTTGTGTTATCTTTGTATCTTGCTTAGTTTTTGAGAAAACTAATAAAAATCAATCTAGGGACATGTAACAGTGGTGGATATTTTTTTATCTAAAAAGTAAGCAATATACGAAAATAATTCACACACAACAAAAAAGTTATATTTTTAGTTCCTTAATCCGAAATAAATACCAAAATTAGATAGAACTCAGTGGCTTACACTACCGTTTGTTTCTTAAACTTGAACACCCTCTGTTTTGGTAACAATGCATTTCCGGGCCTATGTTCGGAGTAGTTGTATACTAAAATCTAAAATTGTTATAAAAAACCGCGTGACGGTATTTTGTTTTTATTGCATTGTCAATTATGCAGGTGTTTAAAGAGCAGGTCAGTTGATCGGTCGTAATTAAACCGTCTGTTTTTTGTGACTTTTGGATTTCTAGGTACTCCAAAAGGTTCAGCCTTTTGCTTTTTGTTTCGGTGCGTAAAAGTTTGACATTATTTGTATCTATAAAATGGTTATTTTCTATACAATGTTTTACTAAGCCAGAGTTTTTAATATTATGTAAAATCCATTTTTTTTTGGTGTTCTTTAATCCTAATATTTAAGTTTCGACCAGTTTGTCCTACGTATACAGCTTCACAGTTCACACATTATTACCAGATTTAGATTGTTTGTCAATTTTGTCTTTATTGTTTATTAGTCTTCTCCCTAGATTATTCTTATTAACCTGAATTGTTTTACAGCCAAATTTATTTAATTTTTTTGAAACTTTATCTGTAATTTTAGGAATATAATTGATAAATTTAAACGACTCCTTTTCTAATTCAAATGTAGGGTTATAAAATTGTTTAGTTAAAATGTTCTTCTGTTTTTTCTTTATTAATTTGTCAATCAAAGCGATCTTCCGTTATTAATTGCCACCTGTTTGATAATGGATACTTCTTTTTGGAAACTCGCCGAGTCTAGGGGAAAGCTGAAAAGTCTATGGATGAGACTATGAAAAGCGGAGAGTTTTACTTGCCAAGATTGGTTAGAGTCTTTATGAATTATTGCATCTGTTGTTGTTGGTTTCCTATATATATATCCAATTTAAGCGTATCTCTTGTCTTTGTAATCTTTATGTCCAAAAAGTTAAAAAGGTATCTAAGTTTCTGTTGGTTCCTGTAAAGATGCAAAATTTGTCATCAACATATCTACCCCAAAAAAATATATTTCTAATTAATGAATTGTTGGTGTTGAATAAATGCTGTTCAAAATCAGCCATAAAAATCTCGGCAAATAAAGGTGAAATTGGAGAGCCCATTGGTAAACCATTAATTTGTTTGAATATTTCATAATTATACTGGAAATAATTTTGATCTACGAATTATAGATTTGAGATCGCTTTTTTCTTTTACTAAATTATCAGAGATCTATTAGTCCATTAATAATGCGTGAAAATTCGTTTAACGGTATGGAGCTAAACGGACTCTTCACATCAAAGGAAAACAATATTGCATTATTTGGAATTTTTAAGTTTTTGACTTTATCAATGAAATCAAAGCAGTTTTTAAGTGCATACTTAGAATCGGATTTAATGAATTTTGGTAAAATATTCGTAACGAATTAACTTAATTTGTAACATGAAGCATTCACATATGATACTACTGGTCTGATTGGGATATTATCCTTATGAATTTTAGGTAAGCCGTAAAAAAGGGGGGATGATGGATTCATTAATTTGAGAAAAATTTGTGAGATCAGGTAGTACAGAATTGTTATTTTTTAAAAATGAAATAATTTGCTTTTGGTATTTATTAGTCGGGTTTTGCGTTTTTATGAAATCTCCATTATTCAATAAATTATTTTGAAACATCTAAAAGCAGTGTACTAATTATCCCTAGTATTATTATTCAACGATGTTTCACAAGGATCCTACCGCCGAAACTATTATTTCTACAATTAATTTCTTGGCTCGCAATTAAGACAAGGTCTTGAAGTTTTCAAGTAGTTGACGATCACTACTGACTATCAAGTAATTATAGCGATTTCAGTTAAGTAGCGAATTCCGAAATTTCTCAATATCCTAGAAGTAAATGGGGCAGTTATTTGATCCACCCCGATTTGAACGGAATATTATTGACTAGAAAATTTTAGTGATATATGCAACAAATTAAATAAAAGCAAAAATTTAAGATAATAAATATATAATTGTGAATATTAAGAAAAACCAGAGAGATGAAAGAATCGCCCTGGGGTCCAAGGCTCATCTATAGGTAGTGCTACAAAACATTAGTTGCTCTTGATTACTTTTACCAAAGCTGATAAAGCATTCTTTCTTTTCCACTGTGCTGCAGTATTAAAGTAACATCCTAGTTACATTTCTAACCCTAATTGGCAAGGGTTGTCTGAAAATAACCGTTCTATTCCTTAAATCACTACATAGGTTCTTGCGTGCCGTAAATTGGGATCTACGAACTTTAAGTGTTACATATTAGACATTTTTACGAATTACCTACATACGTGATCTCCCAATAATAATTGTATAATTGCAGGTGGTAAATCGCAGAGGATAAGGCAGCTTCCCGAGTCAACAGTTCCCAAAAACCCAGGGCGAGTAGGACGACCTCGCAAAACTGAGGCCAAGAAGAAACCTAGTACATCTAAAGACAGCAGTACTCCCAGTAACGTCCCCCCTCCTCTGCCCCAAGTAGTACCGCAAATCCAGGTGAAACCAATGAGTCATCAGCAGAAGTGTTTTATTTTGGAACATCACTGTTTCTTGCTTAGGAATCTGACAAAGGTACGCTTTCCAAAATATTTCGAAAACTTACTAAATTGATAATATATTGTATTAATGAAATATTCAATTTAAGGAAAAACAGTATTTCATAAATATCAATATTGTCTCCCTATGATAATAAAATATAATATGGTAGAAATTGCATCAGAAATCTTATTTTACAAAATAGGCCCCATAGTCATATCAAGAAAGTCGTTCGTGATTTCAGAATTGAAATCTGGTTTGGAAGTTGGAATACATGACAAAATTATATAAAAGTACGAGGTCTCAGGAGAGCACGTATGTGACGATGACGTAGTTAATAAAATATAAATAGCATCATATACTTTAGAAAATTGATAAATTTACATCAGATTGTCTAGATAGGAATCCAAATCAATCTACGTCACTTCTTGATTCTTGAACTATGGTCAAAGCAAAAGCTTTCAACACGCAAAGTAACACGGATAGTACCACTACTACTATCTGAAAGAGATTTTATCATTATATTGTCAATGCGCCTGTTTTTTGTTCTAGGTTCGAAAAGTGAGAGACCGATCACAGAGCATTACCTCAAATACAGTAACCCGACAGCAAACTGCAACACCGACAGATACCAGCGCCTTCATGAATCAGTTGAATGCACTTCAAAAACCCAGAAATATGAAAACTAGAAGGATAGCCCAAGCCGAAGACGATCCGGAATTAAATAAAACTATTAAATTAGCTGCGATTTTGAAGAATATTTTGGTGGGGATAACGAGCGTGAAAGGTAAATGAATTAAAATAATGAAAATAATGCATTTCTTGCCGTACCTTTTCCTCCTGCACCGATTTGATGGCACAACTAACTATACGGTGGCGGTGGCAGTAGATCTTTTTGTCACCTCTACCTAAAAGACCTTTTGTAAAAAAATCACCTTGTATTTGCCAGTAATTTCCGTTTAAGCAGACCTGCAGATATTTTAACTTGTTTCTGATTAAAATCGTGCAATCACAGCACATTATGTCCTGCAAGTTATTGCACGTTATGCACAAAATCAAAACTAATAACGAAAATAATGATATTGCATTGCATTACATGTCTTGCCTAACCTATTACCTCCTGTGCCTATTTGGTAGCATAACTTGTAAGGTTATACATTTTTGACTAAATTATATATGATAACGGAATTCGGTAGACATGTCCGTCATTTCTACCAAAGAATATAATAGCACGCAATAGAAAACTCATTCTAATGAAGCGGCTTGCATGATTTCGCGGTGGCGCTGCTGCATTGAAACTGGCCGTCGGCTATAGACGGTCCCGTAATTTGGCTTCCAGCGTTGCCGGATGTTTGTATTTAGATTAGTATATTAGAAGATTTTGAGATTAAAAATAATAGAAATTCTGTTTTTTATGTAAATATATTTTGTTGACAAAAATGTCAACGAAATATTGTTAATTTCTCAGTTACCTTTTAATAATCTTCATTCATAACTACCAAGCGAATGCGATACCTAATGACCTAAACATTCGTTATGATATGCAAAAAAAATTATTGAACATTAACTGAGATGTCGACAAAGAATTATGTTAAAAAAAAACTTTAAATATTGTTTATACCTACAAGGTATTTCTTAAACATGCAGCAACTCTTAAAGAAAGATGTAATTAAATAAGATGGAAAGTTCATGTAAACATAGGTTCGCAAAAATTTGGTCTTCAAGATTAGCAGTTTTAAACATTTTAAGTGCTTTCCAAATACTTTGAAAATCTCTTGAGGACTTTGGATAAAATTTGGTTTGCGCAAAAAATCCTTAGCGGTGTCATGTCGTAATTTTGATCACGTAAAATACGTTTAAACTTGTCACAATATTATAGCTATTACTTTGTGATGTTTCGTTATCACGATCCTGAATAAAAAAAAAGTTGGTAGAAACTTGTAAATGAACCTTTAATGACTATAACTTAAATACAATTACAACATAAATGTTTGTACCAGTACCAAAATTCATAATGTAACTACACCGTCTTTTCAGGTATAGCAAGCAATAAAAATTATGAAATATACTAAAAAAGGCCTAAACAAACGAACTATTGTGTTCATGTGTTGTATAAAATTGAACAATAATGCAGCCAAAATTTGACAACTGAATTGCTATATTACTGTCAATTTTGGTTGCCTTAATTGTTCAATTTAGTATAGCACAATAAGTGTGGGCCTAAAAGTTCGCAACACATGGGAAATATTGTTATTGTTGGGATATCGTGGCATAATATGGTTCTGAGACATGGTGAAACGATCACCCATGAAGATTTGTTCGATATCCCAACAATAAAAATGTTTCCCATGTGCAAGGGTTGTGGTAATATTTTGTACCTATAGATAGGGTACAAAATATTACCACAGGTAAAAAAGTGAAATACCAGAAAAACCCGGAAAAGTTTAAAAGATAAACAAAAGACGATCATAAGCCTGAAAAAATACCAAAACAAATAACACAAATTTGTCCAAAAGTATATAGCTTAGCTATATTATTTACTGAAACCATTTTTGAGATACATATTTCCAATTAAGTATTACAAAATATACTTCCTGAGAACAACACTAAGTAGATGATAGGTTTAAAAGATTATTACGAGGTTTAGTATGTTTTCATTTTCATCGGGATTATTTATTTCGGGTTTTGTTTATTTTCAAAACTTTTTCTGGTGGTTCCCTAAAATTGTCGTAGTATTCAACTTTTTTATCTGTTGCAAGAAAGCCTGCAGATATGATACAACATATAACCAAAAACTCTGTGCATACTTTTGTTATTAACCTTTCAGTGCACGGGTTAGGTCTAATACAAATTACTCCTCTGTGTCTATTAGACCAGATGATTGGTTTTTATGTTGCTATTTTTAGAGATATTTTAAATAAAGTAAAGTGCTTTTCTGTACCTTTCGGTAAAACCATCCTACTACCATTAGTACCTAATGGTTTTACTTCAGTTTATTATATTCAGTCATTTTTAGCCAGAAACGTCCTGTCAGACTCGACCAGTGCGTTCGTGTTAGCTTTCAAACAATAGTTGAGTGTCAGTTTTTTGCGCGTTTTCATTCAAATTTTTTAAGAAACTGCTTAATCTATTTGTTATATTATCAAAAAAGATGGATCGTAATAAAGTGGAGATTGCTAGACTTCGTAAATTGTATGAAGTCCTATGACATAAGTATATAGCAACAATGATTCCGGTCACTCCGGCTCTTCGGAATGAAAAAAGTAAAACCTGAATCTCTCGAAAAAAAATGAGGTCGTTACAAATATTGTAAAGATCGCAAGGCAAAATATTATTATCAAAATTATTTGTGTTCACAGCATATTTTTTTTTCTTGTAAGAAATTTAGTGAATACTTAACTACCTACTGTTTTTTACGTAAGACTTTTTATGATAGGTTTTCCTTAAATACGTAGGTATCTTCTTTTAGTAAATTTAGTTTACTTAAATATTTGAAAGTATTTCGTTATTTAAATTTTTAGTAGACATTTTTGTTGATTTTTTTCGCCACCTTTACTTCAAACCGGTCATTTTTGTTTTTATTTGTTACAAATGTTACAAAATGTAGAGAAATGTTTTTCTCTTTTCAACCTTAATCAAAAACTCCTATTATTTTAAAGTAAAAGTAAAAAAAAAACTGAAATGTCTATTTTTTATTGTGGGGCTATTAGACCCCACCCGCGTCAATTGGTGTGATATTTTTTCACCAGTTAACTGGAAGGTTAATGAAAACGTAATAGATTTAGCATTTCATTGGTTCTTTAAATTTTTTATTTTTAGGTCATACTTCTTGGCAGTTCTAGACCATTTACAAAATTTAAAGAGATTGGTGGTAACCATATGTTTAACTAAATATACTTTATGCTCATGGCAGAGATGAAGTTCAGTCCCTAACCATTTTTGATTCTCCACAAGAATTTAGAGACAATTTTCTTACTTATCATTCCTTGCTCCTTATTTAAATCGAAATAATTCTTAAATATTATAAAGTCACTGTAGGACTACTTGAACTTCCCGAGTGGGCACTATCAAGGATAGTTTCTCAGGTCTTTGATACTTTTTTTTAAGTAAAGATTCGAGACTTATCGCAAAGAAAAGAATTATTGTTTACTTGAAGAACAGCTCGACATTCATCACAGTTAAATGTATCGACCATTTTTTTAACCAGGTATCCTACATAATAATTCATTGCACTTTCTTCAAAAGGAACAGTAATATTGCTTTCCTCTTTTTGGGAATCATTAGAGTTATTCAAGATGCCCGGCTGAGTACAGGCTTCAACATAATCGTTTCTAATTTCTGCTTTTAATTAATGAGGCGGTGATCAACCACTGCTTACGTCATTATTTGAAGATAATGATAGTAAAATATTTTAATCATCCTCGCAATTAGAGAGAGCTGATGGTTTTAGAAGGTTGGTTATTGTTTGAATTCGAAAGGCTAACCGGAATGCCTTTGCGGTAGGGTTCCGATTCCAGCTTCCTCTCTGCCTAATTGTTGAAAAAAAAATTCAAGAAAATCTTGATTCATTCTGTTGGTTAAAAGGAAAATGCACGCCCGCTTTCTTCTCCTCTCCGAAAAGAATAAAAATACCTGTTATAGTGTGGACCACACCATCAAAACATGGTGGTCTAATTTCTTTCAGATGTGGCATACCACTTTGAAATATTTCATTAATTGGATTAGCTTTTTTTGTCACCTTCATCAACGAACTAAAAATATATTTTCCTGTTTCAAGTATTTCCAAAACGTTTTTACTGTTATCACTCAATGCGCAGCTGAAAGGCTTCTTATCAAAAAGGCGCTTACTATTTAAAGAATCAAATATTATTTTACGTTAATACAAAATCTGCCGTATCACACCCTTCTCTTTTATTTATTAAATCTGATTTAACATAAGTTTTAAGAGGATAGACTACCGACCTTTATTGATATTACGTTTTATTCCAAAACGAAAAAAGTTAGAATCACGAAATTTGGTGTGCGGCTTGTACATTCGATTGACTAGAAGGCATGGTGTTTAAAAATGTTATTAATTTTTTTATAACAAATTTTGAACCGGTTTTTTTTGGTGAAAACGTGAAAATACGTTTTCACCAAAAAACCGGTTCAAAATGTGTTATAAAAAAAATTAATAACATTTTTAAACACCATGCCTTCTAGTCAATCGAATGTACAAGCCGCACACTAAATTTCGTGATTCTAACTTTTTTCGTTTTGGAATAAAACGTAATATAATTTTATAATAAGAGACCGGTAGTCTGTCCTCTTAATAGCTGAAGCCATTGTCTTAGAAAGTACCTGAAGTGCTAAGCTACAAGACATTTTTTCAAAACAGAAGTTTTGTCAATTTCAAAAGTTTGGCTTAATGATATCAAAATGGATTATTTTGTTCTCTAATTTAAATATGCCATTAAGTAAATTATTTCTTATACTTTTGAAAAGATGTGGCGCATCAAATATGGCAACAATTTTCTGATTTTTTGAAAAAAAGAATGGTTTTTCGGTTGTAATTCCTAACAACTTAAACGCTTCTCGATTATTGCTACCCTGGTCACGTACAATAAGCTGAGGACGAAAACCAACTTTTTGAAGCTATTCAGTGATATAGATTATCAAATCTTTTAATTTGCATTGATTTATAGAATTAAAAAAAAATAGGCTATGGGCATTTTCCAATTTGTATAAAGACCTCTCATTAAAAATACCGTAGCATGGGTAGCTTTATTGGCTGTTCTTCCTAAAGATCCAAAATTTTCTAACCCCTCAATTATATTTAGTTTTTTATTGTATTCTAAACATTCCTTAATACTAATCTCGTCAAAAGCGATGACGCATTTGTTCTCATTTTCCTCTATAGCAGCACATTTTAGTTTTAAATGGTTTACTAGTCTGATCCAATCCAGTTTTAAACGGATTTACCGAAATCCATCTGCAAATAGAGGCAACATATGGTAATAAAATACCTTTTTGCCTTAAAAACCTATATTCTATCAGTACACCATTTTAATTTAGTAGTTTTATAGCGCAACTTTTGTTTTAATGTAATTTTTCTTGGAGTATAAATTTCACTAGGCAATAACGTAATATTAGAAGTAAACAGATTTATAATCAAGATTTTCCTTCGGAGATTCAAAACAGAGCTTTTTCCTTGCGTTTTGGTTTTTGTCAGGACTATTTAGGGGCCGAGAATACTTTCGATATGTTCTGATTGGTGTCAATACCTTTAAGTCGGTCTGTCACTTTCCAAAAGATCAAACTTTTTTGGAACGGCATTATCCTTAAGATAAAATTTTTTTGAAGTTTTGTAGTCATCGCAGGAAAAGTGTATTTCGCATAGAATTTTTTTTCTAATTTCTTCCGCAGATAAGTCGACGAGCAAAGTGTTACCTGAAAGTATGTTATAATAAATTACAAGCAACAATAGGATAATTTATATTTGGTACGATTAAAGAATGCATCGCTGTAAAACGTCCCATTTTGGTACTTAGTACAGGGTGTATTTTTGTTATTGTTCTGCACACTTTACCTAGGAGCTTTATTGTAGAATAAAAAAAAACTTGAAATAGAAAAGTCGTAGGATTTTAACTCTATTATTTACCAATCTTTTAGATTTATGACAGTTTAATATTACGTATGTCTCATAATCTGGATTGAACCTATGACCATAATTTTTTTTTATGGATTAGGATAACATAAATTGTTAACTAAAATGAAATGTCCAATTGCTTTGATTTGCAAAAGTATATCCCTATAGGTTGTTAATAAACTTAACAATTGCATGCATGCCATCTTGTATATTACAATTTTACGCAATTATATGTATTGCTTTAACGCGAATTATCAAATTTACACAGAGAATGTCAGATTATCCTCTATAGTAGGGATAATAAAGATACATACTAGTTCAAAATACAGAGTAAAAAAATCGATCTTTTTTGTGGAAAAATTAATAATAAACTTTACATGAATTATTAATGTTTAAAATTGTATATTTGGCAATTTAATTTTTCGGTTAGAAGCTGAATGTGCCATAAAATTATAGCCCTTAAAGTTACACATAAATGCTAATATGCTCGAATTTCATTTAAATTATAGATATTATTAGGTATGTTTTATTTACTTCAAACAATTTCACAAAGAGTTTTTAATTATTATTAATACCATTGTTTTATCATTCAAATACACACGTCAAATATGTATTTCTACTTACCACAATTTATAATCCATTCCTTTTAAATTTCATCATTCTTATATGGAAATCGAAAGATTCTGCGTTTAGAACTTCGTTGACTAACTCTGCAGTTAAAATACTGCACACATTTCTAGACATACTTTCATTTACAAACGTCAAACGTACAAAATCGAGAATCAACCTTAAACTTTAATGAACAATGAAGCTGGAGACTAAATTGCTAAAACCAGAATTCCAGAAATCACTTCTATTTGGCAACCGAATCGGCAGACAGCGTGGCACGCTTAGATCATAATATATTAGTATGATCTAAGATGGCACGCCGCGCTGCGGTTCTATAATGCAGTAATTTAAATGGCTAAAATTGCCGTTGGTCGTTAACAGCTACGGTCTGGCAACGTCGGCGGGACAACTCGTGAGACTGCTTTGCGTGGGTAGCAAAAGTCTGTCTCCATCGGAGGCGTTTCAATTTTACGTTGGATGAGTTTTCTATTGCGTGCTATTATATTCGTTGCTTCTACGGTCTTTTGTAAAAAACCGCACCTAGTAATTGCTATTAAATGATTCCAGTTCTTGTAGATATTTTATTTTTTTATTATTAAATTTGTACAACCACTGTATATTATCTCAAATTTCATAATCATTGGGTATTTCTGTTTGGGGGTATTTCATTCTTATTATTATTGCTATTTATTTATTTATTGGTTCTAAGTTCATTTTATTATACAACCGTTATAACCGTGTAATTTAAAATAAAATGCATTTTTAACTTTAGCGAGGACTAAAGCACAATATTCTTTTTTCAGAAGTTGATTTCTTTTTGAATATAATGGATATCATTTAGTAAGTGATTATAGATTCATTACTGGCAATTGATTTCTCGAAATTTCATTTTACCTGTATAATTTGTAAATTTCAACACAGTCATGTATTTGTTCCTGTAAATTACAATGTATCTTCTATATATTTACAGAATGTATTAAGATACCAATTTTAATAAATTAAGTTTTGGCCAATATCTTCTAAATATGCGTATATAGGTTGCCTAGAAAACCTATTCATAGCTAACACAACTAAGAAGGAAGATACATGAATACTCATATGTTTTAGGTGATAACAATGAAAACTTGAGCAGCCATTTGCATCAGCTTCCGTCCAAACGAAAACTCCCAGAGTTTTACCAGCGTGTACAGGATCCCATTGATTTCTCTACAATCGAACAGAATGTAGCCACGGGCGTTTACAAAACTCCGCAAGCTTTTGATGAAGATATGAACAAATTATTTTCAGGTATGCTCCCCTCACACAGTTTCAGATAGAACGAGATTTGCTCACACGTATACTTGATATTTCTGGTTGCAGAAGTTCCCCCGAAACTGCCGGCAATTACAAACAAAGTTAGATTTTTCAATCGCCATTTTTAAAATTCAATATTTCGAAAACGGTTCAATTGATTTTGATGTTTGCTTATCGGAAACCAACTAAACGACAAGACTGTCAGTTATTTTTGGACACTTCTTTCAGTTCTGTTTAATTTAATGTTCTATATTTATAGCACTTTTCTTATATATTATCAAGTCGTGATGGAGATTACGTTAACTCTTGACCAATTTCAGCAACATGGTTGATTGATGGATCGTTTTTTTGCGCCACGAACTTTGATAACCGTGATGTAAATTTGTCTCCTTCAATTCTATTTTAATTTTTAACCTTAAATATCCTCAAAAATATATTTTTATATTATAAAGGTGCCATTTCTTTGGATGCAACTCACTAGTTTGTTTTCACATAACTTATTTATTTTGTCCTAATATTTTAATATATTGTTTAGGGTTTTCTAAATTTTATGGTCGTACAACTAACATTGGAGTCGCTGCTGCCAAACTCAAGAAGCTTTATACAGAGAACAAACAAAAGTGTCTGGCTAAATTCGAGAACGTTCTTGGAGAGAAACCACCACCAACTTTTGTTGGCAACAGGAAAAAGAGTAAGTATATATAATAAATAAAAAAGTAGTAAGTATGTACTTTTCAGATCTCATAAGGTAAGTGTAAGAAAGGTTCCAGCAACAACAACGCCGCTTATAAATTTGGTGGGAATGTTTTAACAGTTGTTAAAGGAAACATATGTGTAAAGAATATTTCGGCAAATATGATATTGCTTCAAATTTCTTGCATGCACGGCTCATTGGTAGAGTAGGGAACCCAGCCCTTCTCGAAAGGGAGAAGAGCATGAATAAGTTCATTTTGCAGTTCTTTTAATACACTATATTAATTTACTATTCGCTATGAATGGGGAGGCGGTGAACGATCGTGCGCGCCAGTTGCGCAAAGACTTGAACTTTAACGATCACGTCTTATATATGTAATTTGTATATTTTAATATATGTAGCGCGCAAATGTATTTGGCGTAGATTTTCGTCAAGTAAATGGCTTTTCTAAACAAAGTTGCTTTTCAAGAGAGAAAAAAATAAAAACTTTTTTCTCCGATTGACAGCAAATATTAATTTTGCAGACACATATCAATCAGCAAAGTATTACTTTTCCTGTCCAGGCAGCAAAGTAAGTACTTTGCTGCCTAGGCAGCAAAGTGATTAGTCTCCATGGGAATAAAACGTTTGACATAAGTTGTCAAACTATAATTATTATATTATGGACATATACATTTCCATAGCAACCAACCGTTCCAACAATTGCGATTTCTATCAAATTTTGTCATAATTTATCACTACAGGAAAAATAAAAATATTGTGGGAATTGTAATAATTTGCAAATATACAATATACATATATCATTATAAACAATCGGAGAAAAAAATTATATGTTCAACTCGGCAGCAAAGTAGATTGACTGCCTTAGCTGAATTCCTAGCCTCGCTACGCTCGGCTATGAACTATCAGCCGCGGCAGTCAATCTACTACTTTGCTGCCTAGTAAAACAAATAACTATTTCACCTAGAAATCGATGTTTTTACATTTTTCCTGGATAGTCCATTTCTCCGACATTTTCAAAACAGAGGAGCATTAGAAAGTTTTTCTCCTAGAACATCCCTTTCGAGCTGTTCTCACTTCTTCGGTCCTTGTTATCGTATTTGGTAATGTACAAAAACACTACTGGGTTCGCCGATTACTGACACCAGACATCAGTTAACGGATCTTGCACATAGCGCCACTGCTAACATAGAGAAATTAATATACTAAAGTACCGAGCTTTTATTAACTTTCTGGATGTACAATTTTTGTATGATTTTCTATTATTTACTTCAAAAAATAGAAATTCTAAATGAATATTTTCATCAATAGTAGAGAAATATTTAGGTAGTTGTTAAAATACATAAACAAATAGCGTGTGCTTAAGACCACACGACAGAAGCAAAAACTTGCGAGACTAATATGAAATACAAGTATTTTTGTGTGTACTATATTTTGAAATTACTTGCCACAACTTCGATGTTTAAAGAAGTTTTACCTCAAAATCTCCCATAAAATCGCCAGAAAACGCTGCTCATCGCTTGAAAAATGTTCAGTTCTCCGATCATGTTTTTTTTTCATCTTCAAATCGTTTTAAATGATATCTCAGGAAAATAATTCTTCTTACTTGCCACAAAAACTATATGAGCTTTGTAATGAAATTGATCAGTTGGGCATCAATTTGTAACGATATATTTAGTTGGGCGCTAATTTGTAGCGAAAGCTAGCGAAATATTAATTAATTAATCAAGTATGGCATTGTGCGCCATTCTTTAATGAAATACTAGTTATTCAAATGCATGAGACTCGTTTTTATTTTTTCAGGGGGTAGGTCGCCTCTTTTATTAGCTGAAATTTGTTTGGGCGCCAGAGTTCCTAGAGACAATGCGAACTGAATATGAATACTTAAATATAAATAACTAGAAAGATAAAAATATCAGAAATTTGCTCTTATAATTCGCAATGTCTCACAGACCTCTATCCTGTGATAAATTAAAAAATAAATTAAAAACAAGTTATATATTAACTAGAAAATTAAATAACAATTATAATTGATGAAATTATTGACTTGGTAATGAAAATTAAAACTAATATGAAAGATTTAAAAATTTAATTGTGACAGATTTTAAAAAAATATACAGGTCTTCACAATATGTTTATCTTCTGACTGACTGATACTTAGCTTCGTCCAATTATTCTGTAATCATGCGATCGTATTGGGACCTCCACTGGAACCGCTTCTGCCTGTTCCCAAGTTAGTATTGGTTGGGTTTATCGAGGACTTATTGGTTCACAAAGTATTGGCTCCCCTCGACTCGTTTGTTACAGCAACGTCAGTCGGCGGATTTATAACATGAAAGGAGAAATAAACTAATCTTAGACCAATGTATATTGCTAATTAAATAATATTCAGGGAAATATCATGTGAACATCAGTAACACTGTTAAACACATGAGGAAGCAATCAACAAACTGAAAATGTACTGGTTAAAGCAGATATAATCAGAAACTTGAATTACAATGTTAAAAAATTATACTTAACTACTGTTACTCAAGATATCCTTTTCTTTACGTGAAACTATGAAATTCAAAAGAAAATAATGACTGAAATTTAAAATTCAAATGAAAATAATGGAATAGCGTTCCAATTTAGTGACTCTCGGTAAATCAAAATAAAAGATAACTTGAATTTGATAATAAATAGAAAAATAGAGGTACAACCTCTAATAACGAGTCTTATAACTCAAAATAAGTTATTGCTATTACTTTTATTTCGGCCCTTGGCACATAAACGAAAATTGATCGCAATTGTGCCTCAACTCAATTAAAGATAAAGATAAAGTAATCACTATCTCGCATCGAGATAGAAATTTAGATAAAAGATAAAAGACCAGATAAATTTACACATGTGAGATTAACCTCTCATAAATGCAAAATAGTTTCGGTACATCATATATGGACAAAATATGCTTGCTGATGTATTATTGGCCAATTTATAACATGTGATTACCACTATAAATCACGCAGCCATAGAAATACCCAATAATTAAATATAGTAACCTATAGCAAATTAAATTCATGAATTGTAGGTATATATAGCGTACTGCGCTCCTAAAATTGCTAACCACCCGAAATAAACTCATACATGAATAGATGTCGCTGGCAACTTTAATCCCAAATATCGAAAATCATTTGTAATTGAACTGATATTTTAGTGTAGCGGAATAAGCATATATTCCATTACAACTTCAGACCTGTAAAATTGCCTAAATGTTGCAAGTCTGTTGTTTTCTACATATTTCAATTTGTCCTTGATTTTCTTGTATTCCCCTATCTCGTACGGAAAATATTTATATCACAGATTAAAAGGCTTAGGAATCTGAGATTAATTTCGTGAAAATAGTTAAGGGTTTGCTGGCATGTACGCTTAAAGTTTTAATTTTTTAAACTGAAAATAAAATAAAACAATTCGGCATTTTCAATTTGATCGATGCGATTTTTGTATATTCTGCTCTTTAATGTCCGAATGTTTGGTTGCATCAGATTATTCAGCTTTCCAAATAAAACATTAAGTCACAGATTACCCAATCTGTGATTAAGTAGTGTTTCAAGACTCAAAATACGGAAAAGTTTAAATCAAGTATCATCCTAAATAAGAGGCGTCATCATTTGGAAAGTGTCTTATAATACAGTTTGTGGCGTAGATTTTCGTCAAGTAATCGGCTTTTCTAAAAAAAGTTGCTTTTCGAGAGAGAAAAAAATAAAAACTTAATCTTTTTCACCTATAAATCGATGTTTTTACATTTCTCCTGAATAGTCCATTTTCCCGACATTTTCAAAACAGAGATGAGCATTAGAAAGGTGTTCTCCTAGAAAGTCACTTTCGAACTGCTCTCACTGTTTCGGTCCTTGTTATCGCATTTGGTAATGTACAAAATGGCTACTGGGTTCGGCGATTACTGACACCAGATGTCTGTTAACGGATCTTGCCCAAAGTGCCACTGCTAACATTGAGAAATCAATATACTAAAGTAACCAGATTTTATTAACTTTCTGGATGTACATTTTTTGTATGATTTTCTATTATTTCCTTCAGAAAATGGGAATTCTAAATGAATATTTTCATCAATAGTAGAATAATATTTAGGTAGTTGTAAAAATACATAAACAAATGGTGTGTGCTTAAGACCACACGACAGAAGCAAAAACTTCAACAATGCGATTAATATTAACAATTAACATTTTAATATTATGAAATTTTTTTTGTGTGCTATGTTTTGAAATTACTTGCCACAACTTAAGGTAAAGTTTTGCCTCAAAATCGTCAGAAAACGCTGCTTATCGCTTGAAAAATGTCCAGTTCTCGGATCATGGTTATTTTTTCCATCTTCAAATCGTTGTAATGAGATGTCAGGCAAATAATTCTACTTACTTGCCACAAAAACTATACGAGTTTCGAACCGTTTTCAGACCTGTACAATTGTCGAAATATTGAAAATCTTTGTTGTTTTCTGCATATTTCAATTTGGCCTTGATTTTCTTGTTTTGGTATCTCGTACAGAAAATTGTTATATCACAGGTCTAGAGGCTTACGAAGCTGAGATTAATTTCTTGAAAATAGCTATGGATTTGCTGGCATGTACGCTTAAAGTTGATTTTTCAAACTGAAAATAAAAAAAAAATCACCAATTTGGCATTTTCAATTGGATCGATGCGATTTTTCTATATTCTGCTCTTTAATGTACGAATGTTTGGTTGCATCAGATTATTCAGCTTTCCAAATAAAACATTAAGTGGTGTTTCAAAACTCGAAATAGCGAAGAGTTTAAATTCAACTATCATCGTATAAGAGGCATCATCATTACCAGTGTCTTCTAATACAATTTTTGGCATAGATATGTTCTATATTGTTGTGGAGGATTCATGTTTACCTTACAAATGTTTGCCTTTGTCTCCACCTCTATTTAAATTTTTTGGGAAAGTAGAGCCTCTTGGGAACCGATCTGCCCCCGTTGTCAAGAACGAACAATTCTAAAAAATTATTAGTAAATGCAAATAGCAGTATAAAACTCATGCAAAACTGTCAAATTTTGAATTGACTTTGACAAGATGACAATAATAATATCATCTCGAATAATTACTGGTTACTGGTATTTGGGTTAGTGTGATTTTGAGGTGTTATTAGGTAAATAATTGATTCGTTTGTGAGGTGTTATATATCTACCATTTGGTGTTATGCGTTTAGGAAGAATTCAATGATTTTTGTTGAAAGATTTAGTTAAATTTTAAATGTCCCTTATCAACTTCAGTTTTTAGCAAAGGTAACCATGTGCTGTTAAAACCAACAGAAGTTGAAGCAACACATACATCTTTATTTAATAAAATTATAGGACTTTCTTTAATGAAAATAATGAATAACTTTCATTTCTTGGCATTCTTATAAAAAAAGACTTGAATAATTTCGAAACAAAAATCTACAGAAAACTTAACACATATAAACAGATAATTAAATTTAAATCAAATCAAATAATCAATCAATAAAAAGTCTATATGATCGAATGAAAATAATTTGTAATAATCAAAATTTCAACACAGAAAAGGAATTTTTAAGCAATGTTTTGATTAATAATAACTATCCTATTGATTTCATTCAAAAATACTTTATTGACTTTGAACAACCAAATATTAGACAAAATCAAAATAGACCTATTACGAACCTTTTTATTCCATATATTTCCGGTTTATCAGACAAAATAAAACGAATAGGTAATAAATTTTAACATTCGCACTATTTTCAAACCAGAAAACACTCGTAGATCCAAACTATCAAAAACAAAAGCACTCAATGAAAATTAAATTACTAAAAATGTTATCTATAAGATACCATGTGAATGTAATACATTTTATATAGGTGAAACATGTAGACCATTATCAAAACCTATAAAATAACACCAAACTTATATTAAAAATACACAATTCCCAAATCACATATTTGTCAACATGCATCTGATAACAATCAGAATACAATGGAACGCTTCAGGTATTTTAGCAAAGGAACCATCATCTAAAAAACGTAAAATAAAAGAAAGTTCTTTACCTCACAAACGAATCAATTATTTACCTAATAACACCTCAATATCACTTTGACCTAAAAGCCCAGTAACCAGTAATTATACAATATGACATTATTATTGTCATCTTGTCAAACTCAGTTCAAAACTTGAAAATTTTGCACGAGCTTTTTACTGTTATTTGAATTTACTAATCATTTTCGTTTTTAGATTTGTTCGTTCTTGGCAACGGGGGCAGATTTGTTCCTCGAAACGTCGACCGTTTTCCAATTTCTTTTAGGTTTTTCATCTTCGTTAGGGTCACTAAACTAAATTGTGCTGTTTACACCCTGGAGCCAGAGCCGAAGTGGTTCTACTTTTCCCAAAAATTGTAAGTAGAGGAGGAGACAACGGCAAACATTTGTAAGGTAAACAATTTTTGGCGTAGATTTTTGTCATAGCGAAAAGAAATTCAACTATCATCATGTATGCGACATTATCATTTCCAAAGTGCCTGATAATACAGTTTTTGGTGTAGATTTTAATCAAGTAATGCTTTTCGAGAGAGAATTTAAAATCTTAATGTTTTTGACCTAGAAATCGATATTTTTTACATTTTCCCTGAATAGTCCATTTTTCCGACATTTTCGAAAAATGTACCTCACATTAGAAAATTTCTCGCATAGAAAATCCCTATCGAATTGTAGTATCATTTTTTCGATCCTTGTTATCGCATTTCGTAATGTACTAAAACGCTACTGGTTTCGCAGATTACTGACAGTTAACGGATCTTGCACATAGCGCCACTGCTAACATGTATAATAAATCTGCTTTGAATAAATAACGCGTTTTTAAAGATAAATTCTATAAATTCTACAATTATTAATATTGAGGCTATAATATTTTAAAATTACGACCTTTTCTAAGCTTTTTGGATGTATAATTTTTCCATGATTTTCTATTATCTACTTCAAAAATTGGGAATTCTAAATGAGTATTTCCATCAATAGTAGAGTAATATTGAGGTACTTCTAATTGGGTATTCTAGGAAGAATGTAGTTTTAGGCAAAAACGTATACAAATTTCTCTATCTAAGATTCATATGTGTTTGTAGTTTATAGTCTGATAGGCATACATACATATTAGTAACTAAAATATGTGAATGAATCTATTTTATAAACAGTTTTTTCCTCTTTAGATGAAGAAGAAGACATCATTCGCTGTATATGCGGCATACCGCGAGACGAAGGTTTAATGATCCAGTGCGAGCGGTGCATGGTATGGCAACATATAGAATGCGTCAAAGCTGATGCATCTATAGCGAGCTACCATTGTGAAGTTTGCATTCCCAGGCCCATAGATTATGAAATACCCATGGATGATTTTACAGAACACGGCCACAGGTAAGATAATTTTCTTCGTCGTGTTCCTATACAGATCTAGATAGGAAGTGGTACAAACAGACTTTCCTGATGGTAAAGTAGGAAGAAGCCTTTAGCTAGTGATACTTTTATACATATACTTTTTCAGATACTACATGACTCTTATGCGCAGTGACCTCCAATTACGCCAGGGCGATACTGTTTACGTTCTAAGGGACATCCCCATTTCTGGCACTAACAAAAAACACACTTACGAAACCATCGGCAAAATCGACTATTCAGAGCTGGATATATTCAGGATAGAGCGGTTGTGGAAAGACAAGAATACTGGTAAAAGGTTTGCCTATGGACATCATTATTTGAGGCCGCATGAAACTTTCCATGAGCCTACCAGAAAGTGAGTATTTTCATAAGGTCAGATATATATTTGTTACATGATTGCACATTTGCACATGATAAACCCGATCTTCCTGATTGTGTGTACAGATTCTGAGTGGTACCAACACAACTTTAAATGTTAGCGTTATTGCTTGCTTTATCTAAGTGGGAAGATATAGTTTAAAAACGAATGATTAATCCAAGCCTCTTAGGCACAATGTATTTAAATTGGAACAATTCTGTTTTTGTAAGCAGTAAATGTCGTGGTAGTTTCATTTTTGGAAATGATGTGTTTGCGAGTTTATCAAGGAACAGTTGTGGTGTTCTTCTGTGATTGATTTATTTATTAATTCAGATATATACACGGTTGATATAAATTACCCAGTGGCGTAGCTACCGGGTGGGCATGGGGGGGCAAGGCCCCACGGCGCCGAGAGAAATTAGGCGCCGCTCCGAATTTATAAATATGCTAATGCTAGCATAAGCTCATGAGCTTAACTGAGTTTTTAAATTAATTAAATAATAATACAATCAAAGATCAAAGACCAAAATATGTATTAAACTTTTTATCCAACCAACACATTTTGTGTCACGGTATTTATTATTTATTCTACCTGGAATGAAAAAGATATATCCCGGAGGCATATGTACACATCCTACTGTACGATGGCACCAGGGTGCTGAAAACGGTTAGGTTTTGTAGCGCTACAAAAGCTCATTGATTTGGGCACCTAATGCATGACGCGAATCCATGTCTCTACGTTCTAGCAAAATTTCTATAACGCCTCGATGGTGTAGTAGGCAGAGTGCTTGCCTGTCCTTCCGGCGCTGCGGGTTCGATTCCCGTCGGTCGCGACAAATGTTTTGTTTAATGTTTTTTATTAATTTACCTTTTTTTCTTAATTTTGGGTTAGTTTGGGATTGACTTGGGTTAGTTTTAGTTAGCACTTGTTAGTTCTTGTTGATTGAGCCCCGTGGCGAGCGGAGGGCTATGCAAAGCCATAATAAAACCTATGATAGCCAGTTACCGGTAGCGGCTAGACGTTAGTATAAAAAGATCCCGCAATCTTTCCAAAACCCTAACGCTAAAAGCCATTTTGCAGGCCATTAATTGGACTAAAATTATTTAAGAATATTTTGCTATGTATGTGGGTGCCTAAATCAATGAGCTTTTGTAACGGTTTCAAAAACTGATTTGAGCACCGTGGTGCCGTCGCATAGTAGGATGTGTAAATATGCATTCCGGCGCGGCGGCATGTGGTACATGCAAATTTATAAAAAAGCTGCGTCCCGACTTCAAAGACAAAAATTCCGATAATATCGGTCGTAAAAAAGTGTGTGTTTTTCAGAGTTGCGTATTTCTGAAGTACGATTAGCCAGACAAGGCTAAATAGCCTAGCAATACCAGAGTACAAATAATATCGAGTAGACCCACTCAGCAAAAATCGTTTGATGTTTTTGCATCAAAAGCGCTTTACTCGGTTATTATAAAACAACGCGAAATCCCAGGGCGTTTGCACACTCTGACCCTCGTAGCGGGGCCTCGGTGGCCACCAGTGGCCACGAACCAGATTGATCCGGATTCGCCCCGTCACCAAACGCTGTCGGCAAAATTGGAAATTTGTGTCCAGTAAATCTACCGTATACTTATTTATACCGTGGCAATACTAAGCATAGAAAATGGATTTGACCAAAAAATTAATTTTGATCAAATAATCGATCAATTTGCGTCGAATAAAACCCGAAGAAAGACTCTCTCATGTTTAATTAAATTTACAGATTTTTAGCTTACGTTTATATACTTGGTTGGTTGCCGTTTATATATTTTATATTCCTGTAAATACAAAATATACGTTTAATATTATGATGTATTATTTTTTGATTAATGTGCGTATTACATAGAATATAAGTTTGTTTTAGGCGCCAGCGGACAGGTTTGCCCCCCGGCGCCGACATTTCTAGCTACGCCACTGAAATTACCTGAAGGATCTAATAATGCATTGAGTGACTTTAAAAAGAAAATGTATGATTGACGTCAGTGAAACTTCTTTAGGCTCGCTTCACTTTACCTGGAGAGTAAACTGATGTACGCGTTACGAAAACTGGCCACAATTCGTCGGCGCCGAAATCGCCTATCTTTCTCAGACAAGGCTCCATCGTCAAACGGACCGGGTCTTATTGTATACTATGTTCTAATATTCTTGTCAGCGAATTTGCATAAAATAAAAATGTATAATATGTTTACCATTCGTGCCAGCGAATTTGCATAAAAAAAAAAATTTAACAGAAAACGTGGTAAAATATGGGGAGCGAGAGTTATGCCTAATACACTGCAGGCCTGTAGTCTATTGTCCATTTCTGTTTTGTGCCGAGGAAGTTTCACTTCTGGTGTGCATGATTCACAAGCATGCTCAATTTTTATTTCTTATTAGGTGATCACTCTTTGTTAACTGGTGTATTTGTTTTAAATACTTCAACAGCCCAAGTAGCACCGAACTGGTTTATTAAGTACTTTAAGGATGCGTTAAAACTGTGAAATAAAACTGTAATTGAAGCTAATTAGTTCTTAAATAAACCTTAAGGTTATAATAAACTCGCCTTCAGCATAAAAGGGGCCACACTGAAAGCGGCCTTTAAAACCAAAAATAAATACCTTCACAAAACTTTATTACCTTGAGCAACTGTTTTTAATACTGCTATAGCGGCACTTTTAAAACCAGTTTAAATACATTTTAAACACAGGCAGTTTTAAGGTGGACTTAAAATTGTTTATTAAATATATAATTTTAAAGATAATTTACCTTATTGTTAACATAAACTTTAAATGAAAATGGTTCTTTAAAACTATATACTCATTTTGTATCACATAAAAGGAGTTTACAGATAATTATAAGCCGCCAACAAATTTTTATATGTATGCCATGCGTAACTATAAAATAATAAAAAGTAGTTGGTTATTTGGGACTGTCACGGTAGAAAAATACTTGCGCGCCCGACTTTATCGATAAATGTTTACAAAAAAGGTCTTAAAAACTCAGGCGCCTCAAAATTTCTGAAGTTTTACAATTCCAAAAAAATAACAAAAAAATTTTGAAAACGTGAAAAATATCAATGTGAAAGAAAAATAATTTTTACATAATTTTAGATTTTTTTATGTTAAAATAAATCGGAATTACGTCTTTAAGTTAATAATTTATCGTTTTTATGTAAGCCTCAATATTGTTATCCATCATGGCGTTCAGCGTCTCGAGAAAGCAAAATGGCCGAAAATTAAATAAAACCTCAACACATCGACAGAGAAACGTTAGGATCAAATGGTTTTATTTTATACCGTTCCAAGAGCAGATATCCTAGATAAAAGCAAGGTGGCTTTGGAATTAAAACTGTTTAGTTTGAATGCGGTTGTGTTAAATGCCGCTCGGTTTTAATGTTAATCTAACCTTAACATCGACCAGTCGTATTGCACCTTGCCGACGTACTTAGTAACTGTACTTCCAGTTTTTCTAATTGTTTTTAACAATAAAATTGCTAAACTTAACAATAGACTACTCCACTGTTTCACTCTAAACAAAATGCTACGTCCATTTTGGACATGAAAGAAGAGGGGATGAGTTTAAGTTTTATTGTTTCTAACAAGAAGTACAGTTAGTCTTTACGATAACCAAATTGATTAAGTTTAGAGCGTTCAGTTTTAATATAGCCTGCTAATTGCATTTAAGGAAGCAGTTTTAAAGAAAGCTAATGAAATAGGTTTAAGGCATATTATTTACTGACACAAAAGTCCCAAGATCAAGTAGATTTAATAGTGGGTTTTATTACCTATATTAGGAAAATCTTTAAAACTGCTTAAAAACTACAACGTCACAAACTAGAACGGAATAAAACCAAACAGCCCGCAAATTCTTCATAAAACTGAATAGTTTTAAAGCTAGTAAATAAATAAAATAAATAAATAAATAAGTCAGCCACTTACAGGAAATATATGAAAATATATTATGCCTAATTTTTGTAAGTAAAAAAATAGAAGAAGTAAATTAATACAAAAAACATGCAGATTATTATTGGCCCTACCAAATAAATTAAATTAAATAAGTAAACTTAATTCTATCCCAAACACTCAACAACAAAAATATGATACATATCTATAATGCGATTTTTTAAATAAATAGTACAGTGTTTACTACAGTTTTGGCATCTAGTGATATTATGACGTATTGCCGCGAATATGATAATTTATGTTTTATGGATTCTAATGAGTCGAAAAATATATCTATGTATATTACAGTCAATTGTGTCAAACGTTCTGCAAATGTAGTATATGGGAGATCTGGTTAGAATGTTACTATTAGGGCGCTAGCAATAAAATAAATGCGATCTTCTTGAATTTTGTCTAGGCATGTTTAAAGTTAGTTGATTGAGGAGACTAAGACAGTCAATTTTAAAGTGTAGTCGTTTGTACAAAAATACTATCGCTATCATTTCTCTGGGCTCGCCCAAGCAAGTCATGTTAAATCTGTTTAAAAGAAGGGTTTGTGAAGCACTTTGTACTGGATAAAAAAACATCCTGCTTAAATGCCAAATATTTAACAAATCTTCTTTGTACAGACTCCAAAGAATCAATGTAAGTTTCATAAATTGGATGTCACACAATAACGGCATATTCCAGCCTTGACCTGACAAACGAATTAAATAAAACTTTTAGTCCTTTTTGGTTTTCAAATGCTCCACAGCTTCTTATGATGAATCCAAGTAATTTTGATGCAGATAACATGACTGACTGCAAATGATCGTTAAACGTAAATTCATAATCAAAAGTTACCCCTAGATCCTTGATAGTGTTACATCGTAATAGTTCTTGAGAATTAATTTTGCACGGATAATATACTGTGTATTTTTTTCTAAAGTAAGAAACCACAAAACACTTGGAGACATTTAGGTCAAGTCTATTATTTTCACACCATCCACTTAGCAAATTCAACTCATTTTGTGGAAACGCTGCAGTAAATCTTTAGGTCATCGGCAAACAGTAATTTTAGGCATGTCAGGCATTCCGCAAGGTTATTTATAAATAACAAAAATAACATTGGTCCTAAGTTCGAACCCTGAGGAACCCCTGACCTGACAACATATTTACAAGACTCAAAGCCGTCCACCTCGACAAACTGAGTCCCTTCCAGTAAATAGGACTCGATCAGTTTAAGCAACTTTCCAGACAACCCCAGCTCTTTCAATTTATGCAACAAAATATTCAAGTCAATCTGGTCAAATGCCTTTTGAAAATCTGTATAGATTACATCAATTTGGCCTTGATTATCGAGAACCGAGCAAATAAACTGAGATAGGCAACCCAAATTAGTGACACATGATCGTTTTTCCATAAACCCATGTTGGTCCAGGGAGATACATGATTTTATTTGAGAATGAATTTGACTGTATAAGCAGATTTCAAATAATTTAGAAGAGTTGCACAATATTGATATAGGTCTGTAATCATGTAAATCACCTCTGTCACAACAAGTTGGAAAACTACCAGTAGTGATAGATAGGTTGAACAAAAAACACAGAGGTGAGGCAACGGCCTGAATACAATCTCTTACGAGAAAACTGGGAATCTGATTAACACCGGCAATCAATTTGTGTTTAAGCTTCCCTGGAGCAGTAATTATTTCGCTTTCTTCGATTTTTTTAATATTTATAGTTTGATTAGATTCGATATTATTATCAAGCGTAAATAAAGGATTTGATTCTATAAATACAGAACTTGGAAAATGCATTGACCTTATCTTGCGATGTCGAGTATTCAATTGGACCATCTTTTAAAACTCCCGGCATCCTCGAAAATCCATTTCTTGCATGTATAAAAGACCATCGGTACATACTTTTTCTTCAATTGATTGTATATAACTGTTATATGCCCTATCGATTAATGTCTTTACGTTTTTTCTTGTATTTTTAAAAATATTGTAAAAGTAGTTTATTTTATGTTTTCGAAAATGTTTGTAAGCTTTTTCTTTCGTTTTTATTAGGTCAATGATTTCCTTGGTATACCAAGTAGGATACACTCATTTTCTACTCATTTTGTAGGGTACAGTTTCCCGAAATATGCCATCCAGTATACCATAAAATATATCGCAAGCATCATTCACATCTGAACAACCATAGACAGTTGCCCAGTCGGCACTAAGTATTTTTTTTTCTTTATTTATTTTTTTTTTATTTATTCAATACAGTATCTACAGCAATGCCATTTACAGATACCACCTATTCTAACTAAAATAAAATAACATAAAATAACACCACTCGAAACTTCCACCACACAAAAGTAAAAATCCGAAAATACATTCACACTATCCAACTATCATCCGCCGAGCCTGAGCCGCAAGCAACTTTTGTTCTACAATTCTTGCAAAGCGTTCTAAATTGGTAACTGTTACATCTATGTCACTAGCATAAGTGTTAAAGATATCACACATACGATAAATAGGAGAATTTTTATATACATTGATTCTCGGAAATTCTAAATAAAATGTTTTCCTCTGTCTAGTGCTGACACGATTAACTGAAAAAGGCAACTGTGATAAGATGTCCATGGAGTCAATGCGATTGTTGAGAAGTTTATACAAAAACATTAAGCAACTTTTAATTCGCCTATTTTCCAGTGTCAATCTATTAAATAAACTTAACAAAGCATACTGGTCATATCCCTGCACAGGATAATAACCGTACTGTTTCAAGAACATATATTTTAAAAATTTTCTGTGGACCCTCTCTATTGATTTCGACCAGACTTCATAATGGGGCGACCAGATTATACTTCCATATTCCAGTCTAGGTAATACCAGACTGTCAAACAGCCTAAGGCAAACATCCACACTGAACCGTTTGGCGGATCTGACGACGAACCCCATCACTCTATGAGCATCATTAATCTTGAATGATAAAGAACCATCGAAAATAACTCCTAGGTCCTTATGACTAGAAGTCTGTTCTAAAACTGTTCCATTAATGCTATATCTACTAATAATTGGATTCTTATTCAGAGAAAACGTCATTGTGGTGCATTTTTTACCGTTTAAAATAAAGCCATTGTCAGCACACCATTCGACAACACCATTCAAATCATGTTGCAAGAAATCACAATCATCCTCTGTCAAGATTTCCAAAAATAACTTGAAGTCGTCAGCAAATGACAATGTCCGAGCGTGTCTCGCAACCTGACACAGTCCATTAATTGCAATCAGAAACAAAAGAGGTCCCAAGTTAGAACCCTGTGGAACCCCTGATGTACTACCATATACACAGGACTTTGCCCCTTTTATCTCAACATACTGTTGCCTATCAGTAAGGTAGGATCTTATTAAATTAACTAAGTTTTCTGATACATGCATTCTGCTCATTGATTGAATAACAATACTATGTTTCACCTTATCAAAGGCTTTCTCCATATCTGTAAAAATTACGTCAACTTGCCGTTTGTTATTAAATGATTCATGCAAATATTGACAAAAAGTAATTAAATTCGTCATAGTGGATCTCTGTGGAAGAAAGCCGTGTTGATATTGCGAAACATTAAATTTTACCTCTTCATAAGTCCTATTGAAGAGGACTATTTCGAAAACCTTAGATACAGCGCTCACAATAGAAATAGGCCGGTAGTTAGTGATCTCATGTCTGTTGCCGCCCTTAAATATTGGAACGACTTTACTTATTCGCCAGACAGTTGGGTAAGTAGAAGTTTGAAAACTTAGATTAAAGAGAAACGCTAATGGGTGCAGCAGCGAATCACTGCAACCTTTAAGTATATAGCCCGGAAAGCCATCTGGTCCTATGGCCTTGTTCCCTTTCAACTTTTTTATCGCTTTACGAATCTCATGCTCAGATATAGGTACGTCACAAAAGTGATTGTTACACTCACGCTCACAACAGTCCAGACCTTCAACCACAGAAAACACAGAGCTAAAATAAAGCGCAAACCCATCTGCTATACCTTTAGCACCCGAATAGGAGACATTATCATAGCTGACCTCTGATGGAATATCTGTGTTATTTTTCTGTTGCTTAATGTACGACCAGAAATACTTTGGATTGTCATGCAAGCCAATCTCTACTCTTGCCATATACTCGTTATAGGCAAATTTAATTTTAGCTTTAATTAGACGCCTCAAATGTTTGTACTTGTTTAGCCAGTAATCAGATCGAGTATGTTTATATTTCCTGAAACACTTTTCTTTTTTCCGTAGTTGTACTATAATGTCTCTATTGTACCAAACAGGAAACATTCTCCCGACCTGTGTCGACAAAGGAACACACTGAATAAATATATCATGAAATATAGCATAAAACTTGGCTAGCGCGCCATCAATATTGTCGTACTCATAAAGAGCCCCCCATTCCTGTTTCTGGATCATATCATACATCAGAAGATAATTTGCCTTTTTAAAGTTAAATTTCCTATTTGTGATTGGCTCACATTCTTCATATTCACATCCACACTTAAAACTTGCCAACAAAGCAGGATGATGCATATCAATAGGTAGCAATGGGTCAGCATCAATTTCCACCTCACAGCTCTCTAAAAGGGGGCTAACAATTATCAAATCCAAAAGGACATTGTTGACATTTCGTACACTGTTAATCTGCAGAAAGCTAGTGAATGCTAAGAAACTCTTGAAATCAAGAACATGTTCATTATGGACGTCATACACAAAGTCACGCAAATTAAAATCACCTAAAATTATACAATCATAATTTAAAAAATTAGTTTCAATACAATTATAAAATTTTCTATACAAATCCTTGCCACTACCTGGCACAAAGTAAATGACTATTACATACACATATTTCCTATGGCCCAGGCATAATTTAACACAGATTGCTTCAAGGGCATCATCAAACACATTACATTCCTCAACTACATAACCATTCTTTACCGCCAGCAAAACTCCACCTCCCTGTTTTTTTCCAGTCAATTCAAAGTTTCTATCCTTTCTGAAAATTATTCTATTGTTATTAAATTCAGAATTATAAACAGAGCTATTTAGCCAAGTTTCAGTCAGAGCAATTATATCACTATCATTATTCAATATATTACATTTTAAAACTTCAAGCTTAGTCTTAATTCCTCTACAATTTTGATAGTAAATCGTAATATTCGGCTATACAACAATGGAAATTTGGCCTTCCTAAAGTTGAACGATTTCGAGATGTCCTTGCATATCTCGGGTTGTTCATAATGCTCAGCGCTACCTATCACTGCGAAACGTAGGGGGGGGGATGATAATGATCAATCCTAGTTAGAGCCAGCTCATCCTCAACAACTTCGCAATTTAGATTTGAGTATATTAGATCTAAAGTTCTACCTATGCTATTTTTAATTTCATTAAATTGTCTTAAGCTTAACATATTTGAAAAGTTATCTAAAAGCTTGCACTTAAAATCGTTTGGGTTAATGTACATCATCGGTGCATTAAAATCACCTATGATTAATAAATTTCCATTTTGAACGAAATTTTGCAAAGAAAGAGCTTCTATAAATTGTTCATAGTATGCGACTGAAATTAAAGTTTATATGTAAATACAAGAACAGTAACAAAGTAATAGTTTGAAAATACCATCCTACAACCCACAATGTCGATTAATGAAAATTGTTGACTGAAATCCAAAAGATTGATAGGAATTTGTTTATAATAATTCTTGATGGCTAAAAGGACGCCTCCTCTAGTGGTGGCATCATGCGATTGAAGATTACGGTCATGACGATAAACGCTGTAATTACTTGGAAACATTTCCGAGCTAAGCGCATTTTGAAACCAGGTTTCGGAGATTGCATAAATGTCATAGAAAGGGTCTGCCACTGCATTGTAGATAGAATCGATCTTCGTATTGCCGCCTCGAATATTTTGATAATAAATAAGCAGTTCAGATGTTTCATGAGGGGGCGACTTTATTGGTTTAAAGACGCTATCCTAGGAATACCCTGTATGTGCTTAATTTTTAAATTTTGTTCGCCTTGCTCCTCCCTGGTAGAGAGCTGTTACTTCAAATCCCGATAATAGCTCTGCTGTTTAGGGGTTTTATCAAATGCAATTGCTATATGTTTCATAGCGTCGTTTTGTGTCAGTTTATTGGCATTTTTTACCAGTTCATGCACCAAACTTTCATTTTGAAGGGTTATTTTTATTGACCTAGATCTAGTGGAATTAGGATCATACTTGCCCAACCTATTAAAATAAATGTTTTCCGTTTGCATATCAGGACAAATAGCATTCATGATTTGAGTAATATCGGATTTTTCTGTGCTAATTCTCTCATCTTTCGAAAGCGTTGATGATTGTTCCTTTATATTAAAGATAATAATATTTTTTTTTGCGTATGTTGCGATCATTTATTTCAGTTATTATTTCTTCAAAATATGAGGGAGACAGTGAAGAAAGCTCCCCACCATTGCCCGTGTTCATATCTTGTATTGCGACTATACCACAATAAGAAAAATAAACTTAACAATAAGAAAAATAAATTTTAAGATTTAAGATTAATTAATCTTATTTGATAATCTTATGCTTTAGATCCAGTACTAAATGCTAAATAGTTTTTAAGTTCTGGCAGTATATCTACAAGGTAACTTTCAAACCATTATCTTTTTATTTACCACGATAAAACCGTTTTAAACCTCAAATAAACGTGAAATATTTTTATGGTGCTAGTTGGGAGGTCATATAATAGAGTTTTTAGAACGTTACTAAAGTCTACTCGAATTCCATTTACGCCGCATGAAAACAATAGCACGTGCTCGACAACAGCCAAGAGCGGGCCGTTTTGCGTTCCTATTGGTGAATCGGTCATAAATCATTCGATACTCCGCCCAGTTATTTTGACCAGGGTCGAATTCAGTTTTCGCTGTGATTCCCCTGCTTGCAAAAGACGTTTTGTGTAAAGTAATTACAATGTTTGTTCGAAATAAAAGCTTATACTACTTCGTACGGTCAAGTTATTGACAATTTATTACTTTTTAGATTAGTTTCAGCATTTTTAGTTACACTTTTTTAATTATTTAGTAAAGTACGACCCTGTGCAATTCAGGCATACATGTGCTTTTGTTTACGTCAGGCGTAAATGAAATTTGAATAGACTTTAAATCTTTCTCGAATTTTAAGTAACTCAAAGTAACAGAAAATATAATAATCTAACCATTATCTGCCATTGAATGGTTTACCCAAAGCTATTACGATTTTGCACACAGTAGTTTTCATGGTTAATATCATGCCATGCATTGCCTTAGTTTCTATGTTTTATTTCAGATTTTTCCCAAATGAAGTAATGCGAGTTCCTTTGTACGAGGCAGTCCCAGTGGAATTAGTGATGGAACACTGCTGGGTAATGGACATTAACACTTTTTGTAAAGGTCGACCGATAGGAGCTCAAGAAGATCACGTTTACATTTGCGAATATAGAGTCGATAAAGGTGCCAAGATGTTCAGCAAAGTTGCCAAAAGCAAGGTAATTATATATACATGATTGCAGAAAATATTGAATTACCTTACTTTAATAGTATAATAGGGTAATATTATTCGCTAAACTTACTGAAAAGATATTTGTTTGAATTAAGATATTTTAGGACTATTTTGCATCATACATTGAACTTGTTGGAATAAAAAAATATTTCAATTAATTTATATGTATTTATATTTATATTATTTCAAAATATGCGACAGTTTCGTGTAGTATATGCAAGTTGCTGCATTTTCAAGTGCATGTCGACCTCTATAAAAGTTGCTGCTTAATTTTGAATTTGATGTTTCATAGAAGGCCCATCAAAAGATTTTTGTTGAAACCTAAACATTGCTTTTAAAATTTAACTTTTCGACAGTATTAATTCTTCAGAATAGTCGTTTCCCGATTCTTATAAATAGTATATTATTTTATATGGAGGAAAAGTGATACTTTTCATGGCGCGCTCGTGTTTAACAGCCGAACGGAGTGAGGCTGGTAATAGAGAGCAAGCCATGAAAAGTAACTTTTCCTCCAAATAAAATATGCTGTTTTTTCTTCAAATGTCGACAAATTAATCCAAAAACGTCTCTTTTTAATAGTAATAATAAATATTATTAAAGATAAGTGGGTTCGCAAGGCGGCTTAGACCGGTGCGATGTCGGTGAATAGGCTCAGGTTGTTGCTATAGTAATGTAACATAAAGCTGTCAGTGGACACTGTCAACAATAATTATATTTTTAAAATTGCGTTATCGATTGCATTTTAATTCCGTATTGATAAGCAGTTACTGAGTAAGTTCGATTAAATAATAACCAATTTGTTCCTAAATTAGTGATTTTTAGAAATGCAGTCACAAATTGAGTGATAAATACAAATTTTACTTTAATAACTCTTGACTTGTTGACGCTTATTTTGATGTTTGTTTATATTGTATCTATGTTGCTATGACAACACTTTTACCTCCGCCGGCGGAAAAGTGAAAAGTAAAGCTCCGGCGGAGGAAAAACGAAACTTCACTGCCGCCTACACAGTCGAGTAATGACGGATTTACTGACGTTTGAAGAAAAAAATATTTTTTAATCTATGATCGTCACATCTCATGATTATTTCCTTTTAATTTTGTTTTATTGTATTAACACGTTTCAGCCATTGGTATTGAGAACTTAAAAAATATCTACATTTATTTTAAATTTTACTTCTGTTGTGAAAATATAGATAATTACAAAGCATAAATCTAAAAATGTGCCCATAATTAATTTTAAGTTTTCTATATTTTATTAAAAAAATATATATAAATACTTTTTTTCTCTCATTGTTTAGTTCCCTGTTTGCACAAAAAGTTTTGCTTTCGAACGCTTCCAAACGCGTTTGAAAATATCAAGAACCTATTGTCCTCATGATGTAGACGCTTCGTTATTAAAAAATGGTGGAGTGGGAAGAAGAAAAGTTGAAAAGGATAAGGAGAAACCATCTTCGAAAGATTCTGCGATCAACCCTACGGTGGCGCAAGTGCAACCTGCACCTACTTCTGTTCAAAGGGTGAGTATTTTTTTTAAGCTTTTGTTCTAAATTACATTTTATCACTTATGCTGAATATTTGTCAGAATTTGACGATGTTTAAGAAATAACACAAAAAGTCAATCGAGCCAAGGTTTACTGTTTAAAATACAAGGTGCTGTGCCTATCGAATCTTAACAAACGACTAAACTACGATAAGTATTTTCGTATGGCCACACACGTAAAGAAGTGTAACATAATCCGATTTCTTTCAGCGAAGCAATTAAGATAAACTATATGCTGAAATGTCCAGGCATCATACTTATGTAATTTATTACCTATAAGGGAAACCATAAAGCATCTTAATATTGGAATATACAACATTCTCCCTCAATATTAAAGGTGCTTTCTAAATAGTAATAAAAAAAAAACGATTCTAACATACCTAACAAACAATATTTTTCGTAGTAACGGTCATAGACACTATTTTTAGTTTATTTTATTACAAATGAATTTATGTTTTTTGCAACCCAATCATTTTGTTAACATATCTGCGATCATGTCTGCTGTCGGCATGTATGAAAGCTCAATATCATTTTCTTTTATTTCATCACGAATAAAATGATATTTAACATCATGTATGTAATAAATCTGGTAATTTGACAACAAACTTAAGATAATTCGTAACCTGACAACAAACTTTCTATTTTCCAATCAAAAAAAAAATACTTATTAAATACGTGAATACAGAAAATGGCGTAGCGCTCAGTCTGCCGACCCAAGAACAAGTGTCCCTTCTTAAGTTTCTACTCCTTCGTTCCCTTCTCAAAAGCCTTATCCTCTTAGCCTAAGTCGTAAATTACATTAAGAACATTAAAAATGTCAAAAGACCTTAAAATTAGTTTCAACTCTAAGGATCCATTACGTCGCATCTTCACAGGGAGTCCCTTGCCGGTGGTCCTGTTTAATGAACTGGATACTGACATGTATGTGCTTAGTGCGTTTATAAAAAAGATGATTTTCTCACAATTTTATCGCACTTTGGTTATCGTTAAAGATGGTCATCGGCAAAAGAAGATTTAAGAAACTACAATTGTCATTTGCGCTAAATATTTCTACACATAGCGCTTTTAAATACAATGACTTTTGTTACTTCACATATACCGTTATATTCAGCTTCTGTGGAACTTAAAGCTATAGTTTTTTGCTGTTGACATTCCCAGGATACTGGACCACCCGCTAACATGAAAATATATCCATAAAATGATTTTATATCGATTTCATTGTTGGCCCAGTCTGCATCCACAAAACCAGCTATGGGCTTACTTGATTTTTTGAAAATAATTACCATATCTTTTGTTCCCTTCAAATATTTAAGCACTCTTTTAGCACTCACCCAATGGTCTTTAGTATGACTATTATTGAACTGGCTTAGAAAAAGAAATATCTCGTCTTGTGCAAAATCCTATCAATCGCTGATACGGTACATCAACAAATTCTCTAACAACTGACAATTTTTGATTTTGCTCTAATGGAGTATCTACCGCATTACAGTTTGACATTTCAAATCTATCAAGTACCTTCTCAATATATTTTTCCTGACTAATTTTGAATTCGCCTTTTGAGCGATCTCATTCAACTTTATTCTGAGAAAATTCGAGATTGGTGATCATTGTAGAAAATAAAAACATAATGTGCTATAATTATAATGGAATTCACAAAATTTTTAAAGAAAATACATGGCTCTATTCTTGATTGCACAAAATTTAACTCTAATAATACATGATATGCTTTTTCATTCCACAATTTGGCGAATTGTTTAAGCCCATAGCCTTTTTTAGTCGACAAACTTTGTTTTCTGGCCCTAGCTATAAAACTTTCTGGTTGACTCATATAGATTTCTTGGTCACTGTCGCCATTTAAAAAAGCAGTTTCCACATCTAAGTGATCAGCCTCTAAGTTTAATTCAGCTGTCATTGCTAATAATAGCCTCAAATTACTACATCTGATAACTGGCGAAAAGTCTCAGAATAATCTACTTTATATTTTTGAGTAAACACCTTTTCTACAAGCCTAGCCCTGTAAGTTACTATTTCTCCATTCTGATTCCTTTTAATTTTAAAAACTCACTTATTTTTAATATTTCTATTATTAGGTTTATCGACCAATTCCCAAGCATTGTTTGCCTTGAATACTTCAAGTTCATTTTTAATTGATTTTCGCAATTCAACACTTCGCAAGCTTGACAATGATTCGGAAATGGTTGTTGGATCTAATTCATCTGATATAGTTAACATGGCGAAATGAGAGTAGTAATTAGTAATACAGTCACCATACCTGTCTGGTTTTCTTATTACACGTTTAGGATACCTGTATTCGACATTTTCACTTTCACTCCCACTTGACTCATTTTCGTTTTCACCAACTAGCACATCACTGTTTTCTTCTGGATTGAGTTCTTGAAGATGAGGGGCCTCAGGTGGCATATCTTCTAGGTCAGTATCATCACCTTCATTCCCATATGTTATATTCAACGGAAGAATTTCTGATGTAGTCAGTGCAATGGGAATCTTCGATGGGTCGTCTGAAAGTCTGCTTTCCAAAAACACAACTTCCCTGGCTATTTTTAGAGTATGGTTACTTGGGTCTAATAGCCTGCATCCAGCATTTGTTTCAGAGTACCCGACAAAAATATACTCTTTACTTTTGTCAAGTTTTTTCTTTTCACATCGGGTATATGAACATAAGCTCGACATCCAAAAATCCTCAGATGTTTCAAGTCTACCTTTTTGCCGGTCCATTTCTCTTCAGGAGTTTCACCACGTATTTTTTTAGTTGGTGAACGGTTCAAGAGATAAACTGCTCTGTTGGCAGCTTCTGCCCACATCTGCGTCGGAGTATTTGACTCGATGAGCATTGAACGTGCTTTTTCGAGTATGGTTCGATTGTAGCGTTCAGCCGCCCCATTTTGCTGTGGGGTGTAGTTTGTGTGTTTGTTCATGTTTGATTCCCCGATATTTGAGGAATTTCCTCAAACGCTCGTTGCAGTATTCTCCTCCATTGTCGGTTCTCAGAATCTTTATTTTTCGTTCTGTTTGGTTTTCCACCATGGAGCAAAAGTTTTTGAAAATTTCTGCAACTTTACTTTTATGTTCGTCTAATCGTCTACTTTTATGTTTTACTAATCGTCCTTCTAATTACGTTCGACTAAGGTCAATTTCTCTGTATTTACTATTTCGGCCCTGCCAGTTCTACTTACGTTCAGCTTAATGCTAATTTTTCGGTATATTTACCATTTCGGCCTTTGCCAGTCCTAGTTACCCTCGGCTTAGAGCCGATTTCGTGTTCTTAAGTTGGGCTTAGGCAATTCGATATTATATATCTCCTGTTCCAAGAACACAATTCATGCGAGATTAATTCTCCAATAAAGCCAAGATTTTCCTAGGTAAAAGCGAATTTTAGCCTATTATTACATCTGGTCCTTCGAAGAACAAAAATAAATTTGGAAAAAGCAGTTCATTATTTCTAATTGGATTTCGAATCGAAACCTCATAAATCTAATAACATTTACTTTATACGAGCCATTCACATTTGATGCAGTAGCTACAGGTTCTCTCTTAATACTACAGTTACCTTCATCAATTATTCTGCATCCTTCTGCGTCAAAATGCACACAATGTCCCTTTGAAACCATTTCATTCACTGACAACAAGTTCACTGACAGATTTGGTACATATTTAATTTTTGATATATTCTGTACAGTTCCATTGTGTTTTAACTTCACAACACTGTTGCCAGTTCCACTCACAGACAGATTAGCATTGTTGGCCACAAATACGTCCTGCCCCCCCGTCTTCACCCGTTAGGTTGGAAAGAAGTTCTCTGTTTCCAGTCATGTGGGAAGAGGCACCACTATCAACATACCAGGCTGTTTCATGGATACTATTGATACTTAATGCTGTCGCGAACTAAGCTTTCC
Organism: Pissodes strobi; assembly: GCA_016904865.1. Classification (NCBI taxonomy): domain Eukaryota; kingdom Metazoa; phylum Arthropoda; class Insecta; order Coleoptera; family Curculionidae; genus Pissodes; species Pissodes strobi. The sequence goes on from MU181917.1 coordinate 1,705,501, forward strand.
GTCGACCATGACTATTCTTATTTTTGTTTGCCTTTTCAGAATTATCTGGAGGATTCTTCTTCATGACATGACTTCGTTGACATAGTCTTCCATTGTGCCAAAATTCTCTAACTTTATGGAGCACAAATTCCTAAGTAGACCTAGTCGCCTATGAAGTCCTTTGTCTTCAAATGCTTTTTCAAGAGCTTTCCACGCTTCGCTAGCAGTTTGCGCTTGCATCACATGAGGAAACTGTCGACTTGTCCAGAAAAAGGATTATTTTTGAAAGAGCTTTCTCTTCACGACGCGCTCTTGTATTAGCATCCACCGTAGGCTCCCACTGTCCAGTTATACAGTTCCAAAGTTCGTCTAACTTTAATAACGCACTTATGTGGAAGTTCCAGTTGCTATAATTCTCACGGCCTTCAAAATTTTCAACACTCAATCCGAAATTTAAACGTTCGTTTACCGCCATTTTATTTTTTTTATTACGACGACGAAACAAACGCACAACGTCGTACAATACCGAACTATCGCGCTTTCTTAAACCACTCTTGCAAGCCCTGGGCCCATAACCTGCCAGAATTTGATAATGCAAGGAATGAGTGTTTAAGAAATAGCACAAAAAGTCAATCGAACGAAGGTTTACTGTTTAAAACTAATAAAGGAATACAACGTGCTATGCCTATTGAATCTTAACAAACGACTAAACTACTATAAGTATTTTCGGATGGTCACACACCGAAAGAAGTGTAACATAATCCGATTTCATTCAGTGAAGCAATTAAGATAAACTAAATGCTGAAGTGTGCAGGCATCATACTTATGTAATTTATTACCTATAAGGGAAACCTTATCTTAATATTGGAGTATACAACAATATATACACATTTTTTAAATTTCCGATTCTTAGTTTCAGGATATAAAAAAAATATCTTAAAAATTCTTAATCAATCGGTGCTGTACAATATGGTATCTAAGTGCAGGCGGACATCTCTCTTTAATTAACTAATATATAAGTTACGCTCTAAAAATTATTGCATAAATTTGATTACACTATTTTACAATTCAATTGTGGAAAATAATTACAAGTGAGGGCTTTTTTAGTTTCCTCAGAAATATTTTAATTATTTATGTAATAATCCTTGTTTTATTTGTTTCTTATTTTGCGTATTTTAATTTTATTTTAGTTTGTGTTTTTTTTTTGATGATGTAGTTCGTTAGTCTTCAATATTTTACAATTTATCTGCGATTATGCTGTGTTTCATATTATTTTGTTTCTTTTTAATAAAGTTGGTTGATTAGCCTGGTGTCTGTTAAATTCTTAATTTGACTATGTAGTAATTAGTTTGCTACTATAGTCTGTGTATTAAGCACTCTCTTTGTTTTTCTCACTCGTTTTCTAGATGAGATAAAAAATTGAAGATTGGAATTCGAAAGTCCGAATTCCGTTATGGGACTAATAAATAATAGCCATTAAAAGTTCTTGACGCCATAACCAGGCGGGTGACATAATCGTGTGCAAAATTTGAGTGTTATAATAAATAGTCTAACTAACCCAAACAACCATACTATATCAGTTGGCGCCTTGCGATATTTATCTTGTAGGAATGTCAGACCATGAAAATAACGAATTTATGTAGAAAATTTGCTTTTTAAAATCAGGTTTGGGAAACCATACTGTTTTACTTGTTATACAGTAGATTTGTTTTTATATGTTCGGTGAATGTGTCTTTCCACGGTATCTGAAAGTGGTTTTTAAGCTTATTAGGTATAACATTGTCTATGTATTTTATTCTTCAGACAATAGCTAAAGCTGAATGGAAAATCCAATCGAATTAAAGTAGGAATGATGCGTCATCAAATAATTGATCAAGTACAATGTGCCCAAAACTTTCAGTTAAATTTGGGTAATACAAACATCACTCTACATTTTTTATTATCAAAATCCACTGTTTTAAAGACTAATATTTGATCTCATTTAGTCACGCCAAATTCCGCCATCGTGTCTAAAATTATGCTGAAGTTAACAGATAGTAAAGCTTGCCGTAATTTGATTTTATGGACTAGTCTATAGAAAAATATTTATTATGCAGTACTTTGCAAAAATTACATAGAAGGTAACATTTGCATGGGCGTTCTTCGAATATTAATACATTTTTTTTTGGCTAAATGTGTGGAATAAAATGATTTTTTTTTTAATATATAAATTATACTTTTTACAGACTCCAGCTCAGCAAAAATCTAGGCTGAACAAGATATTACTGAATCTCCTAAGTAAGATGCCTACAAAACAAATTATGGATGTTTCTTATGTACTCGAAGGTGGAAGGAGAAGAAAAAAGCAAGAAAACAAGCAATGATTATAGTGTTTTATGGTAAAAAGTTTGTTTACTATTATCCCTCTCTGAATGTCTCAAGACTGTTCTTTTGGAATAAGGCAATAATTTTGATTTTTCAGACACAAAATAAAGATATATAAAAGAATCCTACTTCATAAGAATGTTATATGAATATCGTATAGCAAGCAATTCAAAATTGCTGAACTTGAAATGGCACTGCTCTTATTTGAAGTATGAATGTGTCATCTGACCTAGATTTTTTTTAACTATCTTAATTCTCCATATTTCATTAAAACTATGAGTTGAGGGATAATTTTCACAAAACAAAATTATCTAGCTACAATTATTATTAGTAGATATTTGGGTGATATTGCTGACGCTGATATAAAATATTTTTAGCTCGTTGTTATTGTTGGAGAAGGAAAAGAGGCGGATGAAAGATATATTGTTAGGAAAAGAGATATTTGATTGTTTTATAATTTATTATAAACCCATTAAACAATTATTGCTAATTTTCAAGATAGTCGATCAGAACTGTCTGTCATAGTGGACAAGTATCCGTAGTCTGGTCAAAGTATAAGAAGAAGTTGATTGATTTTCATATATGTTGTCTGTCAAATATCGTTGCTATAAAGTACTCAAGTGAAACGAGTCGATCAAATTTTTACGTATGTTGAAAACGTCATTTCACTAGTTAAAAATTATTTACTTAGTTAATTTTTAGTAATAAGCTTCTTCTTGTACCTTGGAACGTACTATTCAAGTTAATTGTTTGAAAAATGACGGACATTTCCCATATAAAATAGCTAGTCAGTATTGTTAATTGTAAAACGTTCAAGCATTTTATTATTTATTTGTATATAGTAAGGAAATTGTTGTATTTTAACTTGGTTCTGGTTTTTATTATATCTCATTTTATTGCATATGTACAGTCGGTAATCAAAGTAATGTCCCCTCTATGAAATGTTCTTCCCTATATACATATATATTTACTGGACATTAATTAGGCTTGCCCGTGTGGCTTTTTTTATCGAATGACATTACATTGATTGCCGATGTACGTGCCATTGTAGTTTACAAAAAAGGTACAAAACTTTTTATATGTCTTTTTAATGCTATTTATTACGTTAAGTTTTTATCACTAACGCTCTGTATATACTTTTCAAGCATAGAATGTATTTATTATTTTTGTGTAATAAATTGTTTTCGAATCGATCTTGCCTGTCTAGACTAAGATTAGGTTATTCTCACATTAATATTGTATTTATAATATTATTAATGTTTATATCTCACATCTGAAATTAAATTGTTATATTTTTTAATTGTTGTTTTATTTTGTTAGGGACAGTGATTTCAATTACTGCTTCAAGACTAGTAAGAATTTTAGAGTACAGACATAGAACCAAAAGGAATTTGTTTATTTTATCCAAACTGTGTTTGTTGATATTAATTATCGAGTTCAGTGACGACTCTGTATCGGTCATAATTGACATAATATCAAAGTTTAAGTGGCAGCTCGGTGCTGGTGTCGCTTGATTTGCGAAAGGCATTTGGCCCTGAAAATTGGTGGGATCTGCCGCCGCCATTCTCTGTCCTTTTTTTTTTATTGTTTGAAATGAAAAATACAAATACATGCGGGGATATTTATGGCGTTTTGGTACAAACGAAAATATGAGTTAAATGAGCATCGTAAAAGAACTGGTATTGGTACTGAAAGAGTGGGTGGCCAATATAAGGAAGAAATATGGGACAGAATTCGAAAAAGCCACACCGTGAGGAACTTTTCGTGCAAACTTTTACAAGAGAGAAGAATGACCAAGACTATGATTGACCCGTTTAACAATATTGTTATTTAGTTAAGCAGAAAATATATATTTGTGTTTATTATTTTTATCAAATAAGAAGAACTAGCTTAAGTCTAGAATAATAAGGCATTCACTTAGGTAACATGATACATCTGTGTTCGACAATTGGTTATCCGTGCGGTGTCACATAATTTTGTCTTAATGATTTTGTTTAGGTTAAGCCAAGAGGGGCATAAAATATGAAATAGTGAGTCAGTATTAAATTTTGTCGAAAACTGTTCAGATCGTTCTTTTAAAAAATAAATGTTTCCCTCGTGAAAAATCCGTCTTTAATTATTGGTTTTAATCAAAGACATTTAAACGCAAGAGACAACATGTTTCATTGATAAATCGCTCTAAAAGCCGATCAGTTATTGTCTGGAACTGCGCAACGAGTGCGAGAGAGAAATTGCACGGCGGCGGCTGTTTGGCAACAATGCATGTTCGATCGTCCTCGACTACCGTTTATTGTAGTCAGTAGCGTGCCTAACGACAGACACTATTTAATTATGGCTTATTGATTTGGATTAAGTAATTCAAAATATAATTATTTTTTCTTTATTTAAAAAAAAACTTCGTAGAATCCTATGTTAGTAAGAAAAATAGAATGGGCAACTGGAAATATAAAATTTTTATGATAGGTAATTACACATTTTAAAAACTTTATTGAAAAAAATTACTGATTTATTAATATGGTAGGTATCAAACATAGTTTCTGCTTACATCGCTAATAAAATAACAATAAAAAATACAAATTTAGACTACGTAACATAAAACACAATTTTGCTGCTAAAATATTACAAGAGCATGTTAAAATTCGTTGATGTAATATGCGCAATTGGCAGAATGAGAAATAACGATAGTTGGTTGGATGTGGAGTTAGTTGGGTAGAAAAGAGAATAATATAGTTAAGTTGTTTTTGAAACACACGTCTATTTTTTTAACTCGACAATACCATGCCCAATTATTTTTTTTTATTTTCTAATTACCCAGTGTAATGTTTTGTAACCAAAACTTACGATAGTGTGGAGGAATGCATCCGGGTCAATCGGTGAGGCCTAGGGTCGGTTATCTTGCACCCTTAATGCCTGTTATTAGTTTTATTTTGTGACCGACTTACATTTTATAATATTGATTTCCATTAACAGATTTTTGTTTTAGAGAATAATCTTATGTTTAGTTTATGCACTTTGTTGTAGGTTTTACTATTTTGTAGCAAATTGTGTACAATTTGACTATATTGTGTTTTCTCCTGTTTTTATAGATTTTATCGATGAGAATGTTTGTTCTTCTGGTAATGAAGCGTGTTTTGTTTTTTCAAGGGTACATGCGAGAAACTTGAATTGTTATATTTGTGTGATATTGAGATGTGATATTTATACCTGCTGATTTTCAATTTATTTTATTATGTTTGTGTTTCCTATTCATTTAATTTTAGTAAATTATGCTTAATAAGCTTTGTCAACAAATTTTTTGTATTTATGATAATTAAGCACGTTTTGAATTTGAAGATTCTGACTCAAAAGTTCTATGATATTCATGTATATCAATACAGCAAATAACGGCCTTAGTAGTAGTAATTGTAGTTCTACAATAACGACCGTGGAAGTACTACTGCGTTGTCTAAAGGCTGATTTTCATATATAGGACTGTGCATCGACTCGACTGTGCGCCTACCGTGCACCTACCGTGTCCTTGTCACTGTAAATCAAAAAATTATATGTTCCATATAAAACGCACTGCAGCCCTTATTTACATTTTCACA